>CM049319.1:5694600-6184600 GCA_026874595.1 Sipunculus nudus
TATTTTGATATTTCGCGTGATAACCCCCGATGAATAAATGTCCACTGGTGTGTGGTGTGACAGTTTAAATATACTACTCTGCGTGAGATATGAAGATAATATTGTATTGAAAATGTGCAATGCAGGTGACTGAAATACAGTACCACTTCAATGAGGACCATTATGTTATTCTATATACCAAAACGCTACTGGCTCTGCAATGAAATCCAAACTAATCACGGCCTCATCTTATTACAAGCACCAATGCAAATTTATATTTCTCCGGTATTACTGACATAATCACTGAAAGAAATGATTGGGCGCTAAAAACCTCATCAGGGCCCGGCAAGGCCAATTTCCTCTAAATGGCAGCCATGTGGCCATATTGGACTTGGATGGATCTGAATTCGATAGTGATTCTTGAAATGAAGCGCTGGTAAAGAATTCTAATATTGCTGCCTGTCGGGTCTTAAATTCAATACCGCACATCTTCTTGCTTATCATGGCAATATTTTGAACGTTTCTTCAGATATTGTTCTCAAACGGAACCGCAAGATAGCGCATCATTTGTGACAATCTGTCATAAAACTTTCACGATAATATCTTGGTTCTTGCGATAACCCGCGTGACGGACAGATCGACTGATGGACTAACAAAAGGAGGGAAATCCCGATTACTATATAGCGCCCGCCTAGGCGGGGTCCTTATTTGTGTCAGAACTGGTGGCAATATTTTTTTTTTTAGAGTAGCCGATAGGTATAACCCTTCTAGGATTCGAAGCAAATAGGTACCCCCCCCCCCCCCCCGGTTGAATGCACATTATGACAAACCATTTTCTTAAACTTTAAACCTGTAAAAGATTTTCGAAACCGGTTAGAATTAAATATATTCATATAATGATCAAATGATCTTCATCTTTATACATGCATAAAGATAGTTCGACACTTACATTCAATGTGTACGAACGACAAACACAATATGTTACACTAGTTTGCTTGCAATCTAGTTCAGTGGATCAAACACGATTAGGGTTGGGACGGTTACCGGTATACGGTATTATCATGATATCTGACAGCTACGGTTATCATACCGTCAACTTTCCTATTATCGCGATACCACGATATCATTTTTTGTTCACGATTTTGGTTCACAAGCAAGCCCTTTAGGTTCAAAATAAATTTATTTCAAAGAATCACATTTATTTTTATAAACCACATGTATCTGAATACACGCGCGTGGGTGGAACCGTGTACTTACAGACTTCGGGATTAGTCGGAAATGTCCGCGTGTAGGTGGAAAAGTGTGCTTACAGACTTCGGGATTAGTCGGAAATGTCCGGAAGTAGCAGGATGAATCGGAGAGGACAAAAGCTTGAGAATTACAGGAGAAAATAACATTATAATTGAAGAGCAATATATACACATATTTATGCTTTTATTACATGGAACGAAAATGTCAACATAAAAGTGTCACAACTGAATCGAACATTCCATACGGGTTGCATATTTTGCCATAAAAAATTAGGATGGTATATTTAGCCATGATTGGTATGACACGCTCTCCGAAAATTCGCCGGGATTCTCCGGCTCTAATGTAGCTATAGGAAACTGATGGAAAGTTCTGACAAGCGTGATTCGACGATGGGGGCAGGACTTCCCGCGCCTCAAGCTTGCACACCTGCAGGACCTTCATGCAACTTACATCACTTAATGAGTCATTCTGTGGTACTGGCACAATAGGTATAAATGATATTAATACTTAACCCCTTGTATAGAGTCAAGACTTTAAAGGTGGTTGTTATAAATATCATTATTGATGGCTTATTATTGCCATTATATATAATTAAATATATCGCGATATCACGGTATATCGCGATAAAATTTGAATAATTATCATGATATCAAAAACCTGTATCGTCCCAACACTAAACACGATAAGCAAAAGTGTGGCAATTGCCATTTGAAGTGTAAGGCTCATCCCCTGTAAGATGTGTTTGATATATTAGCTTTAATCACCTATCAAAATGTCGGCCACCTAAATCCATAAATATATAGGAGCGCCAGGTCTTGTTGGAATGATTTCAAGCACGGCTTGTCCCTGTGTGCCAGTTGTGATGTATAGTGTCTCCGCTTGGGCCATTTTGTTTTACAAGCTACATACTATGTTAATATTACGAGGATATTCCGTGGAGGCAGGGAGCTAGTGACTGGCTGCCAGTATCAGGTCACGCGTGCTACTGTTCTGTTAAGAAAAGGATACATGTAGAGCTGAAAGTGTTGAGGGCTCTTTAAAGTGAGACGAATCAGAATAAATTCACATCACGACTTTGAAATATCAAAGCACGACCACTTACAGTTCCGAAGTTGCTTAATAAATGTACTTTTTAAATAATTTTTTACAGATATATTTCTTGGACCTCATTATTCACATAACAGTTATGGTGATAGTAGTGTTAAGCCAGTAGAGTTTGCTTTATCATAGTATCTTGATATCAATTAGATTTACTGTACCTATTCTTACGTTACGTCTGCTTAATGCATTATTATTAAGCAAATTCAGCACACCGGTTTGTAACATGAATTGAAGTCATTTATTTAATATATTTTTATTTAAGATTTCCTTCGTATAATCAATACACTTATAGCGCCCTGGCCTATTGGAATGGTACCTTTTTTTATTTGCCACATTCCAGGCAAAAGTAACACAGAGATTAAATGCCAAATTCCCTTAAATCTCAAGCCTAGCAAATTACAAACGAATTTTACTATGTGTTGTTTCTGTGTTTGTTTCAAGTATGAACCCACAGGCAATTTCGATTAGACTATTAGACTTAGAGTCATTTTACTTTCTTTGCAGTCTTCTTAATCACCAAAACGTAGTGCATTTTACAGAAATACCGAAATCAACCAGATGTCGATGTACAACAAGGGGGAACTAGCATCTGCCATTGAATGATGTATTTTTATATACTTGTGATGTAGTCACATATCAGCATTTGAATGAGGCAGTAGATGTCGACCTAAAAAGGCGTATTTGTTGGTCTAAGGGGCCTTTCACGAATACTAGAAAGTGGAAATATAGACATTTTTCAAATAATTCAAATGATTAACCTAAGTTAATTTTTAGTACACACACGACTTTTACCAGTTACAGTAAGTGTATTCTGATTCAACACAGGGTGAAATATATAAATGGACTATTCTTTAATGATATTATTAATTCACATTTGTTTTTGTCCTGCCACGATCATTACTTTTTCACTACTAACTAGTGAACAACATTTTAAGAAATAAACACGCACTTCCCTAATCAATGCATGAAATGGGCTTTCACTAAAGAAACTGTAACCTAGTTATGATTCATTTAAAAAAATAGACTTTTCCATAAGGAACCGCACTCGCCGTTACCTCTAATCTGTTTGATTCCATTGAACAAACATTACGTTTTTTAGTGAAAAAGTATTAGATAAATAAACTCTTTTATATATCACATAAACGACGTTTCTGTTTCTGTGTCAATTTTGCATCTGAAGTAATTGAAAATTCCGGATGGTATGAACATTTTAACTAATGGCTGATATTCCGCGAAACTTTCCACACTGATTTTTATGTTTTGAAGTTTATTAAAGAAGACTTTACGAAATGACTTGCCTCGACTTCTTTCTCTAGGCAATAGGTTAACGTCGGTAACACATAATACTGTAACGAACGTGAAACATCTATATTTTCTAGCTTAGATTACTGACTTTGACTGTTTCAACCTTCAAGCCTTTCAATTTTGGGTTTTATTTTATCGATTACATTCAATACATGTGGGGAAAGAGTTTCAGGTATATTTTATGATCCACTATATATTACGTCGATAATAATGTAAATCAACATGTTCAATTCTAATGTCAAGTGTGCAAATGTCCGATGATTTAGAGTTTTGCACAAACCCACACGAGGGTTTAACATGTGGTACCTGCTATACCGTTAATTTCCATTAATCCCTGTGAGGTTTCCTGCAGGCTTCGTTTCGAGACAGCTTTTGTCCAAAAAAAATATTTAATAAATAATTAGACATAATTTATAAATGGAAAACAAATATATACACATAAAAAAAAAACGAAATTTTTCAAGCAGTTATTTGAGGATGAAGGTGGAAATATGTCCGAGCATTAGAATAAATCATGGTTCCAACTGTCTAAGAATCTTTTGTTCTTATATTCTAAGCTTTAAAATGTATTAGCAGAAAAAAAAATGTTCTACTTAGCAAATGATCAGTAAGATTTGAAAGGCTTTTTTCTTTAAAATAATTTTTTTTTCACGCGCAATGTCCCAATCTTCTCCGGAGGTTGTAATTGTGGGTGGATGTACGGTAGGCATGTACGGTAGTGACCTCTGGTTGAGATTGACACATTGCGCAATCAAACCTTCTGTCAGTCAATTGCGGCTGAAGGGACCAGATATACGATTTGTCTAAAGATGAACCTAATTATATGATTCGATATATATATATATATATATATATATATATATATATATATATATATATATATTATCCAGTGGCGGATCCAGAAAATCGGGAACAGGGGGGCGCTAATATTTGGTTGGTGGCTGATGGGTTTTATTAAATCTAAGTTTTGTTTTGTAAATTTAATATATATATATATATATATATATATATATATATATATAATTAGATATATTTGTTTTTTATTCATCTATTTTCACCGTTGTTTCTGTTCTTTATAATATCATAATACAATGAGTAATTCTTTCGATTACCTCTTTTCTCAGACTTGAGTGATGCATGCTTATCGAATACATCATCCTCTTAAATAAATCTTCAACTTGTGTATCAAGACCTAAATATCACTGGTGTTGTCATCCACTGTAAATGCCTTAAAAACTGTTTTCATCTCACGTGAACCGATTTATTTTATTTATCTGCAGATGCACATTAAGGTTGTTATACATGCATGCAGTGCATACGTTGTGCAGCCAAATACTTAACTTCATTCCTCAGTGAGTCAAATATCCGGTATATATTACTTCCTGTGTGTATATAAAATTCCAAATGTGTGAGAGAATAAGTGAGATTAAAGCGAAGTTAAGATAAAGAAGACCGTTGTTATACGTACCTCGGCTTGACCTAATATTTGAGTTAATATTGATATGTTAAATATAGATATAAATTATATGAATAAATATATAAATATGAATATATATATATATATTCACTATATATAATATATATATTCACTATATATGATCAATACGCATATAAAAAAATGTATGAATAAAATATTTGTATGTTCTATTAAAAATATTTTGTAGAATAAATTCAATTCCCTGAAGCAGCATCAGCATGAATTAAAAGATAATAGCATAACTGTGTAATATAATGGAAAAAATAAATCTGTATGTATCGTAGGAATTTGCATTGAGGTATGTTATTTTGTGGTTCCTTGGTTTTTGATTTTGACAGAAGCGTCATATGTATCCCTTAAAATTAATTACAGGTATATGGGGGAGGGTATGTGGAATTTTGTTTTTTATGTGCAATGTAAAGAGGACATTTGGATGCTGTTTTATAATATGGACTCCATCCCAAAGCTGCTCAGTAATATCCTCAAATTATGAATCGGAAAGTAATAAATGTGGATAATTTAATAATCTTATATCTAGGGAATTAAAAAGAATTGTGTAAAATGAAATAAATTACGAATAAATGGGAAAAGAAATAGATAAAATTAGAGATGTTTCAGCTCAACCGGGGGCGCGCGCCGCGGGCACCCCTCTGGATCCGCCACTGTTTTTTCTAATGTTTCACATTAAAATATATATTCCAGCAAGCGGGCTGATGATAATAACTAAATATTGATTGCGGTTGGTCAGTAAGCTTTTAAAAATGTTCGCTCACTTGCTTGCGTATTTTTTTCAGACAATTTGTGAATTGCCTGAAATTTACAGTCCAAATGTAGATTGCGACGTTGAATAAGATAATACTCAATTTGACAAACAATATCAGGCAACTCACAATTTTTCATATTTCATATTACCCCTCCTCATATATATATATATATATATATGTATATATATATATTTTTATATATATATATATATATATTTATATTACTGAAAGGGTTTGGATGCCATTCCAAGATCAAAGTGCTCGATACATAACATACAGTCACTCAGCCAATAACACACAGACACACCTATATATATTTATATATATCATGTACACTGTCGATATTTATATACATAATGTACACTGTTTACATTCTCTGAAAGAGTATGTTTATGGATGATGTCTGTTACATATCTTTTGTATCGACATTATTCTTCTGATATGCCGGTTTTCATTCCCGTCTTCATTGAAAAAAGCTTCAGTTGCTGAGTCCATTTCATTGCCTTCGATTTGTCTAATGTACATGGCAACTTGTAAATTATCTGAATTACTATCAATGTTTGTCGGTTCCATTGCATATTCCACTTGTATTTTGGGCAGGAAATCGGGCAGCCAACATAGCTTCATGTCCAAAATGTTTCCTGCAGCGCCTGATTTTCGTGGTAAGAGCGGTCGGTTTCTTTTACTTTATATATGCACAAATATAATTTACTCCATCCTATTTTGGTCTATGAGACAACCAATGTTGTGTCAAATCTTCTGTTAACTTTTTAATAAATATACCAAATAACATCACGAATGGCTTTTAATATATTTTCTGACTCCTTTATTCCTCACAAATGTTATGTAAGTGTGAATCGTATGTTTACATTTAACGTTTATTCCAATATGGAAATAAATGTTTCTTTACTATGCGCCTTCTATTGTTCTATGTCTATGTTTCTCTATCACACAGAGCTGTGAATGCCCTATGTTAGTTACCAGGCACTACGTTTTTACCAGGCATTTTATGTTTTTCCCCATGCACTCTGTGTTAATTACCAGGCACTCTATGTTTTTTACCAGGAATTCTATGTTTTCCCCATGCCCTCTGTGTGAATTACCAGGCACTCTATGTTTTTACCAGCCATTCTATGTTTTTCCATGCACCTTGTGTTCATTACCAGGCACTCTTTGTTTTTTACCAGGCATTCTATGTTTTTTCCCCATGCACTCTGTGTTAATAACCAGGCACTCTCTCTGATGCGCCGAACTGAATGGACGAGCACTGATTCGATCTCTCCAAATTGCCGTTTTTTACCAGTTATTTACAGAATTTCTGGACAGAGAGAGAGAGAGAGAGAGAGAGAGAGAGAGAGAGAAGGAGAGAGAGAAGGAGGGAGAGAGAGCGATCCTTGTATTTTGTTCGTATATACAGTTCGTATGGTAGGTATATACTGTTCGTATGGTAGGAAATCATAAACATAAAAAGAAGCACTTATATTAGCACAGCTAAGGCACTTAATGGGACTCCATCACAATTCTAGGTTTTATGTTATCGATTACATCCAATTGAAGTGTGGACAGAGTCTGAGTTATATTTTATGGTTCATTTGATATAACAAGGACCATTATGTAAATCAATCTGTTCAGTTCCAACGTCAAGTGTGCAAAGACCGAGGACCTTTGAGTTTTGCAGATACCCACACGAGGGATATAAATATGGTACCTGCTACACACAATGTCCATTCAAGCCCTCCTGTGTGGGCTGCTTCTACTTAATAATCACAGTTGTTGTTGTGTGTCTACAGTTTACTCAGATGTCAAACAACGTGGCTTGGTGCAGTACGTTGCATCATCGAACGCGATTAGTACTGGTTAATTACGGATTGTTTACACCTCGCGGTCACGGTACTCAGTCGCCCGTAGCATATACGCGGTCAACCAGAGCTTGTTGGGTGGGATCTCGAGGTAGAAATCTTGCGCAACAAATCTATCTCTTATATAATCGTTTAAATATTGTTATAATTTGATTCACACTGAATTACCTACATACTGATTTACGCGAAAATTTGAACTGCGCTAATGCTCTAAACTGAAAAAAGGGCGAACATTCAGACACGCCATATTAACCACTTCCATAGTATATATATGTGGACCTCGTGTATTAAGGCCAGCCTTGAGACTGAGAAAAAGTGGCCTTGATGACGTATTGGCCTTAATATAGGAAGTGACCGGGCGTGAGGTTTGGCTTTGAGACAAACTATTACTTCAAATATGTTTATTACAACCAATATCACACACACAGATATATATATATATATATATATATATATATATATATATATATATATATATATATATATATACACGGTCGATATTTATATACATAATGTACACTGTTTACATGCTCTGAAAGAATATGGTAATGGAAGACTGTCCAATACATAATTTCCTGCTGATATGCCAGTTCAATGATATGCCGTCTTCATTGATAAAGGCTTCATTTGCCGCGCCTATTTCCGTACCTCCGATAAATATTTTATGTTTCATCAATACTCGTATTCTTCTGTTTCACTATCCGAATTATTATCACTTTATTCATACAAATGAGGTTGTGCGACCCTAGGTAGCTGTCAAACCAGTTGAGGTAGGTGCCTTGAGCATAATAATAATGCCAGACGGCGTCACTCGACATGCCAATCACCGAGCTCCGGTCTCTGGCCGTATTCATTGTCAAACCTGACCATACGGGGTTATGGACCTGGCCGTAATATAGACCCTAAGAGGGTCTAGCCGTAATAATTATTAGAGGAATTACCGCAACGGACAACAAATCGACCATGAAATACACCGGCGTAAAATTCGGTACCAAGTATTCGTATCGGAAAAGAAGCTCTGACCGTTATTGATGCATTGCCGTAAGCAGGAGTTGTACTCTTTACACACACACACACACACATGTTATCGTCAATCTGTAAAATCGGTCATTACGTGAAATGTCCAAACATTTCAGGCGTTTCACGACTGTGAACACCAGTCATTACGTGAAATGATTTAAAAAAAATGGTCATTCATTTCACGATATTACTGAAAATGAAGGGTTTTAATCATACAGAATGCCTGACTGCAAATCAGGCAATCTGTGTAATAGGTAAAGACTGAGATGTGAGTAGATATTCTGCCAGAAATATACACAAGCAACTGGGCCATTGTTTTACTACCCAGTGAGTTGGGGTGGGGGGGGGGGGGGTTAGTATATCTCCTGTCACTCTGGCCCTCAGGCCCATTAGCAGAGAGTGTTTGAGGAGAAGGACTCCGTGTTTGTCCCTGTTTAGCAGGTAACTAGCATACCACACATCATTGGTCCCTTTTGGTAGGGTAGCATTTACTAATCAAGAGCTACACCGGCTAGAAGGGAAACCCAACACAAATGTATTAGCTGATAGTGGGGTGCCCTGACAACCAGTCAGTTTAAATTGTCGGTATAATATAATGGTTAGGTCCTTAATTGACAACTTTAGTCCGAGTATACAGTGATCTGCCCACCGGGGGGGGGGGGGGGGCATTTGGGGTCTTGACTGACTTTTACCCTGTCTGATGACTAATATATACAGAATAAATAGTTCAAATCATTCGAAATTAAGGCCCGGTTTGAATATATTTAGTATTACCGGCGTTCCGGAAGGGGAGTGGTCAGCCCACGCTCCCTAGTGATCACTAGGGCCATTAATACACTATAAAGATATGTAATAGCAGAATTTTTGATATATCATCTATAATGCGGGGTCTCAGGTAACTATCAGCACTGAAAAGCGGTTTTGGAAAGTCTCCATGTTTGTGTTAGTTAAACATGTAATTTGTCCCAAGCTTTACATATGTCAAATTTTAATTATTGATTACATTTTGTTAATAATCAAATGTGTGGTGTGATAAAATATTAGAATGCTAACCTAAGTTATCAGTTACGCATTTGTATGTTTAATAATGGCATTAGGGCACCTATAGTGATTAAGACTCCTGTTTTTTATGTGTGTAGAATAAAATGCAAGTGTTCTTCATTCTGTATTTCATTTTCAGCTGTAAACTGAAATAAATTCCTGTAATAAAATATTAAAATAAAACCTCGCAATTTGGTCTGTTCTGTGTAGCATTTCATTGTTAGGTCTAAAATCTGATTGAGCCTTGGATCAACCAAAATATTATGCAAATTATCAGAGAATTTTCGATTAAATATAAAAATAGATTTCAGAAAATTTTATTTTTAGCCATCTGATATTTAACCAAATTGGGAAATATTAATTACTTTTACAATTTTTTTCAGTTGATCAAATGTATCCTTTCATATAAATCTTAGGATCATCACCGTTTTTTCCTGATTTCGTAATTAAATGGTTTTAAGCAATAATTTATTATACTGTACATGTATACTGGTAATTGACATGTTTAACATGCGTTTCATACGTTTCCAGTGTGTTTATTTACATGCATATCATGGTCACATGGTTGAAATACTGATACTTTTACAAATATGTGATCAGAAGAGTCTCCTGCCTCTATCGTGTAGTCCATAATTTCAAACTGATATACAAAAAGATAAATATTGAATAATTTCCATTATTTGTTCCATATAGTAGGGTTTTATCCAAATATTCTCAGATTCAATTCCAGATGAGCGTCGTGACCAATGCAGGAGGACGTTATATAACTTTTTTAGTAATACATGCAGTTCTTCAGATAAGGCAAATAAATACAGCATCACAGAGTATTTGCATTGACTAAAACTGTCTGGGGACCTTTGATGACAATGTTTCAATTGTATCAGCTTGTGTTGTGTTCATTCTTTTGAATCCAGTCATTTCATGTAATGCCTGGGCATAAATTTCAGTCATTTCATGACTGAACATTTTAGTCATTTCACGTAATGACTAGGGGTCACAGGCATTACATGAAATGACTGAAATGTTGAGGTTTCATGAAATGACTGATAACACAGATTGACTTTTTTTTCAAATTTCGTCTGTATGTCAAATGTTTACAAATATTTAATAAATCTGACATATTTTGGTTAAACAACAAATGGTAATGTGTACTGATCATGATGCCTTCCATCATTATTCAGAGGGTGTAGCACCCCTCATCAGCTGACTGAAACTGAACCACTCACTGATTTAGGACAAATAGAACACCTCGCAGAGGCGAGCATAGTATTATAAGAGGTCGGGAAATGTGGTCAGGTTATGCTAGGTGAGTAATTTTATTAGTAGACAGGAAATGTCGTCAGACTTTACTGGGTGAGTAGTTTTATAAGCAGACAGGAAATGTGGTCAGGTTATGCTAGGTGAGTAATTTTATAAGTAGACAGGATATGATGCCAGGTTATACTAGGTGAGTAGTTTTATTAGAAGACAGGAAATGTAGTCAGGTTATGCTGGATGAGTATTTTATAAGTAGACAGGATATGTACCAGGTTATACTGGGTGAGTAGTTTTATAAGTAGACAGGAAAATGTGGTTAGGTTATGCTTGGTGAGTAGTTTTATTAGAAGACAGGAAAATGTGGTCAGGTTATGCTAGGTGAGTAATTTTATTAGAAGACAGGAAAATGTGGTCAGGTTATGCTTGGTGAGTAGTTTTATTAGAAGACAGGAAAATGTGGTCAGGTTATGCTAGGTGAGTAGTTTTATTAGAGGACAGGAAAATGTGGTCAGGTTATGCTAGGTGAGTAGTTTTATTAGAAGACAGGAAATGTAGTCAGGTTATGCTGGATGAGTATTTTATAAGTAGACAGGATATGTACCAGGTTATACTGGGTGAGTAGTTTTATAAGTAGACAGGAAAATGTGGTTAGGTTTTGCTTGGTGAGTAGTTTTATTAGAAGACAGGAAAATGTGGTCAGGTTATGCTAGGTGAGTAATTTTATTAGAAGACAGGAAAATGTGGTCAGGTTATGCTTGGTGAGTAGTTTTATTAGAAGACAGGAAAATATGGTCAGGTTATGCTAGGTGAGTAGTTTTATTAGAGGACAGGAAAATGTGGTCAGGTTATGCTAGGTGAGTAGTTTTATTAGAAGACAGGAAATGTCGTCAGACTATACTGGGTGAGTAGTTTTATAAGTAGACAGGAAATGTGGTCAGGTTATGCTAGGTGAGTATTTTTATAAGTAGACAGGATATGATGCCAGGTTATACTGGGTGAGTAGTTTTATTAGAAGACAGGAAATGTAGTCAGGTTATGCTGGATGAGTTTTTTATAAGTAGACAGGATATGTACCAGGTTATACTGGGTGAGTAGTTTTATAAGTAGACAGGAAAATGTGGTTAGGTTATGCTAGGTGAGTATTTTTATAAGTAGACAGGATATGATGTCAGGTTATACTGGGTGAGTAGTTTTATTAGAAGACAGGAAATGTAGTCAGGTTATGCTGGATGAGTTTTTTATAAGTAGACAGGATATGTACCAGGTTATACTGGGTGAGTAGTTTTATTAGAAGACAGGAAAATGTGGTCAGGTTATACTAGGTGAGTAGTTTTATTAGAAGACAGGAAATGTGGTCAGGTTATGCTAGGTGAGTAGTTTTATTAGAAGACAGGAAATGTAGTCAGGTTATGCTGGATGAGTATTTTATAAGTAGACAGGATATGTACCAGGTTATACTGGGTGAGTAGTTTTATAAGTAGACAGGAAAATGTGGTTAGGTTATGATTGGTGAGTAGTTTTATTAGAAGACAGGAAAATGTGGTCAGGTTATGCTAGGTGAGTAGTTTTATTAGAGGACAGGAAAATGTGGTCAGGTTATGCTAGGTGAGTAGTTTTATTAGAAGACAGGAAATGTCGTCAGACTTTACTGGGTGAGTAGTTTTATAAGTAGACAGGAAATGTGGTCAGGTTATACTAGGTGAGTATTTTTATAAGTAGACAGGATATGATGCCAGGTTATACTGGGTGAGTAGTTTTATTAGAAGACAGGAAATGTAGTCAGGTTATGCTGGATGAGTTTTTTATAAGTAGACAGGATATGTACCAGGTTATACTGGGTGAGTAGTTTTATTAGAAGACAGGAAAATGTGGTCAGGTTATACTAGGTGAGTAGTTTTATTAGAAGACAGGAAATGTGGTCAGGTTATGCTAGGTGAGTAGTTTTATTAGAAGACAGGAAATGTAGTCAGGTTATGCTGGATGAGTATTTTATAAGTAGACAGGATATGTACCAGGTTATACTGGGTGAGTAGTTTTATAAGTAGACAGAAAAATGTGGTTAGGTTATGATTGGTGAGTAGTTTTATTAGAAGACAGGAAAATGTGGTCAGGTTATGCTAGGTGAGTAGTTTTATTAGAGGACAGGAAAATGTGGTCAGGTTATGCTAGGTGAGTAGTTTTATTAGAAGACAGGAAATGTCGTCAGACTTTACTGGGTGAGTAGTTTTATAAGTAGACGTGAAATGTGGTCAGGTTATGTTAGGTGAGTATTTTTATAAGTAGACAGGATATGATGCCAGGTTAAACTGGGTGAGTAGTTTTATTAGAAGACAGGAAATGTAGTCAGGTTATGCTGGATGAGTATTTTATAAGTAGACAGGACATGTACCAGGTTATACTGGGTGAGTAGTTTTATAAGTAGACAGGAAAATGTGGTTAGGTTATGCTAGGTGAGTAGTTTTATTAGAAGACAGGAAAATGTGGTCAGGTTATGCTAGGTGAGTAGTTTTATTAGAAGACAGGAAATGTGGTCAGGTTATGCTAGGTGAGTAGTTTTATTAGAAGACAGGAAATGTAGTCAGGTTATGCTGGATGAGTATTTTATAAGTAAACAGGATATGTACCAGGTTATACTGGGTGAGTAGTTTTATAAGTAGACAGGAAAATGTGGTTAGGTTATGCTAGGTGAGTAGTTTTATTAGAAGACAGGAAAATGTGGTCAGGTTATGCTAGGTGAGTAGTTTTATTAGAAGACAGGAAATGTGGTCATATTATGCTAGGTGAGTAATTTTATTAGTAGACAGGAAATGTCGTCAGACTTTACTGGGTGAGTAGTTTTATAAGTAGACAGGAAATGTGGTCAGGTTATGCTAGGTGAGTAATTTTATTAGAAGACAGGAAAATGTGGTCAGGTTATGCTAGGTGAGTAGTTTTATTAGAAGACAGGAAATGTAGTCAGGTTATGCTGGATGAGTATTTTATAAGTAGACAGGATATGTACCAGGTTATACTGGGTGAGTAGTTTTATAAGTAGACAGGAAAATGTGGTTAGGTTATGATTGGTGAGTAGTTTTATTAGAAGACAGGAAAATGTGGTCAGGTTATGCTAGGTGAGTAGTTTTATTAGAGGACAGGAAAATGTGGTCAGGTTATGCTAGGTGAGTAGTTTTATTAGAAGACAGGAAATGTCGTCAGACTTTACTGGGTGAGTAGTTTTATAAGTAGACAGGAAATGTGGTCAGGTTATGCTAGGTGAGTATTTTTATAAGTAGACAGGATATGATGCCAGGTTATACTGGGTGAGTAGTTTTATTAGAAGACAGGAAATGTAGTCAGGTTATGCTGGATGAGTTTTTTATAAGTAGACAGGATATGTACCAGGTTATACTGGGTGAGTAGTTTTATTAGAAGACAGGAAAATGTGGTCAGGTTATACTAGGTGAGTAGTTTTATTAGAAGACAGGAAATGTGGTCAGGTTATGCTAGGTGAGTAGTTTTATTAGAAGACAGGAAATGTAGTCAGGTTATGCTGGATGAGTATTTTATAAGTAGACAGGATATGTACCAGGTTATACTGGGTGAGTAGTTTTATAAGTAGACAGGAAAATGTGGTTAGGTTATGATTGGTGAGTAGTTTTATTAGAAGACAGGAAAATGTGGTCAGGTTATGCTAGGTGAGTAGTTTTATTAGAGGACAGGAAAATGTGGTCAGGTTATGCTAGGTGAGTAGTTTTATTAGAAGACAGGAAATGTCGTCAGACTTTACTGGGTGAGTAGTTTTATAAGTAGACAGGAAATGTGGTCAGGTTATGCTAGGTGAGTATTTTTATAAGTAGACAGGATATGATGCCAGGTTAAACTGGGTGAGTAGTTTTATTAGAAGACAGGAAATGTAGTCAGGTTATGCTGGATGAGTATTTTATAAGTAGACAGGACATGTACCAGGTTATACTGGGTGAGTAGTTTTATAAGTAGACAAGAAAATGTGGTTAGGTTATGCTAGGTGAGTAGTTTTATTAGAAGACAGGAAAATGTGGTCAGGTTATGCTAGGTGAGTAGTTTTATTAGAAGACAGGAAATGTGGTCAGGTTATGCTAGGTGAGTAGTTTTATTAGAAGACAGGAAATGTAGTCAGGTTATGCTGGATGAGTATTTTATAAGTAAACAGGATATGTACCAGGTTATACTGGGTGAGTAGTTTTATAAGTAGACAGGAAAATGTGGTTAGGTTATGCTAGGTGAGTAGTTTTATTAGAAGACAGGAAAATGTGGTCAGGTTATGCTAGGTGAGTAGTTTTATTAGAAGACAGGAAATGTGGTCATATTATGCTAGGTGAGTAATTTTATTAGTAGACAGGAAATGTCGTCAGACTTTACTGGGTGAGTAGTTTTATAAGTAGACAGGAAATGTGGTCAGGTTATGCTAGGTGAGTAATTTTATTAGAAGACAGGAAAATGTGGTCAGGTTATGCTAGGTGAGTAGTTTTATTAGAAGACAGGAAATGTAGTCAGGTTATGCTGGATGAGTATTTTATAAGTAGACAGGATATGTACCAGGTTATACTGGGTGAGTAGTTTTATAAGTAGACAGGAAAATGTGGTTAGGTTATGCTAGGTGATTAGTTTTATTAGAAGACAGGAAAATGTGGTCAGGTTATGCTTGGTGAGTAGTTTTATTAGAAGACAGAAAATGTGGTCAGGTTATGCTAGGTGAGTAGTTTTATTAGAAGACAGGAAATGTGGTCATATTATGCTAGGTGAGTAATTTTATGAGTAGACAGGAAATGTCGTCAGACTTTACTGGGTGAGTAGTTTTATAAGTAGACAGGAAATGTGGTCAGGTTATGCTAGGTGAGTAATTTTATAAGTAGACAGGATATGATGCCAGGTTATACTAGATGAGTAGTTTTATAAGTAGACAGGAAATGTGGTCAGGTTATGCCAGGTGAGTAATTTTATAAGTAGACAGGATATGATGCCAGGTTATACTGGGTGAGTAGTTTTATAAGTAGACAGGAAAATGTGGTCAGGTTATGCTAGGTAAGTAGTTTTATTATAAGACAGAAATGAGGTCAGATTATGCTAGGTGAGTAGTTTTATTATTAGACAGGAAATGTTGTAAGGTTATGCGGGGTGAGTAGTTTTATTAGTAGACTGGTAATGTGGTCAGGTTATGCTAAATGAGTAGTTTAATTAGCAAACAGGAAATTATGTCAGGTTATTCCGGGTGAGTAGTTTATTTGTAGACAGGAAAATGTCGCCAGATTATGCTAGGTGAGTAGTTTTATTATTAGACAGGAAATGTGGTCAGATTATGCTGGTTGAGTAGTTTTATATGTAGACAGGATATAATGCCAGGTTATACTGGGTGCGTAGTTTTATTATCAGACAGAAATGAGGTCAGGTTATGCTAGGTGAGTAGTTTTATTATTAGACAGGAAATCTGGTCAATTTAAGCTGGGTGAGTAGTTTTATTATGCTGGGTGAGTAGTTTTATTAGTAGACTGGTAATGTGGTCAGGTTATGCTAGCTGAGTAGTTTTGCTTGGTGAGTTGTTTTATTAGCAGACAGAAATGAGGTCAAGTTATGTTGGATGAGTAGTTTTATTAGTAGACAGGAAATTTTGTCAGGTAATGCTGGGTGAGTAGTATTATTAGCAGACAGAAATGAGCTCAAGTTATGGTGGGTGAGTAGTTTCATTAGTAGACAGGAAATCTGCTCAAGTTATGCTGGGTGAGTAGTTCTATTAGTAGACAGGAAATCTGCTCAAGTTATGCGGGGTGAGTAGTTTTATTATTATACAGGAAGTGTGGTCAGGTAATGCTAGATGAGTAGTTTTATTAGTAGACAGGAAATGTGGTCAGGTTATGCTGGGTGAGTAGTAATATAAGTAAACAGGAAATTCGTTTTAATGTTTAGTCCTGGTTTAATCTGCAGACCAACTTTAGACCGTATGCTCAAAACGGACTAGTGATAAAATGACTTTAGTTTCGCATTTGAATCCCAGATTTAATCAAAAAGTTAGACCTGATAAGGGTAGTTTAAGGTTGGACTAAGTCCTAAATTCTTTTAAATATCTCAAAATAACGACTATATAAGGACAAGGGAACCATTTTCAGGGCTGTAAAAAGCCTATATCAAAGCAATCAAAGTAATAACATTATCAACCTGAATTACATGCAATAGACTGACATTGGCACTTAGAGCAATATTATTTATAGACCAGTCGGATCTTTATATTAAATTAGAGACAAGAGTCGTATTCACATTTGAAAAAAATATTAAACTTGTAGCCCTACGTTCAGCAGAACTTTAACAAATGAAAGCTTTCTTCAGAATAATGATTAAATGTTCGTTATAGCAAAACTGTTTGTAGCACTTAACCGTTTTTATTTTTTTTATGATTTAGACCATGACCTTTGACCTAGAAGCAAATAAATAAGGTGTTACAATATGGCTTAAACAATACTTCAAAACTGTTGACCTGATACTTCAACTGAATACATTATTGACATTCATCTTTGACCATTTAAGTAATGGAATACAGAAATAAGATAACACATCTTAAGCCATTTGCCTTACACTTCATGCAGAAATTTTCATACCAAAACACCTGACAAAGAAGGTTAAGGTCATTTTTATGTGTATTATCTTAGTCATCTCAACGTGCATTTATAGGTTATATGGATACAATGTCATAAAAATAATGTCACCAAACACAAATAAATACTAATCAATGCTTGCTCAATTAATAAAATAACGTGACATAAAAGTGATTTTCAAGATATTGCCAAAAACTTAATGTCAAAATTATCATATAGCCAGCTAAGATGCAGCGACAAAATGACTTTCCTTATGCTTATATGAATCTTTGCACTTATCTTATCGTTTTTGCACTTACGTTAAAACTTTTAACAGATTGCATCATGTAAAAGATAAATAACATTGAAATTTGAAAGCACACAAACCTACTTGGGTGTTAACCTTCTGTCAATTTTTTGAAAAATGAAATTTAGGTATATTAGACGGGTCTGTAATGGGAAACTCTAGGAACTATTTCGCCAGGGGCGCTAGAGGCGCGCCGGTTCCTCTGGTTTGATTATACCACTGTGTGTTTGAACACTGGAATTTCCATTTGATGTCATAATATGGCAAATAAAAGTAATTACGGATAATGGATAATAAAAAAGCTCACGGCGGAATCATGTATGGTGAATATAAAAACAATCTGGGAGATATGAAGAGCAGGTGATTTGGGTTAGTGGGCGACAATAGGAGAAATTATGAATGCCCACAGCACAAGTCGAAGAAAGGGGAATGCGTGATGTTTGTTACAGTCATAATGTGATGTCTGATTTCACTCTGCGCATACTACAATACCATACTGCCATAGCTAAAACAAGAACATTGTTTATGAAATTATCACTTTTTTTTGTTTAAACTACGAATCCAATTAATTCAAGGCAATATATAGACATAGACATAGACATAGAGTACAGCACTACAGACATTCAGGAAGACTAAATTTTAAGTGTGTATTCTAACGTGAATATAATGTTAGAACAGAGGACACATGCAGGGGGGGGGGGAATTTAAGGTGGTTTCAGGCCTTTTAAAGATTATTTTTCATACCAAAGTAAGGACCCTAAAATGATTAAAGCTCATTACATATTTCAGTCCCCCCCACCCCCACCTCTCTCTCTCTCTCTCTCTCTCTCTCTCTCTCTCTATATATATATATATATATATATATATACATATATATTTGCACATATTATATATATATGCATATATAAATATGCATATATATATAAATATATAAAGAGGGGTATATCAAGAGGGTACTACAAAGAGTAAAAATTTGAATTTCTAACGCAAATTAATTAACAGGTTTATTTTTTCAAACCAAAGGTGGCCTGCTTGGTGCATATTTCATAACCTTCTTAAACTTTACAAGGAGTCACTTTTTATGGCAAGATAAACCATAATCAAAACGCAGTTATTATTGATTTTAATGAATAATTGTTTCAGATATTCATGCAAAATATATGAATTGTTGTTACTTTTCAAATTCAATTTACAAATATGTGTGGATGCATGGGTTGTAATTTTTTGAGAATTGAATTGAATGTCGGGAGGCTGGACATCTCCATTTATTGATTACAGGCTATACTTTGATTTTATTTTAGTAGATTGACAATAAAAAATATCAAAACGCTTTAACCTGCTAGCCCCAGCAATGTATTCGTCAAAGACAAAGTGTCTGAATGGCTCTATGTGCATGCTGCAAACGGTTATAATCAGATCAACACAGGTTTTGACACACTTGCAAAAAAAAATAATTTTCTGACATTTTATTTCACTTTCTGAACCAGACCTTTGAAATATTTGCAAAATTCAGTTAAATTAACTCCATGCAGATATACAAATAATAATCAGAGGATGCAAGTAAAGACCAAAGACTTTGTCACTCTACTTTCATGATTCGTCATAACATATTGAAACTAAGTGTTAGTAATAAGGGTGAAATTAATTTCTAATTAAATAAATTAAAATTTATAAGATGCTTTTTTAGAATTAAAAAGAAATATTTGTCATTGAGTAGCACATGATTTTTATTCATGTGACAGTTCACAATGACTGCGTTCTATTAAAAAAAAGGAGGACAGCGATACAGTTGATGACGTCAGTCAATACGACGTCATGTGTCATCGACCTTTGTGACGTTATTTTATGTTGTAAGCAGCTCTCGCTACCATGGGGATGGAAGCCCATCTGTGTAGGAGCGTTTTTTGGGTCATAACAATTGACCTGACGGCGAGTGCTTGATCGACAGGTCTATTAGCCAATCAGCGAACGTTATTGCCCGACTGAAAACGAGGCCATGTAAACACACGTGGAGGTCGGACATCAGGTCGGACATTCCTGACCCGTGTGTTAACTTTCAACCATATGCTCGATGGACCTGTCATAATAAATATGTTTAATTTTTAATACGTTCGAGGCATATGCTTATTTTTTATATAAAAGTTTCTCCAGGTATCATTCAAAGTAACAGCAATCTGTTTTATCCCTCTTCATTATAGAATCACAAGACAAGGAGAAACGCAGGGATGGGACAAGGCAGGCCCGATTTAGCCCCGTCATATATTGAGTCCATATTGACGCATGAAAGTTTCAGTATGTCCAGAGAAGCTGCCAATATGATCCTATTCACCACCTATTGGTAAACATTGGCCTGTAACCATTGCTAAAAAGTGTTACATTTGCCCCACACCAGCGCGTCACTCTTCAATGCTGATGGGTTTATACAAAATGTATCAATCTTGGGCCCTGTCGAATCGGAGCGTCTGCCAATCCAAGTCCAAGTATTGGTTATAGCCCAATGAAATGTTATGCAAGCCGTGAGGTTTGCGAGGCTTGTGTCACATGGCAGGCGAGCCGTTTAGGCGAGCCTGCCATGATTAACACAAGCCAAGCAAATCTCATTGCTTGCATAACATTTCATTGGGCTATATCTGATTTGTCCCACATGCCTCGCCTCCTTGGTCGAACGTCACGCGAGTAATTTTTTGGCTACCAACCAATTATTTGCCATATTTGGAAAGTCGCTATGCAACTACACTTGCATGGTCACTTTTCATGACCCTGTGATGCAAGCAGTTTTGTATGTACAGTTAGAACAAAGGAAAATACGCCGCATGTGGGACAAGTATTCATGTTCATGTGCATGCGACGATATGCTATCTCCTGTTACAACAAAGACATGTATATTTGATATATCTCTGCCAAAAGTCAGTAACTGTTATTGACGAGGATACAAGTGTAACTGTATAGCTCACTGCTTTATATTGTAACCATGTCGATAATTTACATAACAGTGCGCATTTATTGGCATTCAAAGATGCAAGACCGCTATATTACTGGTGATAGAACTTAACAACTTACAGATCCGTCGGTGTGACAAAGCACGAGCTCAAATTTTGGTGATCGACCTAGATATTTTGATTATTTAATCGACAAAGAAATACATATAATCGTCAAGAAACTACCGAAAGAGAAAGGTAAAATCTTGAAAAATTGAGCTGTTCTTTAATAAAATTATTGTGTAAATGTCGGCTATATAAATAGTATAATGTTTATATTTTTCACAGAAATTTTGTCTGTTCATTTGTCTGTCTTTAAAAAACTATCAATCTTAATAAATTAAGTGATCACATAGCTTGTTAATTAATGATTATAAAAAAACAATAATATTGCATTCTACGGCCGCATAAGTTCCCTGACATGGGGGGGGGGGGGGGGGGGGGTGGAGAAAGAGAAGGGGAAAATGCTATTTTTTTTGGCAAGTAGTAAAAAAAAGAGATCCATATTTGTTATCATATTCCACTTGGAATCAGACATTATGACAGCCATGAGTAATAATTAGAAAATAATCATTAAGATGTTTCTATTAAACAATAAACAAGATAAATAATATTCACTGAAAAAATGTGTTTATATCTGTTATGTACATTTCATTGAAATGGTGTGAGAAATTGTTAAAAAATTATTTCACAGTCTATTTAGGCTGTAATGATGCATTACATCAGAATACAATAAATAATGGGTAGTTGTATTAACGAATAC
Organism: Sipunculus nudus; assembly: GCA_026874595.1. NCBI lineage: Eukaryota > Metazoa > Annelida > Sipuncula > Golfingiida > Sipunculidae > Sipunculus > Sipunculus nudus. The sequence goes on from CM049319.1 coordinate 5,716,284, forward strand.
GCTCCCAAGGTAGCGGAAATCTTGCGCTTCTAAAGAAGCAACTGATTTTCACGCTGCCAGCTTTGACCGTTTATGATATATTTAGACACCAGACGGCGGTTTGTTGTCCACTGAAATAAACGTGCGTACGATGTGACAAGCAGCCAATCAGATGCCAATAAACAAACACTCGACAGGCATCCTGGGTCCGCCCATTGCCGCACTTCAAGCGCCGTTCGATGAGTTTCCGGTCGAATTTAAATTGCTCCCTCTGCATTCTCGCATCATCGACCGATTCGATTATGACATTATGACTGTGTTAGCGTAGCCATGTATCTGTTGTCTGCAGAACTGAAACCAGCCAGCGAGGTGTGCACGCAGCCTTTGTTGTTACGTTTCGTTTGAATTACAGCTCACCGGCGGAGCATTCTGTGTGACCAAGGCCCTAAGCAAACCACGTCAGGGGTAATTCTCTCTGAGCCTGTGGCCTGTTTAGACGGTTACGCTGGGGGATGAGCTGTCACTCAAAATGAAATGAATTTGATTGGCTCCGTGTTTTCCTCGCTTGGCTTTGTCTTCCAGCACAAAGTTTCATCTGATTGGACAAAAATACAGTGCTCCCCCCTGGTGTTGCAATTCAGGATACGAGGTCATAACAAACAGCGCCTTACGATATAGGAAGTAGCCCTATAGGTAAAGCGCTGTGTAAAGAGCGTAATTAACGAAGTGAAACTGTGTAAACTTTCGATGATTAAATAATAAAAAATAAAATAAATACTTAAACATTTATGGTAATTTTCCCCGTGAAGATAATATTTGGATGTATCACAGTGTTTTTATACTAAACAAATACCAAAGATATGTCACAAATGGAGCATCACTTGTAATATATAAATCCATATATACAATATACTTATGTTATTACATACATGAGTCTCTGATTCTTAGTGTTAAAAGGAAAATTAAAAAAAAAATATTGCCTCAGATTGCCTTAACTGACAGAACAGCACATTTTCTATAATAATGCACATGTATAAAGTAAAACAGTTAATTTGTACACACCCACACACCCTAACACACGAACACAAATGTTAATATACAGTGGCGGATACATGGGGGTGGGGTGGGGGGGGGGGGGCGTAACAACCTTTTTCAGGATTTTAAACTATTTTTATATGAGACAGATTGGCGGGGCATTAAATCGCTCATTCAGTCCCCACCATGTTATATTAGCCAGAGTTAACTCAGAATTTACTATTTTCGCAGACGACAGAGAGCTAGAACTCGACATTGCAGGGACACGTATACATTTAATACTACGATCACCAGATAACTGATCCTTGGCATCGCATAATACTTCGTTGACACGTGAGTATTTTTAACCGAACCGTTAGTATATGTGTTCCTTGTACATTACCGAACGTATATATGTTTATTCTACATTACCGTAAGTATATTTGTTCTTTGTGTACATTACCGTAAGTATTTATGTTCTTTGTACATTACCGTAAATATATTTGTTCGTTGTACATTACGGTAAGTATATATGTTCGTTGTACATTAACGTAAGTATATATGTTCGTTGTACATTACCTTAAGTATATGTGTTTATTGAACATTACCTAAGGTATATATGTTTATTTAACATTACCGAACGTATATATGTTCATTGTACATTACCGTAAGTATATGTATTCGTTGTGTATTACCATAAGTGTATATTTTCATTGTACCATACTGTAAGTATACGTGTTCATTGTATATTCCTGTACGCATATGAGCTCATTTTATATTAACGTAAGAAATCTAAAGCAAAGCAAAATGCTTTTATTTTTACCATATTGCTCCGTAAAAGAGTGGTCGTATGGCTCACGTGAATCACAACAACAGTGATCTGTATTAGATATGGAGTTTATTTTTTTATCAGGCTGATTACAAATTGCCTTTTCCTTTGAGATTATTCCCCTTTTACTCTTCACCTGTTCTGTAGTTATCAGGTATTGTACTCTGTGACAGTCCCCTCTGTTCGCCTATTTACGTTCGCAAAAACCTGCCAGATGATGGCAAGTTTGGCGTTTTCCTACCAAACATGACCTTGGTCTTAATTAAGTTGTTATAACCTCAGATGTATCACAAAATGAATGAACATCCTCAAGACTAACGGAAATAACATTTTAAATATATTTAAATATGTCACTTTGTTGCAAAAACCTGCTATAATATGGCGACTTCTGCTTTTTTTCTAGTCACATTTGACAGGAAATACAACCTTGATCCTGATGCATGACCCCTTGCAGAAGTATCATTAAATGAACGGACATCCTAATGTTAGTTGGAAATGACACCTTAAATATGTTACTTTTATGGACATTTCAATATTTCATCCATTATGGATAAACCACTTGCATCCTTTTCAAGTGAGAAAAGATCGAGAAAAACGGTTCATTATTAAAACTGTAAAGTTAGAATGTATTTTACTCGGAAGTATTGTAGGGTTTGTCTGTATGTCTAATTCATTATGTAACTCCAGAGTATTGTTCCTGGTTCCATATGTTACACATGAAAACCAGACTGTTGCTGCAAGATATTACAATCTGCAAATATGACGTTCCTATCATACTTTAACGACTTATTGGCTATATATGGAATTTTCTTTCAGAATCAAACTGTGAACGTATTTCCGTAGCGACGGAAGTATTTATCACTATGACAACGATGCCCTCAAAAAAGGTTATATTTGCTTGCTTCATTGTTTTTACGACTGGGTTCCTTGTTGGATTTTGGGAGAGGATTCCTTTTGGTAAACTAATGCTTCAAGCCTCAGAAACAGCAGTAAATCCAAGATCGGATATGAATACAAGTGAGAAAATTCCAAATATAGTACACTATCAGTGGTATTCAGATAAGAGCAAGGAGTTCCCTTTCACTGGATATTTGAGTGTGGTCAGCGTATTCCGCTTCCAGAAGCCAAGAAAAATATACTTCCACACCAACATGGAGCCCAATGGAAAATACTGGAAATTGACCAAATGCATTCCAACCTTTGAAATAGTACCCACAGAACCGCCAAAGGAATTATTTGGGAAAACGATAACACCTAAATTTTACACATCATTTTCAAATCTTGGACGTTTACTTGTGCTTTATCGCGAGGGTGGGATATACCTCGACACAGATGTGTTTATTCTAAAATCGTTGGACGACTTCCGTAAATATGAGTTTGTGGCTGGATACGAAAATGATCATAACCGTATTTGTAGTGCTCTGTTGATGTCAGAGCCGAAATCAGTTATGTTAAAATTATGGTTAGATCATTTCATGTACGACGAACACCCTTCCCAATGGGGCTACAATATGCAGACTGTACCTTCTAGTATTCTGAAACGATACCCGGAACTGGCTCACATAGTGAAAAAGGGATTCCACAGGCCAAGTTACTTCGAATTTGAATATATTTACAAAGATCGCAAATATGACTGGAGTACTAATCATGCACTGCATCTCTGGAACCATGCGCTTCATAACACTAAGAGAATTAATGTGTCTCTTTCTCCTGAAAGTATAAAACGAATGAACAATACAGCGGCGGAAGTAGCCAGATACATCATGCACGGATATGACTCTTGTTAAAGCCAGGTATCCACCTACCTTTTCGGTATAATTTATGAACTTTCTGGCTTACTCTGCGAGTATATTATGAGATCTAGGTAAATCTTGATAAGAAAAGTTCTTATTATGACTCTGTGACGGATTTATGACCTTATCTCTCTACAAGTTCTAAGTAAACACAGTAATGTTGAAAAAAAAGAAAACCCTGCGTTACATATTGATGCTGGTTACATAGGTGCTGAAACTGAAAGGGCCGTATTAGCAAAACGCCCTTTGCTCATCATGTTATAAATACGTAGACATAAACATAACAAACATACTGTGACCGATGGATCGCCGTATTCTGGCCGATTTCTAAAAGGTAAATTTCTAAGATTACACTTAGTTAATGACGGCAAAGAGAGCCAATAAACATGTGTTTTGGTGATTTGGGTTTATTCTCACACGTTGCATAACTAGAATATACATTCATTACAAGAAAAGCATAGCTGCTTATTTTGGCGGAGCGAACATGAATAACATTAATGTATCCTCAAATTCAACACAATGAAAACAGAATACACAATTACCTAACACAGAACTGTAATCCAAAGTATTAGAGTTTAAGAATATCTGAAGTTCATACAGTCATCACCAAAAGGTTTCCAGGAAAAATACCACAACCACGATTTTCTTAACCGCCATATCATTATAAAATGTCGTATCCTGTGGAGGGCGGTTTGGAGAATAAACCATAAAAATAAGAAGCACGTTTGCTGCGTGTCACAAGTGATCTGGTGATCCCATTCAACTTACCACCCCCACACGTACCTGCTTGGTCATGTGACACTCCTGTGTGGTCATGTGACTTTTCCCCGTTACAATTCTGTAAACACAAGCACTTTGCCCCCCCCCCCCCCCCCGTCATTAACACCGGATTAATATCCTATCAATGCACCGTTAATAGACGTCAGATGTTGGACTGGGCCCCTTTAACCATTATTCTTATATCCCTCAGTCTAGTATCAGTATATAAAATCGATCATGTGTGATTGATACCTGATTTAATAAAAAAGATTAATGCCACAAAGACCTGATTAGACGGGTAAGTATGAAATTCTACAGAAAACATTTTACTCACGGAAACCTTCCATATAACAATTTATATGCACGATACTGTGCATGCATTTACAGGATTATAATCTCATATTATTCTCAGGCTAAACGGAAAAGATACCAAATTAGTCGACTAATCTTACTCTCATTCACAAGAGGTCGTGAATGGTAATCCGGTAGGCGAAAAAAATACTTTCTGGTGAAGAAAACTTAATAAAATGCACAGGTTAACAGGAAATCTACACGTGACTCAGATGCACATTACAGCTCTTGCAAGCTTGTTGTTTATGGCGTCCGAGATGAAAAACTTTTTCCGGAAAAAAACGTTTCCGGAAAGATACTGTGTATAGGCCATCATCTGTTCATTCATTATTATTAGTATTAAGAATACCCGATACTTACAGCGATATCATTGGCAGAAGGCAGTTTGATACTCCAAATCAGGGCCCTAGGTCATCGTAAAAACGATCGCTATGTGTTCCTCCGCAATAAATTCTCGATAAGGTTTCCCGATTTGTAAAGAGTTAAGTATATTTAAAGCAATTGTTTAAAGCGAAACAAAACATAAACAAACATATACACAGTTATTGCTACATAGTGGAGAATTTCTTTTTTCAGGTGTACTTTCGGGTGTGTAATGAATGGAAATGACCCTAACATCGCCCATTGTTCGGAGAAACAGACTGCGATATCATTGTTATCATGGACGACTGTTGCAGTGCCTTCACGGTATGACTGCCGTCATAACTCATGGCAGGCCATATTGGTCAAATTTGAATGCCGGCTAAAACGTGTTTTTACATATATCTTTAAGAAAATTCAAATTTAGCATTCATGTAAATGATCGAGATACTTTTTGAGAAAGGAAGTTACGGGAAATAAAAGGACCCGATAAAACATATTTTCAGGTCTGTCAAAAATGTACCATATGAATTAGGCCAGGAAGATACAGTGAGGACAGGGAATCTGAAGTATCCGTGACTAATGGGGTGGTGAGTTTTTTTGTTACATTGATCTGGAACATGGGGAGTTATATAAACATTATCGATCACACAGACCGCAGTCCTGTTCATTGTGATATATGGTATATCCAATTTTATGTGCTCGTATTGGATGAATGACCGTAGCCAAAGCTTATATATTTGGTTACGACATTTTTAAAGATTTTTTTGGTAACCGCCTGCATATGCTCTCTTAACTAATTCTTAATCTAAGTATGGACATCTGAGGAATTCCATTTCGGTTTGGGACTACGTGACAGGGCGATAGCACTCGTTTCCTATCATATTATTTTTGTATCCTGGTGTCACCCAGGCCCGGTGTCTACCGCACCTGCGCATTGTGGGTGTGTAATCATCGCCACTGCTGTGTTATTACACCAAGAACACCTCCCCCCCCCCCCCCCCAAGACTCGTCTGTGAGTGATACACGACTGTTGGGCACAGTCTTCCAATTAAGCCTGCAGAACGCTCACCCTTGGTTGGGGCCGACCGTTAGAATCTCATCGCCTCGGCTGAAATTTGAACTCACGACCTCCCGGCTTTGAGTCCTGTTCTGTGCTCCTGAACCACAGAAGCCGGTTTGTTTACGATTGGCAAATCATCAAGAGTACGTTTGCCATTTTTATTAATCAATGATGAACTTATAAGGATTGTGTGTGCAGGTGACAGTTGTAGATGAACGGATTATAAGCTAGTAGCATTTGTTTATTGACCACTCTATCTTGGAAGATATATTGTACAAATTGTACACGCAAAATAAGAAAAATATTGTAACAACAAGTCGAACAAAAATCATTTAATCATAGATCCAGAACACAGACATATGGTAAAATATTTCTGGCAGGATGAAGTATTTTTCCACATGACGTCACAGGAAGCAGTCGGATTGCCACTTAGGTTATGAGTAAATGAATCATAAACCCGTTACAGCACCACGGGACATTACGTTAATTGATGTTAGATGTCTGACTCTGATGCGAAAGATGGTTATATCTGCCTGAGATGACCCGTTATTGATCCTGCCTCTGCTTGGTCGTTTATTCTGTAAACATGTCAATTTTTTTATCATAACCAATAATTCTCTCCATGGAATGACGTTAGGACAACACGCCACTGGAACGCAAGCTCTATGTGTAACGTCAAGCTTGTTATTTCGCTAATGAAATCATGTACCCTTACATTATTTCCAGAATGAAGTCTCATGTATTACTGTTTAATGTAGCAGTGAATGTTCCATCAAACGACAGGGATAAAAAAATTATAGGGTCCGCGGGAAAAAATGCCCGTAATTTTTGGCTCGGACCCGTAAAATCATATTATAAATGGGTCCCTAATTTTAAAAATATTGCGACAGATGGTTATATGTCCTTCAGAATATTGTCACTTGTCTTTTAAATAAAAAAAAATATTCTCTTAGACTGTATATGTTTACGCCATCTGGCGGTCGCCAGGACTAACATTACGTGGAAGAAAACGCACGGCTCTCTCTCTCTCTCTCTCTCTCTCTCTCTTGGACAGCCCAGGCTGACCGTGATGTACCGTTGACTCATTATTTTGTTTGACTTCTTCCCCGCACACATTTAGAGAGTCCTTAATGATTTTAATTATTTTTCTAAATAAACATTGCTCGTATATTACATTCAGTGGGGACCCCATCGATAAGGGACTATATACAAGGAACTGCACTTTGGTTTGTACTTCTTTTATTAAAGAGATCAAATGATGACGAAATTCAAGCAAATAAACATTTATCCAACAACCAAAATTTCTTATATCCATTGTACATCCGGATCAAAATGTAATCTACAGATCGAATTTTTGGAGAAAGATATTGATTGGTCTATGCTCCTTTTTAAAGATAGAGGATTGTTTAGATTTAAATATGGCATTCTTGTAGACGCTTCACCAGATGACACATCGTTCCTCCGGCACCATGCCGTCCCCTTCTTTACACTGGAACACGCGGGCGAAGTCCTCGGAGTTGCTGTATGGTCCTAGGATCCTGAAAGTTTAAATGGCTTTGATTTATTTCAAAGCTATCTTAAAATGTGGAAACATATTGTTCCACCGCAAAATATAATAACACCGGGAGTTTACGTAAGTAAAATAGATGTTAAACTAACTGTTGCGAGTTATTGTTTATTATTTGTGAATAGTGGTGGGCCGATCATCGAGTTTTTTCGAAAGTCAGTCGGTTTGCTGCCACTTTCAAGCGCTCAATTACCAAAGGCAATGTATCGATTACATCATACTCATGATTTTTTTTCCCCCAGAATGTCTTAATGTTATTATTCTTCCCTTTTTTTAAAACATTCCGCACTTCACATGATGAGTTTGTGCATGTTCCCAAATAACTAACTGAGTATGACACGGTAGATGAGAGAACTGAGGACTTATTAAAACTCTATGAACAGGCAGAGAGCTGCAGAATTAGCGGAGAGTTTTCTAATGAGATGTTCATTGCAAAATAAGGGCGATATGTCGTTAAAATGCTCCATCATTCGCGAGGTCTATGCCAATTTTGCGAGATTCTAATAGAAATAATCTCTTCAACTGATGCCGGGTGCCGCTGCCGCATGAGTAATTATATTTTTAGCTTTCAATTACTTTTTTAATTTTTTTTACCAAAATTTATATGGGCCTGTAATTTGCATTTTGTAACATGCCAGTATGCATGTCGGAAGTCGTCATAATTGTTATAAAATGAAAGTCCATGCTGGTGGTGAAGTTAAATTGATAGGCGGGATATTCATGAGGGCCAGCAAGTAGATGTCCTGGACTGTGGTTTATTTCTTGATTATTATAATTAATTAAAATGAAACTTTGAATTGCATATCTTAGTAATAATAGGAAAATATAAAAAAAGGCAAAAACTTCTTTTCATATGGTAGAATTACTAAGACATACGACTGGGTTAAGAGTGTACAGTTTCACAAATAATTGCATATGTCTTTTTAGTTGTCTTAACCGATTAATAATCGATCATCAATCGGTTTACCCAAACCGATGATCAATTATGAAAAAGGAACCGACTCCCACCACTATTTGTGAATTCTTACAATTTTTGAATTTGAAATGTTTGTGTGAAATGCAAATTATGTTCAATGTAAATTTTTAAAGAAAAAAAATTGTCACAGGACATGCTTTTTTCATTAGTGTGATGCAAGAATGTTTTCATGAATTTACATCGGTCCCTTATGAGGTTTTTGAAATCATTACACAAGATTTGTGAAATAAATAAAACTGTATTGAACATTTATTGTTGGACTTTTGAAAGAAATGTATTTGTTTGGTGAGCATTTTCTCCAAAAAAATCTTGTACAACTATATATTTCTTGGGAGAAGGAAATAATGAATGTTTTTACAAGATTAGGTCCAAATGCTGATCGCGGGCGGGAACTGTCCGCTTGCATGTATGTGTTTTAGTGTAGAGAAAATTAATCGATTAAATCGATAACTAGTCCTTTTTTCTTTCACAATCGTTTAAATCGATTGCATTTTTGAATAATTGACAAAAAATTATGTATGCACATCCAAGGATGATATGTTATCCCGATAGAATATGCTAGTTTTGTCAAAGACACAAGAAGGAGGGGCCGCAAAACAGCGAACTTTAACCTTGTGCTGCGAATAAGTGTCGACAACCAGGCAATTATCTTGACACTTAGCGTGATTTACAGATAGAATTTTAGGTAAAATTCTTTACAACATATTTCACCGTAAAGCAGAAGGAAGATAAAATAATCGATTAATAATCGATCATCGTTCGTTTTTTTTATGTTATAATCCTAGAATATGATTCCAATCGCTACTACGTAAACTCTGTACGTGTGCCTGTGTGCGCTAGCTTGTAATTCCTGATGTGGCTTACTGACTAGAGTTCTTATGTGGCGTTTAACCCACCTATTGTGGCCTGCCTCCTGATAAGGAGACTACAGGTGGTTGAAATTAATCTTTGTGGCGTTTTCTTATCAGTAATGGCATTTCTTACCGAAATAAAAAGGGCTTCCATTTAAGATAGAGGGTATAAAAAACACGTTTTAGGACGCATTTTACAACCACATAAGGTTGAAATAGAATGTTTTGAACCACAAGTGGCTCAGAAATATCGATATAAAGTTTATAATATAATATTATAAACCTTAATATAATATATTCATAATTTAAAATATATAACTAGTAACATTATTTCAAAATCTGTAAAAAATTCAACCGATTCCCAAGGTTTTACGTAAAAATTGGAAAATAATTTTTTAATAATCTTTCAATATGTATATGTACAGAGGTCGGTTTAGTTAAAATTAAGGGAAAACTGAAATAATGTGTAGATTGACTCCTGTGACAGTTCTGAGGGGCGGTCAGAACCGTGCGGATATTTTATGTTACATTTTTCACACTTTTATTAATATTTTAGTGTATCTTCTCATAGCCAAATACTTTAGTTCAGATTGCTGAACTTACCATGCGTTCCTTTATTGACAAGCAAAAGGTCAACAGCTTCAGCATTTTCATCCTCTTTTCAATCAAATGTGATTTGCAGGTTTTATATTTTTTTGGTAATTTCCCGATATGGGTGTCTCTAGTGTAAAATTTCTGAAGTCTCACACCCGATAGTCCTGATATTATAAAAGTAACCGACCTGAATTTCCCCGGAGAATGTACGCCGCGGAGGATCTTTTTTCGCCAGCCCTCTGGCTTATACTCCGAACACCAAACCTGCGACGGAAAATCAAACAGACATGAGACAGATTAAACTATTATATAATATAAAAAATATAATATTATATTACAAAATATAATATTATATACCTTAATATCGTATCATTCATTACGTGAATGTTTAATGAGATTACATGAATGTTTAGTCGGATTACATGGATATGTAATGGCATCACATGAATGTTTAATTGTATTACGTCAATGTTTAACGACATTACGTCAATGTCTAGCGTTAAAGGATGATATTTACCTGAGCATATGACAGAAACATCAGCTGTTCGTCTGTGACACCTAGCATTGGTAAGGTCTGTGACCCGCCGTTCGCCTCCTTCCACATTCTGTAAGCCTGTAATTTAGAAATAACAGAAAAAGGGATACTGGAAGGAAAATACAAGAGGCATCGCAAATGGCGCTCGATTGACGCAATAAATAAAAAGTGTAGCTGAGATATAATAGTTTTGATTTTTGTTATTATTTCCGCTAAGAGTCAGGGGTTATGCTTTTGCCGGCGTAATTTTGTCTGTTAGCAACATTACGCAAAAGGTTATCAACGGTATTTGATTAATTTTTCAGGATAGGTCGGCAATGATATAAGGAACAAATGATTAAATTTTTGTGATGATCCGGATCACCAACTGGATCCAGGAAGTTTTAAGGAAAAATGCTACATTTCTGACAATGCCATATTGGGTAATGAGCTGCCATGGCGGGCCATATGGAGTAATCAGCTGCCAGAGGTCTGCGCTCTCTGATTGCAAATTTCTTATATATATTGAACGATTGTAAATTTAAATTGTGAGCACTGTGAATAACTCAATAAAAAAGTTGCTCTGTAACTTGAACAAAGTTGTTCATTATTTCAGTATATCAGTATAACTATCAGTATATATAAAATGCTTATCAAAATACAATAAAAAATATTAGGCTATATACGAACTGATTGTCTGTGTAATTCACCTTGGGTAATCACTGTTTAAAAAACGGCTATAATCTTTGTCCATTTCAAGAATATTTCAACTTAAACGTTGGAAAACAAGCTCACTTTTAATAATGGGTCACGCTTAGCAGTTATAATGTGGACACCAATCCAGAGCAAATTATACACATACTTTTATAAATTTAATACATTGAAATATACAAGACGGTTGCAGTTTCCAGTATTTCAGTGAAGTCTAGCAGTTGATCAGTCTCCGGCAGTTGAGCGATAATAGGGAGTAGGATAAGGGTGCATAACCTTGAAAATGTTGTTAAAGTAAACAATGAATATAAGATACAAGTCTGCATCCAATAACTATTTTGGCCAAAAGTCAGTTCATAGAAAATTAGTACTGGATATAAGAGAAAAAATGTCGATAGAATTGCACTAGGGAAGGCTAAGGCTTAATATACATTCCCTATCGCTTGCGCTATCTACCGACGGTGAAAGACACTGAGTGTTCGGGTGTGTTTTATTGACAAAATGGTGATTTTTAACATTGAGCAACCTGTCAGAACCTCTAGTTTATAGAAAATTTAATTTAACAAATCTCACATGCTGATCATGCAGATGATAATTAATTGTTGTGCACATGTTCATGGAAAAAGTCCTCTATTAAATCACACACGCACCCTGAAAGCAGTCCTAGCCGCTGCCGCATCAGCGATGTTCTCTCCAAGTGTCTGCCTTCCATTCACCTGAAATATAAAAAATATTAATCACCAGGGGAAAATTATGATAATTTAAACTGAATACCAGGGAGAAACAATGAAAATACATACTGAAAAGCAATAAAAAAACATGCTGAAAACCAGGGGAAAATTATGAAAATTCATATTGAAACCCAGGGGAAAATTATGAAAACACATACTGAAAACCAGGAGAAATTTATAAAAATACATACTGAAAACCAGGGGAAAATTATGAAAATACATGATGAGAACCCAGGGAAAAATTATGAAAATACATACTGAAAACCAGGGGAAAATCAATAAAAATACATGCTGAAAACCTGGGGAAAATTATGAAAATACATATTGAAAACCAGGGGGAAATTATGAAAATACATACTGAAAACCAGGGGGAAAATTATGAATATACATACTGAAAACCAGTGGAAAATCAATGAAATTACATGATGAGAACCCAGGGGAAAATTATGAATATACATACTGAAAACCAGGGGAAAATCAATGAAACAACATGCTGAAAACCAGGGAAAATTATGAAAATACATATTGAAAACCAGGGAAAAATTATGAAAATACATATTGAAAACCAGGGAAAAATTATAAAAATACATATTGAAAACTAGGGGAAAATTATGAAAATGAATACTTAAAACCAGGGGAAAATTATGAAAACACATACTGAAAACCAGGGGAAATTATAAAAATACATACTGCAAACCAGGGGAAAATTATGAAAATTCAGACTGAAATCAAGGGATAACAGGAAAATACATACTGAAAACCAGGGGGAAAACAAAGAAAATACATACTGAAAAAGGGGAAATTATTAAAAAACATACTGAAAACCAAGGGGAATCATTAAAATACATTAGTGTAAACCTAGGGGAAAACAATGTAAAAACAAGCCGAAAACCAGGGGTACACAATAAAAAACATACTAAAAACCAAGGGAGAAACCTTTTAAATACAAATTTTGAATATGAGAGCAAAACGTTATTTAAAGTCACCTTCATGTTCTGTATTATCACTTTGTTTACAGAAGTAGCTTCAGAATGTGTTTATGCGTAACTGGTGTATATTGTAACATGTATAAGAAATTCAATAAAAGAGGCCAATAAGCAAGGATGCCCTTAGAAGACCAATATTCATCGCCCAGGTCTGTGACATGACAACGCACTCACGGACCTTGGTTCCGCGACCCTCTCTGCATTTATTAATCTTATGATTTAAAAACAAGACAAGTATTCTGACCGGAATCACAACTATACTGTCAAGAGAACCCAACCAATATAATGTAAGCAATGTACTCCGTCTGAACAAGAACACACATACCATTTAAGGGAGAGGCTTATTTAATTAGTAAGATTCCTGATGCCTTCACGCCCATGCTTTACGTTACACTGGTGTACGTGAGCCATTTGATAGGTTTGTTATTCATTATTCATGAAATAGGTTAGTCAGGTGGCTTAGACCTAGATTTGGACATGCTGGACAAATGCACCAAACGTTATCCATGTGTAATTCATGGCCTTACCTTTAAATTTTGAAAAGGAGGCACTTCCTAAAAATGCATTATGGCAGCCATCTTTGATTTTAAGAAACACATATATGGTAATATCTCGGCTTCTAGGTAACCTAAGAAATCAATCTTAGTGTCTAAACCTACATTTTCATGGGCAAGGAATGCATTTATGCTATCCAATGTATCAAAATAATGATAATTCATTAAAATTCAACTATGTACTAGAAAAAGAAGTCATAATTTGCTATTTCTTTTATATTTCATGGGCTTCGACCCATATTGGAGGATGGGCAGTATCTAGAAAGCAGCAATTTTTTTCTATGTGTTATTCATGACTTTACCATATACATTTTGTTAGAAAACACTATCATATGATGATGAGTAGACCGACTAAAAACGTTTATCCATGTCTCTAAATGCAAATTGCCCATGTAAGAAAGACCTTCCACTCTGCCACGCTTGTCGCGTCACAGAAAACGTCACCTTTATTCACCTGCGCTGTGCATAATATAAGCAGTTGTATCCGGGTCGCATATGACTAGAGCAATGATCGTTGTATGATCACAGGAAGCCCCCCCCCCCCCCCCCACACACACACACAACCCCCGAGGCTCGCATAAAGGCGATGATAGGTTACGGAGTGTACGATATTATATTAAAGGACGGTCAGGTTTTTAATTAGCAGATTTAATAATATAGCGAAAACACGGGCAGAAGAAACAAAACAGACGAATAAAAGTGTTTAGTCGATTGTTTACATCGGAGGACCTGAAATGTCCAGCCAAACCACCATCTTATACATAAATTTGAACAAATTACCAACGCATCAACCTATATTCCATATGCGCGAGTCTTTTACGTCATCCTCAGTCCACACAATACCTGCCATTTAGTGATATATATATATTTATATATATATATATATATATATATATATATATATATATATATATATATATATATGAATGACATTTTATAATAATGCAATTTTATTTGCAGTAAACTTGTGAGAATAAATAAATATGTCTACAAAATTATTTGTTTTATGTTTATTTCTAAGTGTAAGAATGTAAAGTAAATTTCATCCCGAACGAAGAAATTCAATGTGTCAAAATTAAAATGGATATTTTCTTTATATAAGAATACTCCAATCAATTGAACTTAACTCGACATACAATTAAATAATATATAGGGGCCTGGATAGCTGAGTGGTAAAACGCTCGGCCTCCGCTGGCGACCCGGGTTCGATCCCCGGTGTGGCTATGAGAGTGTGTTGTAGTTGCCCGTCCAAGGCCGGTGGTTTTCTCCGGGTTCTCCGGTTTCCTCCACCCTTACCGACTACCGAGCGCCAACATCCGAGCCATGGAGAGTGCCTCGTATTAGTTATTATAACTAGTTGTACAATCCATGTAAAATAAATAAAGTTTATATTTAAATGATATATTCTTACCGTCATGTTGACAGCGGGAACATAGTAAGACGAGTACTGATTTTCAAAACATTCGGCCCTCTCTTCGTATAATCTATGGCTCTCCTCAGGCCACCAGCCTCGCTGCTTGTCACCGTATCTGTTGAACAGTCGTCCTGTCGAGATCAGAGAAGTGGATTTAAATATCTTCTGGATTAAAGCTCCCAACAGAAAAAAAAATCAACGCGTAGGACGCGAGGGATGGATCTCCTGACTTCCTAGTCACATGCTAGGTATTTAAAACTTACAACAAATATGGTGTTTTACCCTTAATATATTATCTTATCTGTCAATGCCTGGCTTAAACCGTTTGCTCCCTCATGTACCTAAGATAAAAAATGCTAACGAGACGAAAGAGAACTGCCTCACAAATGGAAATGGAAAGTAGGAAGAATTATCCTCACAAACTAGCGCTTTGACAGTTGGTATTTGCTAGTATAGGGAAAGGACGCGGACTTACTTAACACAAGTTGTAATATAGACAGACAATAAGAACACTTAATGTAACAGCAAAACAAAATGTGCTCCACGAATGGAACTCAGTATGAAGTAGCGGTAGAAGATCCAGAGAGTTCTATGAGAAAAGCGCAGTTCAGTAAAACCAAACGTTGATGACTCCCGTAGAGACGTCGATGAATTTTAAATCTTACCTCTGATGTCAAAACCATGCCCCAGCTCATGGCCTGTAACTGAGCCCAAACGACCAATATTCATGGCCCTGTTAATGGTAAATAAATCGAACCATTCATTGTCAACTCTGTTTGTCGTATCTAAAATTGAATGTTATATTTTTATATGTGTCATATATGTATACTGCAGCTACTAATAAACCTACAAAATGTGATCTTTGATCGAGGATCTAATAAAAAAAAACAGAAGTCATAACACCATATTCCATTGGCAAGAACAGCCTCTGAGTCATTGGTTGTAAGGTTGTAATCCTTGAATATTGTGTCCCTAGAAAATTGGTAGCCTATGGACAATGATTCTCAGCTGAAACCAATTCCTTGAGGCCATTGGACTATAATACACGTTAATAACCCTCTCCAATATGATATTTAATTGGTCCCTTAGTATATACATGTTTATTTAACAATATTTTCTTCTTATTGTCTATCCATATATCCTATGAACTACTGTTATTTAATATGGTACCAGCTGACCTACTTCTACAGCGACGCGCCCCCTCAAGCCCTTTCAGAAGATATATTTTAGGTTCCTAGACCTCACGTTTACGGAGCTGGACGCTTTCAGAACGGACGACGGTTTTATAATTGGGCTTTTTATTTTTTTTTTAAAAGAAACTTTGTTTGAATCTAATGATGCATGAAAATGATTAAACCGTTGACTTACATTGGAAGGTCCTTGTCGTACAGTCCGTTAATGATGGCGGCTGGCACCCCTATGGAAAATAAGTAAAACATTTCAAATTGGAATCTTCACTCAGACACAAGCACTTACGTTAACATAATACTATCAATGACCGTCACGAATTAAAAAAATATATATCAATTAATGCATCAGTAAGACTGCGGAGTGTATACACGGGACGCTGTATTGAATAAAACACTGGTTCACTGCCTCCATCAGGAGGATGTGCGTTCATCCCCCTTCGGGTGTATGTGTTTATGTGTCTGTTCACAACATAACGCATGCAATCATTAACGGAATCTCATGAAATGTTGGTATGAGATTATGGTGTGGATCCGGCACTTGTTCCCGATTATTCACAAATGTAGTCACATATGCACGAATGAACCTGATAATATGGGCAGAATAAATGGATGCAACCCACAAAGCATCCAACAATAAGGATCCCCACATGGCGGAGGCTTGCATTCAGTATAATGCAGTTTACAAGTTGATTATGTTATCGATGTGTTCTCATGTACCATACCTTCAGGTATATAAAACCAAAAGACATTACAATTTTTTAAAGAAACACATCAAAGGATAATTTTAATACCTCCTTTCCTGGCTAAGTACACCGGTGTAGTGCCAGATATATGGAGGTAAGCCGGATAAATCGTGTTAAATTCCACATAAGGATATTACATAACACACACAAGGACACACACATACATAAATAATAATACTAAATACATAAAATGTACTCATACATGAAATCGAAATCCATGTCGTGTCTCAAAAAAAGTTATTAGGCAGTGAGTCATTAAAGAACCGTAATTAATGATAATTATTTTGCAATCAAACAATTGTAAAACATATGATACTTACACACCAAATTGTGAGTCATTGCATAAAATGCGTTTATCTTCGCTGCATGGGTACCAATGTAATCTCTGTAAAATACAATTGTAGAATAATTGTAAAAATATATGTCGATAACTTTACTGACGACACAAACTTTACTGAAAGTATACAAAAACTTTTGTGTTGCAAGTTTTTCTTACACTGACGTTCTTTACAAAGTTAAATAACGTTAACTAACGCCATGTAAAAACAAGTTTTTATGCCCATGTGTAAACATCCGTAAAGCCCAAGCTGCATGAATTCCCATTACATCATACCCATGAATTCAACAAGTACACTTCATTAATGTCATGAAGTCTACTTATGTCATGCAGGTAATAACAATCTGTTTTTTGCGCCTAAGTGTCAAAATCTAAATGCATGTACTAATGTCATGTAAAAACTGTAAAGAAAATCTTGATGCAATAGGATTTCTATTAAGTGATACCCATGCGTTCAACAAATAAACTTAATTAATGACCAAGGCCTTAGGAGGCAGATGATCCCAGAGGCATAGGACTCACGTACCAATCATTTCAATGGGCAATATAGGCTAGAGGCTTTATGGTGCCAAAATAACAACTTTCAGATGGATTGCCACTAGTCTTGTGTTTGGCATCTTTGTTTATATAAGGATAGGGGTGAGTTAAGTCCCTTATTGTCAGCTTCTCTCCATTTGTAGAACCAGGCTTTAATACATCAAACTCCATACGCTAAAATAAAAATCCAAATCTGCTTACCGAGGCTTTGATGGATTTTCACGAAACTTATCATAACTATACTTACCAACAGATTAGCTCGCCCGAGTTCGTTTTTATGTATAAGCAAAATACATGCATATCTAATAAGGTAAGAGGTCACGAGGCTATTTGTGGACAACTTGCCAGGAATATGACGGATTTTGATGAAATTTTATAGATAAAATAACCAATATAATATCTAGCCTCAGTTTGATTCCTGCCATAATCCGTGCATATTTAATGAAGTGGGAATTCATTAGACGTTGGTGCCGTTGGATGACTCACCAAAAATCTAAAGGAAATTCATGAAACTTGTTCGAAATATTAACTTATACAGTTTCCCGCTTGAATTAAAGTCTCAGTAAATTTCACACATTTTAATGAGGTCAGAGGTCACACGTGTTACTCATTACCTCCACTTCTTGTGGTTGGTAGACGATACAAACGACAGGACGAATCTGTACCGTGTTCCTTTACCCATCAGCGAGTTATAGAAGTAATCTTCAGTTGGTTCAAACTACAATGGAAATAAACATTGGCTTCAAATAGGGATATATATATATATATATATATATATATATATATATATATATATATTTATATATATATATATCCCCTGTTTTTTTTTGTTTTTTTTCTGCAAGGGGGATGGTCAATGTAATCAAGCCCCCGCTATTCAGATAATAATTTTTATATATTGCAAATGACATATCAATAATTAAAATTACAGATAATTAAAATTAAAGTTCCATTTATGAGTTTACTATAAAATATATCTTAACCCATGGAAAAATGATAACTTACTATCTAAAGCCTTACACTTAATTGTAAAATATTTGAAATGTGTCATACAGACGTATTACATTGACGACATTGGAATAACAACGCATAATACGAAATCAAACGCCTTATGAAAGATATCTTGGATCATACAAAGGGTACCATTAGGATTAAAATTTCTTTGTCTTATAAAAGAAAGTTTCTTTAAAGAATTTATTAAATTAAAAAAGAATTACATTGCATTTTCTTGGATTATAAATGGATTAGACCATGAACTCTAAGTGGAAAGAAATGTTCTTAAGGATACCCTGATGACTAATAGATAATGTTGAAGATTTAAGTCCCTGTATAATCATCTGTGACTTGGAATTTGAGTAAAAATTCATGTACGTGAAAGACTTGCCTCACTGTATCCTTCGTCTAGAGCATCGTCATCCAGGAGCTCGTCGACGTAGCCAATCATAGTCACCACGTCATCAAGCTGAAAGATATACAGTGTAACCAGGAAATGTCATGTCATGACCTCGCGATTACAACTGTGTAACCAGGAAATGTCATGTCATGACCTCGGGAGTACGACTGTGTAACCAGGAAATGTGATGTCATAACCTCGGGATTACGTCAGTGGCGCTTACAGAAGTGGCGGAGCAATAATAATTAGCAACACATATGGACACACTTTGTCTATTCCACTACCTGTAATTGTTTCAGTTCCTACTCTTTATCTTTTATGCTAAGCCATTTCTTACAAACTTTTTAGACAATACCAATATGTGAGAACTAGTGAATAATAAATGCGGAAATAGAAGGAAATGTTTTTTATCTAACATAACACACACACATATATATATGTGTGTGTGTGTTTGTAGGCTGGAAGATATCCAGGCATGCGTGTGGTGGCCCGGATCGGGGGAGAGGAATCGCCGCAGCCTGGTGAACTAGTAAAAATCGTTATGTAGGTATTGTGGATTATTTTGGTGAAAAGCTCGGGCCGTGAAATTACGAGAAACCACGTCACTGGCTTGGATTAAAACCTCAGCCCGCCAGTACTAAGAACATTGTGCGAAAGGATACTCGCGGGCCCCGTGGGACTGATGGTGACGTTATTTCATTTACAGAGCGTGTGGAATTTCTTGTAATTTTTCTTTATTTGTTAACAATCATTTGAAACAATACGTCCGAATTTTGTTTTCTCACACGAGCCATGACTGTCGTGTTTCCATAATGAACTCTGGTCCGTGACTTGCAAACAAGAAAGATTGGCCTAGTTTGTCATTGATTCTCTAACCCAACCCCAAGTACGAACCCCAGGGAGCGTTGGTTTGTAGATCCTGGACGCTACAATATATATATATATATATATATATATATATATATATATAGAGAGAGAGAGAGAGAGAGAGAGAGAGAGAGAGAGAGAGAGAGAGAGAGAGAAAAGAGTGTGAGAGAGAGGGAGAGTATAATACAATGAATGGGATCATATTAATTCAGGAAAAGGTCTATACATGTATACGCTTCGGCCGCAGCGGTTATTCACAGTCGTCCCAAACATCCTATCGTGTAGTAGCTGCTTTGTACGGCAAGGTTCTCCAGGCCAGAACATCAGGGTGCCCACAGAGCAGAGCACAGGATTGTACAATGGTAGCGTAGTATTGTATTTTGCATCGAGCCCCAGTTTTGAACATGTGACACCCTCCCTCTCTCGTTCACTTGATAACACCCGTTCTGGCATAGAATCAGACCAATGAGAGGTTGTGTGTTCCGGTGTAATACAAGTAAATAATTGTACCTTCTCAACAGACGCCTGTCGTGTTGCCTCGTCCAGCCAGGTGGCGTCTTCGATCTGCTTTCTGAAGGCAGCTCTTATATCGCCAATAAGTTGTCTTGCCTAGGTTAAACGAAAATATACAGCTGATAACACCAAGCAAAACAACTGACCTAACCATGAACTCTATGTCACCTTAATCGCATATTCATTCAATAAATAATCATGAGCATAGTCGTTTGTGTGCAACAAATCTAGTAACCGTTGGCAATGTTAGCATTTCATCACCTGACAAACAAAAAATTTGCATAATTTAGGCGACTCTCCCAAAACAGAACACACGTAGTTTGTACCAATGCCCATGAACGCATGTTTTTCCAGAATAAAGAAGACAGTCTAGACCAAAGGTATTCATCACTGGAGAACACAGATATAGCAATTCAAGCTGAAGACGTCAGACGCGACCGACATTTATGACGTTTTTACTGACGTCACTACTGACTTGTAAACAGCTCTCGAAACCATACGTATGGAAATACTTCTGTGTAGAGCGTTTTCGTTACCATTTAGCATAATTAGGTCATAGGGGAGGAGCCTTATAGCTATGGTAATTAACTCTGAAGTTGCAGCGCATTAGGTATCAGGGCCGCATGATAAATCAATTGGTAGTTTTTTTTCTATGGTAGTTTGTTAAACTCTTACTCTTGTAAAACAAGACGACCAGAGGTCACGCGCTTGCTTGAAAAACACTCACCCAGATGAGAAGACATATAACTAGAATATGTCATAAACAAGACAAAGAGGAAGAAAATGAACCATAGTTTGTAAAGATTAGACCAATATTGACAAACTTATGATAATTTGACGGGTTTTCATGACAATGACTTTGAACTTTGACCTACTTAAAAATACACATACAGCTTCCAGAAAACGTTGTTATATACGATAGGTGAAAGTAACAAAGTGATTCCTTGTAAACTGTGGCCTGTAGAATGCTATATAACAGAGACAAGAACCAGCAAGAAGGCAAAATTGAGGACAAGTGACAAACAAACAGACATATTGACAAAGTGTCACAAACTTGAGACCAGTTGACTAGACTAAGTATGCAGGAGACGAAGGTTGTAAAAATGAGCCAAAGATTGTGAATATAGGACCAGAATGGACATAGTTATGAGAAAATTAACATTTTGAAGTGGTTTGCAGTGAAAGACATACTGACAAAGTGATACAAAGTTGAGACCATATGACTGAACAAAGTTATGAAGAAGACCCAGAGGAATAAAATAAACTATAGTTTATGTAATTGAGGTTTATAGCTTCGGAGGTATGGCCCAAAAATTATATTTTGTTGTGTTTCAAGTGCAGCGGCTCCTAGCGGCCATGTCCCGAAAGGAAAAATCGCCTTCGAGATAACAGTGTTTGACATAAGATGTACTATTTTTAAAAGGATTCCTGAAAACTGTGGTCTGTAAATACTATATGAAAGACGCAAGACCCAGCAAGCAGACGAAATGGAGAACAACTGAGCGACAGACATGCTGACAAAGTTACACACGGGTTAGACCAGATGACTTGATCAAGTTATGGAAAAGACTCAGAGGAAGAAAAAGAAGCTATAGTTTATGTAATGAAGTTTTAAAGTTTCGTTTTCGATTTTCAAAGTATAAAAAAAAATATATATATGTTTTAGTGTTTCGAGTGCAGCTCCCCTATCAAACTATTTTCGAAAAATGAAAAATCACTTTCGTGCAAGACATAAATTGTATCAGTTTCAAAAGGCATCCTGCTATATGTAAGAAACAAGAACCAGCAAGAAGGCGAATTTGTTGACAAGAGAAAGACAGACATACTGACAAAGCAACACAAAGTTTCTATACCTTGTTATGAAGTAGACGCAGAGGAGGAAAAAAAGCTTAAGTTTGTGCAGAAAGGACCAATAATAAATAAAATTTCGTCCTTTTTTATGACCTTGACCTTTGACTTATGTTGACCAAAAACAAAAGGTGTCCGGGACCTTCGACTTTCAATCAACCCTGTAAGTTTCAGATCGAATGCTATTAAATTTTGGCCAGGAGAGTACTAAAAACAAACACACACACAAACCACCAAGCAGACATACGCAACTGACCAACATGCTTGCCGAAATGGTAGATTTCCGGCAAGCAATAAGTTTTGATATCCCATTACCTCTTCACGTTTCTCCTTTGAAAAGTAATTGTCCACGTAGATACGTCCAAGAGCGTGCTGAAAGACCTTCTCTGTGGAGAGCATACACTTCTCCCAAGGCGCGTTCCCAAAGCTGGCCTGAAACAAGAAATGCGTTAAGCTGAATATGTCATGTTATGCTGTATTTACTGCGATCGGCTACATATTCGCGAGGCTAACTTTTCCATGTTGTCGTGATCACTGATGCTCAGATGACCTTTAGTCAGCTGAGCTAGGAAATTGTATTTCATCATTACTGCAGCCCCTTAAATATATTAAAAGAATCGTAAAAACAGTCTTGTTGTGCAACTTATTGATTTTATTCTTATGTCTTGGATAACTATTCTAACAGTGCTAGCTCAGAGGTATTTCCCTTGTCTCATGTGTATCCACAAGATGTTTAGAAATTATAATCATGTATATTCACCTCTAGTTTTGTCGGCACTAGTTTCTTCGGTGCTCCAGGTAGGAACTTTATGAGATCAGTCATGATTATCAGCATCAAGTAGTTGACTCGTGTTCTGAAAAAGAAACAATATATTGAGTGTATATATATATATATATATATATATATATATATATATATATATATATATATATATATATATATATAATATATACATATGACCAACAATCAGGGAGACAGTATTTACATATGACTAAATTAAGGGAGACCATATAGATATCGACAACAATGTATTACATTAAAATTCTACCTGTGCCCATAACCATCTATTTCCATGTGGGCCTATATGCGTTAAATATCGCTCATATAATTTTATAATCGTGGTGTTCCCATGTATGCGTTTATGTGCGTATATGCGTGAAAATCGCCACAAGAGCAATTATAATTCACTCACGGGGTCTGCATGAACGCAGATATTGGGGTAAAAATGACGTCAGTCCAGCATTAAGGAAGGCCTGCTGGAGCCACTGTACAATTCTATATTTCTGACAGTTTTGCATGTGCGCATTCGGAAACACAACGTATTCTTGAAACCTTCCAAGGAGCTTAGAGATTCACTCAACAGAGTATGGATCGATACTTACAAACGCTATAAATCATCAGCGCTGGCATTTCATTCTGTGTCTTCAATAGTTACAGGGGGCTATATTAAGCCTGTGATTGGCTTTTCCGTTTTAGTCAAGGGCACTTAACATGAACTTGTTTAAAGAGGAAATACTCTGAATTGTGTAAATAAAGTCCGAAGAACGTTGCTGTCAGCACTGCATGTTGCTTATGTTTTACCGTAAATTCTGTAAATTTTTTCGTAATTTATTTATGAGAAAACACCTTACCTTTCTGGTGTTGCAGACCAAAGCTTCATCAGTTTCTTCAACGTTTCCGGGTTGATGATCCTGACCTCTGTGCCGTAGTCTACGTCAAGGTTCTCGGTGTTCCCCACCAGCTCCATACCAAACCTCAACCAGTTGAAATCCTGAGTTACAGTTAGGTAAGCTTTTTCACAGATCAGCTCTTTCATACTGGCTGCATTTTTGTAATGCAACAAGCGCACTCCTCATATAATGGGGGTCAGGTCTATATTTTAATTTTCGGGAAACCTTGGCCATGGGGGTCCAGGATTTTTTTTTATAGAAAAAAATGCTGCATTTCTAACAATGCATTGTTGGGGGTACAATCAGCTGACTTGGCGGAGACCTGCACTCTTTGAGTGACCATTATCTAGTTTAATTATGAAAAGATATGTCGTCATCTCAAGGATAATCTGATGTAATTATGTCAGTATGTATAAGCGTTGATATTATCGGAGGGAATTCAGTATTATGAATTGGGGTGAAAAATTGAGGGTCCCTCAGCGTCATATGGCTGAGAAAATGCGTTTCATGATTGTGTGTTCATAGGTTTGGTCACAACATAACTCACGCGATCCTGAATGTAATCTCATGACATTCCAAGGAGGAACGATTAGACTTGGTGTAGATCCGGAACATGACCTAGGTTCAGAATCGTCAAAAAGGAATATTCACAAGTGTACAGTCATTTATACACGGATGAACTAGGGAATATGGGCCAAATCAGTGAGTGCAAACACAGTTGTGGGAGCATCCCCCAATAGGTACACCACATGGCGGAGGCGTGCATTCCTTAGAATACAAATTTCTAGTTGCATATCAGATAGTTATTACAATAACAGACACAGGGGTTTGCATCTCAGATGCTAAGACAATAAGAAAAGCAGATATTTTTTTTTATAAAATCTGACCTTGGATTTTTAAAATCGACAGGCAAATATGTTCATATGTTATTTCAAGATACATTCCTAATGATATGATCTTTTGAATAATGTGTCAAACCAAATTGCGCCTCATGCCCCGTGGATCAACGATATTACAGTCGTCTGATAGGCTAGATACCACTTTGGAAATACTAATAAAACACGTCTGTCTTAATTTTATTAAAGACCCCATAAAGTATACATTATTTTAAACTTGATACATAAGTCGTTCTGGTGGTATATAAATATATATACGATCGGTGTAGTCCTCGGCTCAGCTTTGATCAGGATGGCTTTTAAGGATAGGTTGGATCTTAAGGCCAAGGCCTTAAGTATAGCGGTTAGCATCGGTTGAGTTTATGTGTGCCTCTGCTATTTACTCATAGAGTTTATTGGCCAGATTATTTCTGCCAAATGTATGGGAATTTGATTAGCTAGAATCGTTGCTTTCGACTGCAGTTGAGGAAGTCTGAGCTTTATATAAACCATGCTACGAAACTTATTAAACCATTGTAATAGTCAATGTCAACACGATTTACTGCTGACCCTGCTTATTCTCAACGTGAATTTTTATATACTGTTAACTCTTACTCGTCAACGGAGTCACGAAAGCGCCATGTCCTGTCAGATGATGACAAGCTGTCGATCCTTGCAAGACCAGACACGTGTACCAAGCCAACTGATTTCGCCAGAGA
Source organism: Sipunculus nudus (assembly GCA_026874595.1). NCBI lineage: Eukaryota > Metazoa > Annelida > Sipuncula > Golfingiida > Sipunculidae > Sipunculus > Sipunculus nudus. Next base: position 5,742,023 of record CM049319.1, read on the forward strand.
ATTCAAGGTCGGATGATCTACGACCAACAACATTTACGTTTTGTTTGATTACTTTGTAATAAATCTGTGTACACAAACTTGTTTACTTGTGCATTCAACCGATCCTCTCGCTTGTCATTTCAATAAAATACAGTACAAATATAAAGGTTCAAGTAGTTAACTTATCTGCCGAGCGATGGCAGCACTTTCGAGGTCACGACAGGTCATTCAAGTTATTGCAGCCACGCGTGACATGATGTAGGTACGATACCGATTGTTTCCAGCGCAGGGCTGTTCATAAAAAAAATTATATTATTAAATAATAAAGTCTTCTATATGATAAATTTATTAATCGATCAAAAATGTTATAATATATGGTCACATGTTTATCAGGGGCTAGCTTAATCAATTCGGGTCGGTAAGTATCTGGTAATGTCCCGAACTCAGCGATAGGCCAAATCACGGTGATTCCCAGAGCAGTTTCATGCGAAATCGTTCATCCGAACAAAAAGCTTGTCCCCCCAGTCTTTCGGATAAACGACGCTCTACTGTATATATTTAATGCATTTAAACAATTTTTTAAAGGGTATGCTATTTTAAGCATCTTAGACAGTAAGCCACTTTTAAGTGGGTTAACATTTAATTACATGACAGTGTCTCAAGAGCGTTTTGTTTCCCATACTGTGTGATAATTAGATTTAATATTTGTTATTGAATCAAATTAAACAATTCCAGATTTAGGGCAGATGGAAACATGATAGAGTTCTGCTTTTGAGATATAGTCAGGAAGTAAAATATAACTTACTCAAATTTGGCTTGTTGCTACTGGATGCTTAAAATAGTGAATTGTTAAAAAAAAAAACAAATAAAAGATTAATGTAAAATGTCACCTGAAAATGAATGAAAATGCTAAATTGTGTATGCCATCAGGAAGAACACTGTATCAGATTTTAAATAATATATATGCCATGGTTCTCTATGAATTTAAAACAACCTTTGGATTGATTTTAGATATTGTTTTTTTTCTCAGTTCTACTATCTTAATGCTGAAATACGGATTATTATATTATTATTATCAGTTATTTTTTTTCAATATATTTATACAGGGTAACTAGTTCAGAAGTCACTCTGTCTACCACTGGGCCCTGTGAAATCTGAACGTATAAAATGCATTGACAATAAATACATATGATCATATACATACACATATACACATTAAATCTGACAGACGTTTAATGATAATAAAGTCATGCATATTGTGATCATTTAAAATTATAAAATTATTGCATAAAACATTGCATTCACTGCGAGTCTTGTATGAATGCAGGAACGGGTGTTTTTTTAATTTACTTTGCAAGTAATTAGGTTACAATAAACATTAAAAGATCAAAGACAGAATCTCAAATACCAAGAAGTATCAAATTGAGAGCTTAAAAAGAAGGATTTGGCGCTATGTGTTAAAGTGGCTAAGAACTTTACTGATCTTAGCTCATATGGTAACGTATTCCATAACAATGGACCAGCACGAATAAGACTTGATCTAAAATATTCAGTTTTTGGCTTAGGTGGGTGATTAAATTATTCGTCGCAGATCTTGTTGAGTAATCATGAGAGTTTTTTTAGACAAATGACAGTGATTCTCGCCTACCTGTTTGCATTGTTTGATGGAATAATTTATGCATAAGAAGGACTGTAACGTATTCATATCGTTTTGATACAGATATCCAGTTCAATTTTTGTATTAACATCGCACTGCGAACATCGAAATTTAAATATCCCGTAATCATGTGGGTTGCCCGGTTTTGAAAATATTTTTTTTTTCATGCGGTAACAATGGCATCAATAGTTAAACCTAGTAGTTCTGTTTCATTAAGTTGTTGTAGAAGTACACTGTTGGCCGTTATTTTCAGTTTATGACCACTTGCGCGAGTTTTACTCTCTAATAACATTACATTAGTTTTAACTACTTTAATCGACAATCAATAAGCAGCAAACCATTCGCAAAAAAAGTTTACAACTTACTGTAATTTACTTTGTACCACCAATACTGTAGTAACCTAATAATATATAGTGGTATCATCCGCATAAGCAACACATATGGCTGACTTTAGTTGAAAAAAAATGGGTAATAAATATGGAGAATAAACAATACTGTTCCTAGTACAGAACCTTGAGGGACACCAATATTCAATATTTTAGGTCCAGATAATTTCCCATTGCATCGTATGATTTAGAAGTGGTTCTTTAAGCAAGAGGAAAACCAGTCTACACTTCTTCCAGTAAAACCCATCCGGTCAAGTTTACCTAGTAACAGTGTATGATTAATTGTATCAAAAACTTTCGCCAGATTGAGCTAGTATGCACCAGTAAGGTGCCCTTTATCCATATGTAGGTATACATAATCAATGCAAGTATGTAGAGCAGTTATGGTAGATTTGTTTGGCATATAGGCATGTTGACAATCAGAAATAAAATTGGAATGAATTTGGAATTTCATTTGTTGATCCTTTACAAGTTTCTCAAACACCTTGGCCAGGTGAGGAATGATCGATATCGGTCTATGATTGGTCATCTCACCATGTTTACATTTACCTTTATACACAGGTGCGACCCTAGCCACTTCCAATCACTTGGTAAGAAGCCAGTGATAACTGAATCATAAAACATACGAGTCAATGAAGGCGATATTATATCAGCTGCAGCAAGAATCAAGCGAAAGTTCATGTCAGTTATATCTAAAAAGGGGCCATCCATCTTTCAGCGGTATTATTGCATTATAAATTTCTGTTACAGAGATTTCAGGAATGTTAATTTTTAAAAATTTTGGGACAGAAGGAACATTTTGGTTTGGGAGAGATAAACATTTGTTTGCTAGATTTCCGCCAACCTTACTAAAGAAGTCATTAAATGGATCAGGGGTAAACACGGAATGCTCCGTTTGGTTAGTGTTTTTACCAGGTAAATTTTGTTTGAGTGCTGCCCACATTCCTTTTGAGTTACCTTTACTTCTGTCTACGTTGGATTTAAAGAAGTTATACATTTCCTTTTTATTTTTATTATTCACCATGTTTCTTTATGCTCTATAATATGTTGGACAACTGCTGAGATTTCTTTTTACAGGCTTCTATTATATTACGTGATCATCTCAGTTGAAAAAAATCATTAGAAATCCGTATTTCTTTCTTGTTCGAAATTTTATTGATTTGAATTAGAGCATGTTTTTGGCAAAATCGGAGTTATACTGTTTTCCACCTAGTCTTTATTGCATAAGGTTGTCCTCAGGTGACATATCTGTCCTATTTAAAGTTTTTGATTGTACGAAATCCCCGCGAAAAAGGTAGTAGGTTTAATTTTTGTAATACCGTTTTCTTATTGTTTAACATGGTTTATTGGTGGTTTGAAGGATATTACTGTAAATGTCATATAATAATCACTGATGGTCAGTAGAATTACACCAGATAGAGTGTGATTTTTAGATATGCTAGTAATATTAAATCTATCACGCTAGCTGAGGTTACGGAAACTTTGTTTTTTTTTATCGAGTTGAAACTGAAAAAGGTTCGACCATTATTGTGTTAGTGCATTAGATTTGACTGGATCAGATGCATCCATGTTAAAATCCCCTAAGATTATCGCAGGATTATTATGTGATGGGGTGACACTGACATAGATTATGAGTAATTTTAATACTGGTAATTGGTGTTCGCCGATGGAGGGCGATAAATTGAAGAAATTATCAAATTCATCATCATTGACCGTGTTGTCTAGTTGTACTGCAGACAATAAAGTGCTTATATAGAGAGGAACGCCTCCTCCGTGTCTGTCACGATCACGCCTAAATAATACATAACCCGGTATACTTATACTTTGGTTCGTTATGGAGCTATCCAGCCATGATTCATTTAAAGATAGCACATGTATTCTTGAATTAGGAAAGGAAGTTAAGATTTCATCATATTTGTTAAGGATACTTCAAACATTTAAATAAATGAATTTATGCCTTTCATTTTTTGTATGCTATCCATAATACATTTACAGTCGTCATTTTGTGTAGTTGCAAATGAAATTTCTGGAGTTTCAAACATAGATCGATCTCCAGACACATGCTTAGTTATTTCATCAGGATGATCAAATATTCATTACTAGGTATGTCGTTATTTATACACCTGTTTTGTCAGTGCTACTAATATTCAATCTGAGATACAGATATCTTACCATGGAGATGTTATGACTCATGTCACCAAGTCTCATCTTCTCCAAGCCCACGTTCTCTTCATTTCTTATCTGTGAACATTGATATACCGTCAAAAATATCATATTAGACCCGAAATATGTAACATTAATTGGGATGTCATAAACATATATGCATGCATGGACTATCTATTTGTCCATTTTTCTTGTTCTGAGTATGGCAGAGCTGTACATTTTTTGTTTTAGCTCAGAACTTCTACGAATGATACTTGCAGTGTCCTGGGGTATATTTAAAGGAAATCAAAGAACTGCACAGCTTCGTAATCAAGATTTGCAGGCAACAAAACATGAGGCTGAAATAGCTTTAAACAGATATCGTGTAGGAATCTGCGTCATCACAGCCGGAGGCAATTTAATTTTAACGGTGATCCGATATCGAATAAATAAATAAATAAATAAATATATATATATATATATATATATATATATGATTTTACATAGAAATAGCAGCATGTATGTTTACTCATACCAAAGCCAAAAATATGGTGGCCGCGATAACTTACCAGGGATTTTATGGAATTTCACGAAACTCACCAAACCTCTAACCAATAGATTATTTATATAATAGTTTGATTATAGGTGAAAATCCACGTACATTTAATGCGGTCAGAGGTCACGAGGACACTTTGTGGTGTGGCCGTGATAACGTTTCCGGAATATGATTAATTTTGATATACACAACAAAAATATTAACCAATGTAATATCTCGCCTTAGTTCGATTCCCGTCAAAATCCATCCATATTTAATGAGGTAAGCGGTCACAACATTGAGATGGACGTATAATGCACAATTGCGGTGCTCTTGTTTTCTTACTCTGACAAATCAAAGAATTGCTTGATATCATTTGTGAGGCTGGACATTGTAAAAACAAATTGTCGAAAACTATCCCATATAAGTCCGATAATGACCTGATTTCATTTTCCTATATCGAATTTGGTCCGACATGCACGCTATTCATGCGATTAACGGTTGATATTTTTGGCTTTCAGAAACCAAATACATGATAATCAATTACCAGTACACTCTCTGCCTTCTGCTGAAATCGGACCACCAATGCCTTTAAAAAAATGCCATATATTGTTTCCTGTAGTGATATGTTACACTTATGCTTGTCCATATATCCTTAGGATTTACACATCCAACTGATAAACAACTTCTAATTAAAAAAATACTGACTTTTATGGGGTTTTTTTTATATTTCCTTAATTTTCACCTACCCGCACGATCTCTTCATCCAGCTTCACTACATCTTCTGCATCCTTCCTTGCTACATCAGGGTCTGCTCCCAGCATCACCGCCTCCTCCACGATCACTGACTTCAGTTCCTCTATTTTTTCTGTATCGTTGTGGATGTACCAGGCTCCGTCTTCAATGAGGCTTCCACCAGGTCTTATCTGGAAACCAACGTCATGACATTCTTTCAAAAGCCGTTATTGGAAAGTAAGTATTCAGAACTGAGATGAATCAGATAAGAAGTACGTCTTATGGAGCAAATCTTTATCAACGTCACATTGTAGATATTTAATCAAGTCTCCAAACATGCGATTGTTAGCTGATATTTTTTTTTTTTTGGGGGGGGGGGGGGGGGAAGTAGACCTACCTAGGTGCCCCCGAGTGCAAAACTCAGTATCATTATATATATATATATATATATATATATATATATATATATATATATTCTTTCTTTTGCAATTTTTCTTAATGCGCGGCTTAAAAAAGAAATTTCAGTAAAATATTAGTCTTGGGTCAAATATTTGCACCTGATATTTTTTTCCTTGACCTTATTCCCAAAGCCATACACGGCAGTCAATGGCAATGTTGGGTGGGGTGGGGTTAGGTCTTTTGATGGCTTGGCGACATCAAACATTTAGTTGTTACTGTATGCGACAGCTTGGTAAAATCAAAATATCACGTAATCAAGCTATTTGAATATGACTTATGAGAATCATCCAATCAAGGAAGCTCATCAAGTGAATACAATTTGGGCTAATGAAATTAAATATTCAGTTTTGAATTATAGGTGAACAGTATCATGATATAATAGTTTTGCCTTATCTTTTATGAAATGAGAACAAATTGCCTAAATATCTGGAGAACCATTCAGCGACAGGTATTTTTATCTCTTTCCACTTTGACCTGTTACTTGTCAGTAACATTGACCGGATAAAACATTGGAGCTCGTTATAATTTACAAACGTTTACACTAAAAATCTGCATTCTAAGGAATACAAGCCTCCGCCGTGCGGACATGCACTTATTCGGTTCATTCTTGCATAAGTGCCTAGTCTGAACAGTTGTTGTGAACAAAACCACACACGAACGGGAATGGACTTTTACCTTCCTGGCTGGCGGAGGCAATTAAAATTCAGGGCAGCATATTACTAATCTAAAATACGATTTCACCGCTCCTCAGCTGAGATTCGAAGCCTCGACCTTTAACATTGTGCTCTAACCACAAACCACAGGGGCCGGTTGGTTTAAATATCTTTGCAGCTATAGAATAGGAAGAAATATTCTTATAAATACCAGAACGCTTCACCTGTAGTATAAAATGTCATTTTCTATTCAGACTAAGGTTTGTGATTCTAAAGTCCCGATTCCGCTGAAAATAAGCTTTTTCATATAATGCCCGTCCTTCAAATAAAGTATTCCAAACTTACCATGAGTTGTAATTCATAAGTTGAAACCTGGCTCAGATCCATCCAAGGCTCAACGTAGAATAAAGTTTTGATTTCGAGTTTGGTTGCCCTGGCGATGAGTTCGGCTTGGTAGCTGAACTCGGGGTTCCAGTGCGGCATTACCGTCGGCCACGCACCAAAATGGTCGGCAGCGTACTGAAGCAGGGGCTCCCGCCAGTCCGTGCTGTTTACATCTGCAGATATTTTTTTAATTACATTGAAATTCTTTAACATTTAATGATATATACGCACGTGCACTCGACTCTGAAACAAACCCTGTGGGCGATAATAGAAGTAATGCAGAGTCCCTCCAGTCCTTGCTGTTCAATCATTTCTTACCACTAATAAAACTTACTTTGAGTTGCGTTTTATCTGGTTTATGCAGTTTTCTCATTAAAAGCACACATTCACATTACACGGCTTCTTGGCCTTCGTTCCCTAGGATGAAATTATGTTGCTATAATTCTTCTATAATCTCCCACAGGGTTTGATTATGTGTCGAGTACCTGTGTATGTACGCCGTTCCCATGACCTATTCCACAGGCATTCGTTTCCATACGCTGCTCAGGCAATGGTTGTACACTGGAGTCCCAGGTCTCCTTTTTGTTTTAACTGCTGCTTTATATAGTTTGTTTGAACACCAGGGTGGGCACAGAGCAAATAATTGTAATCAGACCAATTAGAGCGTGGTATTGTATTGTGCATCCAGCTCCAAATTTTGAACATTGACAACCGCCTGTGTATCCTGAATAAACCGAAACGCCCGCTCTCGTTGGTCCCATTCTATGCCAGATCCGATGAATCAGACCCCCTATTCTTATCAGTTGAAAACTTGATTGTTGGTTTGTTTGTTAGCATTATTTCTAAAAAGTTATAAACAGATTTAAATGAAAATGTTGTGGTGGTTCAGGCAGAATCCAAAGAACAAACCAAAAATAATCTGGATTGCCATGACAATCATATCCCGGCCACAAGTCAAGGTCACTCATTGGTATTATGGCCGAGGTCTAGGCCGGGCTCTCTCTCTCTCTCTCTCTTTCTCTCTCTCTGTATGCATGCGCGTGCGCGTTTAGGTGTGTGTGTGCGCATGCGCACATTTGCCCGTACCTGCGTCAATGCATGATTTGTAGTACACTCTTGCTTTAGTGACGGCGTTAGGTTCGTCAAATTCAGGAGGTCCCGCCAGTATGTCTGGTAAAATATATCCACATAAACAAAATCAACATGGCCCGAGATGGATTTTACATATATGTAGAAATAACCTCTCTGAAATTTAAAAAATTACATTTCATATGTTCCAACTTACGCAAACATAAACGCTGGGATATTATTTCGTTTGAATGTTCAACAAACTGAAAGATTTCTGGTTAATATGACCCGCTGGCCGTCTATTTCGTTCATGAAGTGGAAAAGACTTAACAACAAAAAATGTCATGATAAGTTTTCTTTCTTATATGCAACCTAAATGTAATTGGATGCTTCCCGGGGAACAATGAACATTATCTAATATTGAACATAACGTTTCAAAAGGCGCATCAATCACCCGTTTGTTCTAAAAACTGTCACACAAATTTTTGTAAACCATGTTTTGAATAACAATCAAATTTACACAAGATCATTCATAAGTGTTTTAAGTAATTGTAATGTTGAAGCTTAAACCTTAAAGCATGTTTTAAGGTAAGCAATTTAAGGAGTTCTAAGAAAACAGACAGTTAAACATGAAATGATACATAAGTCAGGCCGTGCAGCTGACCTTTGATGCATATAACCTGGAAACCCGCATCTCAACCAAAGCAGACAAAAACTTAAAGTTTCTTTTGAAACAAAGACTGGCCATTCTTATCAGTTGCTTCTGATACTATTGCAGCAGAATCATAAGTTACATACACATACGATTTGTCTCTCATTCAAGAATGTGTGACCCAGTGTGGAATTGGAATAATGTTGCTTCCTTCTGCTCATAATTTTGTTAATATAGCATTTGAGGGATTTAACTTATGGCTTCATTCCTTTTTTTCATCAGAGCGTTTCAATTCCCTTATGTTCTTTTTTAGAAGTGAGCCAAGTAATAACATGATGTTTGCTTGTCAAGGTGCAAAGTTGTGAATTGTCGTGCTAGTCTTAGTCTATTACTTACAAAAAAGTAATTTAAATAGTTGACACTTTGTTAACGAATAGCTGCGTAAAGACTAGCTAGAGTATATGAAACTTCACACAGCAATTCTATAAAAAGGTGCTAACCACTTACATTATTTTTTTGTCCAAGTACAGTTCAGGGGAGTTGCTGCCATCTGTGTGTGAACATAATAACTAATTTAATAAGTCCAAATGCGTCACCCTTTATGTCACCAACATGATCGTTTGATTAATTACTGCTTGAATTTGATTCCCCATATTCATATCTAAAAGACGATTAATTATCTTAATTAGTATATGTCAAAAACTAATTATAATATTCTCTGTGCAAATGCTGAATTAAGTATAACGGGCATGCATTACACATATGCAGTAACGATTGCAGTGGACTCGATTCAAGACTTGAGTCCACTTTTTTTCAGGGACTCATACTCAGATATGAACTCGGAGTGATATGGACTGGGAATTGTACTCAGAGTCAGAGGTCCAGACTCGAGCAGTTCGGCCAAGCCATCTACTGTCAAGAAGACAAAATAGGTCAGCTTAGGTCTGACATAAGATTCAAAAACTCACCACAGAGACTGAGATATGTATACATACTATTGCATCGGAAGTTACTATAATCTTACGGTTACGCTGAACTTTCAAAAAAAGCCAATGACCACTGCAACATAAGGATATACTTCATTCACGTGTGCACCTGAAAAGTGCGTCTATTTCGGTACTTTATCAGCGCCATCTCTCAGTGAACATTTAAACTACACGGTATGATAAAAATAAGAAATACTGAATTTTTAACATGGAAGACTGCTAATAAAAAAAAATGGACTTGTTGAAGCAGTGAAGCTGTTTCTGTGTTATTTTGTGTTTTGTCTGACGAGTTTCTTTAGTAATTTGTTTCTGGTGTGCGGCGGCTCGATTCCGAGAGTTCATATATTGAGCCATGTTTGTCAATATTCTATAAATAGCAGTTGTCATTGTGATACTGCCGTTCTATTTTATAGCCCAAAGAAGATCCAGTTGTATATGGAGTACCGTATTTACTTGATCAGACGCCGGGCCGAATAGTCGCCTGCCTTGTTTAGTGGCCTCGCCAAAACAATGTCTTAGAAAAATAAACCCCTAAGTTTGAATCCTGGAAAAAATCCATGCAATGAGATCAGAATTCACCATTTGGTGGCGTCGTGATAAAATACCAAAATTCTGAGGGATTTTCATGAAAAATCATTATAAATATACCAGGAGAGTTTTCACTTTAATTAAATTCCCAGCAGAACTCGCACGTATTTGATGAGATCAGATGGCACAAGACCCATGCGCTGCTCTTGTTTCCATAAGGGACACCAAATATTCTCTGTTCAGTAGATTAGGATTAAAGCCGCTCGCCAGTCCTAGCAAACGCGGCACATCTGCAATGTCAGCAGTGAGAAGGCAAACACAAGCGCTATCACAATTAAGCGCTTACACAAGCGCTCTCAAAACTGCCACGCAAACATTGCCGGTAGTGAATGTCCCGTACCAGTATTTCGCAGTTCGAATACGCCCGTGTAAGTGGTGTCAAACCTAATCAGATAAATGCCGGGGGGAAATTTCATGCACATAAATTACTCTGTTACCAGTTGTGCAGTGCACAGTTATTGGAAGAGCCAACCCGTGTTCAGATGGAAAAATGTTACCAACTACACGAGATCGTAACAGAGCTCCGTTTAACAACTTTAGTTTATTTAGGCCAAAAAAATAAAAAGGTATGGTTCTCAGGCACTTTTTTTTCAGAAATTAGTGCGGGCGGGCGGTAATTTATTTTTGACTTTTTTTTGTATGTTTCGATAAAAATGTCATAAGATCAGGGAAAAGCATGAAAATTACAAGGTTTATTTTGCTAAACAAAACAGGTAAAAGTACTACATAACAAAGAAACTCGTAACAAAATTGTATTATTTTATCCTCTAGAATGATCAAAATCAAAATAAAAATGTTTGATTGGGGGGGGGGGGGGTTAAAATTGACGCGGGCGGTGCCTGAAAACAATACCTTTTTTTTGGCATTATGGATAACATGACCACGATTATTTCAGCTTAAAGGCCGAGACAAAGCAGTTTCTGAAAAAAAATAAACGCCCGGGCGTCTGATCAAGAAAATGCGGTGTTTTAACAGTACCCCAAAACATATATAGAAAAGTATTTCCGTAATAATACTTTTAACAGTGAAGTTGCAACATGTTGTTGGTGTAAACTAGATATATGGAATGTACTGGGTACATTACCTCGGACTTTGGTAAAGCTTTCCTTGATCATGTTGTTAAATGTACCGGCGGACGCCTCCCCTTCAGGTATCGGATTGACGTATTTGAAGTTCCCACAGGCGTACTGGTTGAAATCCTGACACGGATCAGCACTCGGATCCATGAGCCGGTGGATAGAACGTGCTTTACAAAGAATAAAATACCATTTATTTAATCAAGGGGTACCTTGAATACATTTTTCCAATAAATGTAAGCGACAATTTAGGTATGAGACGAAAAGACAAATAACATCTGTTTTTTAAAGTTACCTTAAAATTAATATGATTAGGGATAACAGCCTACTTGCTTACCAGCGCTGCCTGAAATATCTTTTTTTTCAGGCGAACTTCATAACCAGTTTTCTCAGTTTAATTGGGATATACGCCAAGGATTTACCAATATTCTGGGAGGAGTAGGACAAGTTTTTGTTGACAGAAAAGAATCCAACAATTTACAGTGTGGTCAGTAGAGGATTTAGACACCTAATGAAGACAATGAACACAAATTAAAGGTACAAGTTTGAAATATCCGAATCTGAAACCATTCACGTTTGCGTATTTGAGGTGTGGGTATACACAATTTGCTCCGTCGTGCACTCTTTCGATTTTTAGGCGATACAAAGAGTATTTTACTTGCATCAGCTGCATCAGTGTATTTTGTATAACAAAGCTGACACAAATCATCAGCATCCGATTTAATACTGTTGTTACGGGGTGACACAAAAGCGGACCGAACTGTCTCGCTAGTGAAGCTTGCTTTTCTAGCGAAGCGGTTGCGACGCCGGATATGTGCGCCACCGACATGGGTACGATTCCCGGATCGGACCAGAATTTTCCCCTCAGCAATTAGTCTTCGTAAAAAATGGGGGCTCGTCCAACGTGAAGGTAAACTTTGTTGCCCAGGGAATAAGCTCATTAAAGAGTTACTCCTGGGATAATTAGTCTTGTTCTGATAGCAGAACGCTCTTAAGAGGGGGTGTGTTACGGGGTGAGATAAAAGCGGACCGAACTGTCTCGCTAGGGAAGCTCGCTTTTCTAGCGAAGCGGTTGGTACGCCAGACTTGTGTGTCACCGACATGGGCTCGAATCCCGGATCCCGATGTTTTCCCCAGAGCAATTTGTCTTCGTAACACTGTACATAAACAGTTGAAACGGGTTACAGTATAATATTAGCGTAATAATATATATAATATAAATTTCAAGTACATATCTATCTGATATTATCAATTAATACATAATGGCATACATTGCATATACAGGCATTATAATGAAGTCAATTTAATCTTATGTACAGTTGCTGTTTATTTGAAATATTGAAATATAGGCTTAGCTTTTGTCATTAGGGTGGGTACAGATGTCAGGAAATGAGCATTTTCCAAAAAATAATATTTATATTTGGTTTTTGTTTCTCGCGCAGAATCGAACAGCATTGCGTGCAGCTGCACACAGAGGTGCAGAAGACGTTTAGGTAGCAAGACTAGCGGAGTCCAGGAGGAAACGTGAGGACCGCAAGGCGAGGACGGCAACTACCTCAACAGCAACCACCCATCACAAGTGTCCAACATGTTGTAGGTTCTTCCGTGCCCGGATGGCTTGACAAGTCATATCCGGACACACAATTTTAGATCAACTACAAAACCTTGATCTTCATGGTCATGTTCGCGAGGCGATGGACAAACATCACAAAGGGACAATTCCCTATATAAAGAACTCTCTGTTATGGGGCCCGTCTATGACGTAAATCTTAACCGGGCCCTGACGAACAAATGCCCGAGTCCCGCCAGTATCTGTAATAATATTTTCAGAGAGAGAGAGAGAGAGAGAGAGAGAGAGAGAGAGAGAGAGAGAGAGAGAGGAGAGTTTTTACTAACCTCTTTCAAGGCAGATATGTGAAGTGCAGACAGTACTTTCTCCGCCTGAAAAAAAAAAATAATAAAAATGAATATTTATGTAAAACTGATAAAAACTGACAAAAGACATCAGATTGGTTAAGGCGTTAGACATTGGCCCTGAACTTCCCCGGTTTGAACCCCACCGGTGCCTCGTGGTCTGATTTGAAAATCACGATTGAGACTCGGAACTTTTGAATATATGGCCGTTCTTTCGAGATGGTCGTTAAAACACAGCATGTTCTGTATCCTGACATATGTCCATTGTAAAGAATTCAAGCTACCCCCATTTCAGGTTACCCTCTGACCGGTAATCTTAAATAGATTTTAAATAACCTCCGCGGTGGACTGTATAGCAGCTTTAACTACCCCGCACTGCACAGATTTCTCCCTCGATGGCTGATTCGACTAAATGATTTATTCTTCTGCTTTATTTGTATATACAAAAATATTGTATACGAGATTTCATTGTTTGAGAAATGTAGAAGAGGGAAATTACTATAATTAAAAGCAAATACACAAAAAAAAACAATATTAAGGGGGTAATCTAAAATCGAATGGGGGGGGGGGGGGGGGTATGGAATCGATTTCAAGTTTACCCGTAATCTAAAGCGGGGATAATCTGAAGTCTATACACAAAGACCATATAAATCCAGCATAAATCAAAGAGTAAACAAGGCCAATAGTACAATATGTCCCCTATTCTGTTCTGAGTTTCTACTTTAAGGTACGTGCAGCTGCAACCTATCAAACTGTGTCCATATATCAGAGCTACATTAGCACACTTGTTACCCTCATTAACCATTTGTCGGTGTACCGTATCATAACGCTTAGGGTAGTAGTAACGTATTGCTTCAGTCCAACATCTCACTCACATGATATATGTACATAAAATGAGCACCATCGCACCATTTAACATTTACTCTCTCTAACTGCTTAACTTACGCCCGATGATAACTTAATGGCCCAGGTGATTGTATCATATAATGACCGCTGTAATTTCAGGACATTGTCGTTCATCATTCGTTGCTGGGATGTACAACTGACGCATCAGCCACTGTTAAAAAATTGAGTGCTCTCCACTTAATCAAGTAATTTGTTTTCGTAAAATTTCGTGTACGACTTTCAATTGCAGGGCTTTGCTTGTTCCTCTGTAGGCACTTAAAAAGATATGAAGGCCTTAAGGTTATGGGAATTAAATAATGTAAATATTTTTGTAAGTTATTAGGTAAGATAAACTACATAGAATTAAGTCATCTTACAAACAGGCTTTTTCTCGAGTCTTTGCATAATACCATGAATATATCTGTAAATGAGGTATATTATTTTGAGTCTTTTATCCCATGGTAGATTTTTCCTCTATAACAGCATCAAACACTTTTTACCATTCATAGTTATAAAAGAGCAGATTTTCGTCACGTAACCTGCAGAATATAGCTCATTAGAACTTGATTTCGGATTGTACTAGAATCTCTGGATAATTCCTTCTGGGATTAAAAGTTACGACCATGTGCATTGTAAACTGACGTTTGGACAGACACCGGTATATAACTTAAACTTAGCCTGATCGGCGCTTTTTTTAACAACATCGCTGTGCACTGCACGGTTTGCTGAAATGTTTGCTAAAATCTTCCTAGAAATTTGCCTTTCTGTAGTGTGGTTGTGTAATACTAAGGGACCGTAAGGATATATGTTCGAATCCCATTTAGACTGCCTTAAAGCTCCTGGCCAAGGTCCTTATCACAAGTGTGAGTCATCTTCACTGAGAACTGTTGGATATTGGTCATGCATGAGTGAAGAGCAAAATGTAAAATGAGAACATCAACGAAAGGGTGTGTCAAGGTTAGAGAAAACCTACAATAATGAACAGGCCAATACACCAGGATGGCTAAGAGGATATCAGACTCTAAACTCTGTCAGTATCTTTCCTCCTCTGACATAAGAGAGTTTGCAGAGTTGCCCGAGTGTGAGAATTCGTCATTTTTGACGCCTGATATCGGACAAGTACTGTTGTCACTTACAATTAACATATCGACCGTTAAAACTGTTTGTGTACTTTCTAATACATCCATCAAATGCCGAACATTGCGTTATTATCTCCCTCTATGGTGTTGTCATATACCTCACACAAAAAAGTATCCCGCAGAATATGTACTTACCACCAGGTCCAGCGAGGCACATGAAATGACGAGAGTTACTACTTTGTTTTGCACGGTCATGGGAACTTACCTGTGTTCATTCCTCGCTTATTCGATAAATTTCAACATCGAATTCATTTGAATATAACATTTAATTATCGTATTTATTTAAACCAATAATTTTGTTGGAACAGTTGTCTTTTTTGACGCTTCAAACTAAGCCCTATTATTTCCAATGCCGAATAGTGAACTCGCAGTTAATTCCAACCATCCCCTGATATAATGACACAAGAGACTTATATAAACAGACTTCAATGAACAGATAATCGCGTTGTTCCTACACTATCTGAGATCATTATTTCATAACTGTTTCATGGTATTAAACAAAAATTCATAGCCTTTTGCCTTCACGGGTATTTCAGTGGGAACTTCGATCGCTGCGGTATAATAAATAATTTCAAATTCACCTACAAATAGAAGCAGCATGGATAGGAGATATTCTAGAGAGCCTGCAAAAGATTTTCAAGATTTTTCATGATTTTTCGAGAATTATCCACAAAACATGACTTTTCACGTAGGCAACGGTAAGGTAAAGACCGTTGGGCTTTTACATCCGGGCCATCCCATCTATACATGAATACTAGACCACCTGCCATGGAAATTACTTACTCTGTTGTTTTTCATTGAATGATAAATTTAATATTTTTTTTACATTTGCAAGTTGCTTCTTCAAGCCTGAGAATGATACTGAAAAATGTTTTTGCCTGCTTAAATGAATGTTTTATTTATTTAAAAGGATAAATAAATTAATGCTATCTTTAATTGGGAGATTTCCTATAAGTACATCAGTTGCCTCAGGTCTAAGTTACCATATGATTGTTTGCAAATATATTGGATTTATCCACTGAACAATATAAGTATGCTACTGTATCTTTATTGCAAATTATACACTTATCGTTTTCTCATAAACCCCATCTAAGTAACCAGTAATTATTAGCTGATATATCTTGCAACAATTTATATTGAAAAAATTTTGAGTATGTATCAATGCATATTTTAAAAGGAAATAAAAATAATTTACCCCCGTCTATCACAATTTTTTGATATCCTTAGTGTCCTGTGGATAACATGTAAAAGTGCCACAAAAACACTACACGATCGTTCAGAATTACACAAATTAAGTGGTACATTCATTCCCTTTTCTGAAATACATAGTTCTTTTGAGGAGTCTTTAGATACGTTGAGGTTACTGAAATCAAACTTTATCCATGCAGGCTACACCCTTACAACATTAGCTCTCCATCTGAGATATTCTAGTTGTTTAGCACCTTTAATTTGTTTCATATTGAAAGGAATTGTTTTCCCAATGCTGTCAAATAAATCTTTAACAGAGTAATTTTGATTCATACAGACTTTTACTGAAATAATTTGTAGTGAAAATATTACTATTTCACCATAAAATTTGATCATATATAAGTTTCACAAATTTATTTACTTTCCATTCCTTAAATACAGCTATCTTAAATGGTCTAAACATCTGGAACCCGAAATAAATTCAACACTATACTCACACTGCAACAAAAGATCAAAAATCATTCCCAAGGTTACAAATAATTTTCCCTAAATACTTATAACTCTTAGCTTTTGTCTTGTTTTCTCGAATTTTAAAAGTTGTTTTACAAGTGTGTTACGCTGTCTATGCTATACTTTGAAGGTACATGAAGACGTGAAAACGTACTGAAAACATGAAACTTCAAATGATCAAATGATTTTATTCTTGTCCAAAAAGATAAATATCTTGTTTACCAAATCTCTGCAGACAGTTACAGTTTTCTAATCCTATCTTCAAAATTTAAACAAGCAGCTTTTTCTTGATCATGAGAAAAAAACATTCCGAGCACCAGTTTTATCTGTGTTAAGTGTCAATCCAGACACACTTTTGAACATATCTGCAGAAACAATATTGGATATAACTTAAGTCATTTCATCTGCAAACATCAGTAGTTTAATTTCTTCTCCAAAAATATTTATACTTTTAATATTTTTTTTATTTCTTACAATAATTTTCAACATTTCAATACATAGAATGGATAAATAGGGCGAGAACGGATCTCTCTGTCTCACTCCTTACTAGAAAAGTAAGGAGATTTAATATCATCATTCAATACACAATTATCTAATTAATCTTAAATTTTAAAATCTATGACTTTTTCAGGGCGTGTGAATTTTAGTTTATCTTAAAACTAGGATGGTACCTTTAAGAGCTCAAACCTCCGTTAAGGAAAAACAGTCCTAGAGTATCCACTCCTTTATTGGGAAACGCACAAACATAGGACCTTTTTCGGGTTATTTCGAAATAATTCGTGAAAAACGTTTCAGCGTAATACTGATAACGAGAGAAAAACAGACCGAAGTACAAACAAACACGATTGAAAACATAACCTCCGTGGTGGAAGATAACACTGAAGGAATCGTCTGTTCTTACCGCTAGAATCTGATGTGGCCCCGTGAAACATCAGACAAATCAACAGAGCTTCTGAAAGAAACATTTTGACTGCTGTTATCTGCTTCCTATCCAAAAAAGTTCTGAGTTTGAGCACTGTTGCTCCAGGCTGATAAACTTGATTTCAAACTACTAGAAAATTGCCATCCGCCCTCAATACATGACACCCACAGATATTCGTGTAGGCAGATAATCTCGGGGGTAATTTGTTTTGCGAAATATCAGCTATTACAATCAAGTAGTCTATAGAATATGATAAACGAACGCTGATTGGCGTCATAACATTTATTAACAATTCATACATGAACTTAATAATGGATGCGGTTAATAATTATACAATTAAAGAGGCGATATTTCATGTGGAAACAAAAGCGTTGTGATAAACGGCCCAGGTTTAGACAGGCAATTGGAATATATTTCTATGGTGATATTGTCAAGTTAAAACAGAGACGATATAATATTAACCAGGGAATTATGTCTCCCCTCCCAATGGAGTAACTTTTGGAGCACTCAATCTATTTTTTTTTTTCATAAAATTTAAATTTGAATTATTTCTATGAATATCTCGCATGAGTTCGAAAAACGGTTACCTTGAGCTTTATCTTTAAGGTCAAATAAGCCGAAATATAAAAAAAAGTGTTTTGTTATACCCTAGACGTTGAGTAATTTTCTTGACTTTTGCGTGAAAGTTCGTGGAATATATGTCCGCTGCGTGTGTAGTGTGACATGTATAAACTGGCGGCTCGTCCGGGATAGACACTGATAGACATCAACATACATCACGTGGAAATCCATCCGTTTGAACTATGTGCCGTTTGTGCCATAGGTGGGATAAACCTAAAACCGGAGATACTGTTCTACAAAGGCGGAGTATTTTTGTCGTGGGTCCGTGAGATCGACTTTGTGCAAAATAGTGTAGTAGGAGGGCCCAGCTATTGAACCGTACACCTGCACCAAAATATATACATTTAGCATCATACATAATTTTGTTCCTTAGGTCCTACCATTAATGAAACCGGCTGATGCCAAGCTGAAATATGCGGGCGTTTTGTACAGAGCTGCCTAAAGCTGCCAATGTTGAACTTAATATTTTCCAATTTTTTAAAGACCTTGTTACATGTAAATTCAATTCGTGTATTTGAAACAGAAGCGGTTTATATTGTTACAAGTGTCTCTTTTGTTGTGCGCTGTTGACATTCTGTTTCGTGTTAGGCTCAAGCCCTGGGCGTCAATCGCAATGGCGTGTAGAGACACAGCGCTCGGTTTAATCCGTACTGGGTGAACCCTGGCGTGTAAAGACACAGCGCTCATGCTAATCTGGATTTTCTTGGCTAATCGCTCCGGATGAGCGCGTGTCTTGTATTGTTCTTTGGGCGCCTGTGTATTATGTATTGATCCGTTCTTTGGATTGTTCGTGAAATAGAAGTTTCTAGGCTTTGGGATGAGAAACTATCCATTAGGGGCTTTGTTTAGAGCCGGGAGGAGAGAGAAATATTCCAGCGGACACGGAAGAGTGTGAGTTAGTTTGTTGACCTTTCCGATAATTGCAGCATTAATATATTCTTCGAACTTTGTAGCAGATTTTATACAGTCTTCAGTTTGCCTTTGGGACTATTACCAGAACTTTACTTTTGGATTACAACAGATTGATTTTGGGATTGAATTTGACTATTATTTTCTTAGAAGGTTTACGTGAACTGTTCATCTGTATTATCAGTTTTAAATGTCTTATTTAATCTCTAAAAAACGCAATTTGCAAAGCTCTGGCTTATTGCACTTATTGAATTTGTTTTGATTATTTTGGCGGGCCCATACATATTATGAACACGTTGATATTTACATACAAGCTGCCTGTGTGTGGTGATATCCACGTTTTCTGGACTTTTTTTTAAAAGCTCGATGTGATTACATTTAGTTTATAAAGGTCAAATAAGTTTTGTGCCCCTTTAAATTCCATGATTCATAAGAGTTTAAGACATCACTTTACATTTTGATCGCAGTTCTACATCGTGAAACCGAAACTGTACACTATACAATTATTTATTTTCTCATATATATATATATATATATATATATATATATATATATATATATATATATGACTGCATGTAAAACAAGAAAATAAATGAACAAAGTACAAAAGAATATAGGTGACATCACCAGTCTTAGGCGATTTCAAGAACTGATTTTTTTTTTCTCAAACTGAACCTGGATTTTTAAAGTTAGTCCATGTAACAATTGTCTGGAGAATGGTTTTTGTATAAATTTTTATTCAAGGTGGTCTAATTATATTGAAATGTTTCTGATTGAAATTTTCTATTTCAGAATTGTAATATGATGCAAAATATAAAATGACCAGGAATAACTTTAATATGGTTGATACAATTATAATTTTCCAAATCACCATTGCATTATTTTTCTGTCAAATGGGTGTAATCATTTTCTTTCAAAGGATAAACTAGATCCAAGATTGTTTAAAATAAATTGGCTTATAACCCAAAGTCGACCATTCAATGCGACAATTTACAACTCTTTGAATATAATGTAAAGAGAGGGTTTTTATTCAAACTTCATTTTTATGAACCATTGCAAAATTTTGAAAATAAACTGTGGTGAAATTTTTAATGGCCAAACACAATTGACAGGAACTTAAAAGTAGGACAAATATAATAAAAAAACAAGCTCAAAGGATCATGTCGTTCAATGGATCAGCATAAACTGGTCGTATAAATCTAGAACCCATCGGATAGGAGGAAACAAATGACGATGCCGTGCAGAATGGAAGAATTCCGATAAAGAAAACTTAAAAGATATTACAATATTACAAAAATTACAATGATCTTAAAAGTTCAGGACATTCCTAAAGATATGATCCGATTGACATTTATCTTTACAGGGTGTAATACATGTGGATACTGGTGTAGATGAGAAATGGTATATTTATGACAGAATCCAAACCATCATTTTGCCTGGCACAAATTGTTATTTTAAAAGAGCATTAATGTATCTCTTTCTCCCGAAAACATAACACGAATGAACAGTACAGCGGCCCATGTGGCCAGATACATCATTTACGGATATAACCTTTGTTAAAGCCAGGTATCCACTTACCTTTTCTGCAGCATTTATGAGTTTACTGGCTTACTCTGCGAATATATTTATAAGATCTAGGTAAATCTTGAGAAGAAGAGTTTTTATAATAACTCTGTGACGGATTTATGATCTTTTTTCTCTACAATTTCTTAGTAAACACAGTAATGTTAAGGAAAAAAAACCTATGAAACCTTGGGAGCTTGATTACACAGGTGTGGAAGCTGAAAGGCCCCTATTAGCAAAACACCTTCTATATACAAACTTTAAACTTGTTTTGATCATTTTTGTTGGTTTCCACGTGTTATAAACACGGATATGAACAAAAAAACCATCCTGCGAACGATGGATTGGTGTTTTCTGGCCTATTCATAAAAGGTTTAGATGATTGTCCTTAATTATAGACGTCAGATATATATTGGACCAAGCATCTTCAACTTTTATTCTTATACACAATAATGACTTGATGATAAAACGACCTGATAAGACAAGGAACAATGATGTATGATTATTTTACAGAAAGCAGTTTACTCAGGATGTTGAATGACCACGAAAAAAGCGTTGCGAAAAAGCCTCAATGTTCTCTGAAACCACAGTGCCAAACTGCCTAAAGAAACAATCATAGAAAGATAAAAACGATGGAAATGTTTTTACGTCAGTAAAATAACACGTGAATCGATGAATGCATGCACCGTGCTTAAGCCTAGGTCACAAACATCCTACGATTTTGACTGTCGTACTGTTGTTTCTGCAGAGCTGCGACAGATAGAATCTTCACAAGTCTGGTAATGGGGTGTTTTTATAATTTCATGGAAGTTTTCACATATAAAATATATGTTGTATGACCGTCGTGCGAAAATTGGTCAGGGATGTCTTAAAGCCCAGCGCACACGTTACGAAATTTAGGCACGATCTAATATGATAGAATTTCGTAATATCTTAATTTTGTATCGTAATTATTCACAAATCTTATCTACAGGTAGAATTTGCGGCAATCGTTGTGCTGTCTTAGAGTTCTACCATTTTTAGAGCCTCAGATATCCAAATAACACAGTCTTTCGGCATCGTACAACAGACCCGCGTGATCGGCCCAACGTGAAGAATAACTTATGAACCTAAAAGAAATGTTGAACATGTTTAAATGTCTATGACATTTTTTTCCCATCCCAAAACACCTGAATTTCATACGACGTACCGTCGCCTTTCCCAGAAATTTCCCCAGTTTTCTGCCTGTAGAATATGTGTTGTGCGATGTATGTGACTTAATTTTTCGTATTAACGCATAAAGCCAATTTTCTGCGATGTATGTTCCACTGGCAGCCATGTTACTGACCAGTCGTTGAAATTCAGGTGTTTTATTCCAGCAGTGACACCCTTCATATCAGTATCACCCATGATGCTATTCATTAAATATCAAAATAAATAAAATCTGTAAAACGGTTCTTCCATATGGCGCCTTAAGTTTTGTTCAAAAGATAGACCTTTTGTTTTCAGTACACACATAATATTCACTATCATACTTGCAATCATTATAATTATTTTTTGTTGAAACAACCTGTAAGTCGTATTATTTTTTTTTGTTGGATTCTATCCACGATCCATCGGTATGCCAAATTTCAGAACAATTCATAAAGTCACTCCTAAGAATTCTGTAAAAAATTAAATTGCACGAAAACTAGTGATAATTTGAACCTCCCCATCCTCACCCGTAACTGAGCTATAATCGGCAAGTGTCTGACATTGGGGATAAGGTGGAAATAAAAAAAATAAATGTCAGGTTCAGGTGCAAATCCGCACACCAGGATTCATATTAGGCCCAAATTTCAGCTTTTGAAATATAACAGCTATATTGTAGATCTAGCGCACGACTTGATTATCTGTTACATTGACTCCTACTGACAGAAATAAAAAAAAACGGGACCCCCGAAGAAATTACTTGACCTATTGTAAGACAAACTTTTTCTCGAGCGAAAGACTCCCTGCATGTCTGTTGAAAATTACACCTCTGGCAAGCAAGTTGTTCGAGATAAGCAACTTTGCCTGAGAAGTTAAAAGAAAGCGTAAACGCATCCGGAAAAAAAGAAATATTCAGTATATGCCATTCTATATTTGTTGCTTCATATTCATTCTTCTGAATGCAAGCTTAGACGTGTATTCACATGTATGGTTAAGAAAATGCAAACTTTGCATTTTTGTTTATGATCGACATAATTCTTCAGAAAAGAAAGTCTCGGGGAAGTAAAATGGCTGGAAAAAAAACAGATTTTCAGGTTTGTCAATAATGTACCGTATGAATCGGGAAGGGAAGATACAGTGAGGATGGGGATTCTGAAGTATCCGTGACTAACTGGGTGCTGGGGTTTTTGGTTACATTGAACTGAAACATGGGGAGTTTGTTACTGAACCTAATATCAACAGATCACGTAAGCATGATGAACATTTATTTTGTAATGGAGATAAAAAAAATCAGATTCTGTAACACTAAGCAGCGTGAAATTTCTAGGGGAATGAATAAAGAATTCAGTGGTTTTTTGTTGACAAATAACCATTATTTATTCTTAAAACAACCCTAACATTACAGCACACTAAATCAATACAATTACACAGTATAACAGCAGTATAACAGCAAATCATTACAATCACAGCAAAAAAACAAACAAAGTGCACAGTACCTGGATCCAACCACTGTCACAGCGATAAGTCCTTTAAAACGTATAAGCCGGACGAACAGTTCACACAAATTCTCTCGGAGAATAACAGTCCAATGAAAAGCTCTTGTAAACTGAAGACCAAATAAGGTTCGTCACAAATCCAGAAGAAAATCTGAAGAAAATCTATAACTGCCGCAATTATCGGAATAGGACCCACAAACTGACATACACGCTTCTGTGTCCGCTGGAATATTCTCTCACCTCTCTCTCGGCTTTAAAACACAGCCCCCTATTTATAACTTTTCACCCCAAGCCGAGAATTTTCCATTTCTTGAACAATCTAAAGAACCTAACATAATAAACTCGCTCAAAGAAGATACTAGAACAAGAACGATCTGTATCTACACGCCAGGGTTCAACCAATGCGGATTAAACCAAGCCTGCAAGATCCGGCCAGGCGAGGCCGCTACTACGTGCTACGCGTAGCACACGAACCAAATGTCAATAGCGCATGGAGCACCCCTGCGCACAACAAAAGGAACACATGCAAGACCGCTGCACACAAAAAAAGGGCACCTGTAACAAGTTATATAAACATAATTGATCACACAGGCTGCACTCACACGTACGCGCCTGTCTGAACAAAGATCTCCGCCCTCCCATCAACCATCATTGACGTGACATTTAAGTTTTAAAAAAGTGAAAACAAACTAGAACAGACGTCGGAGACTACATACCTCCGCAAGAACCCTACTATACAATTTTCTGTAATGAAATTAATGCATTCCTAGCCTGGGAAGGTGCTGTTGTCCTCCCTGTCATAACGGGTGAGGTATTTGTAGGAGATTTTGAGCGGAATTCCTTTTTTGGTGGGGAAGAGTTGGGGGGGGGCATATAAAAAGGCTCTGTGATGAAACGGCCGGTCAACGTCATAAACTGCTAATTTTAATAAAATTATATCACACCTAAACAGCAAACAACTGAAAGTGAATATGTCTTTATTCCTCCAAATTTTCTACCATCCACCACAATTAACATTACAAAATGTATGTCCTTTTTCTCAGTGATAATCCACCATTGATAAATATATGTCGCCACCCTACGACAGGGACCTGTCAGTAAAAATTTTGTCGGGTGATAGACAATTTTAGCAAATTTATATCCCATCTAAACAACAAGAAGCTGAAAATGACACAGAGAGGAGAATGAAAAGTACTGATGGCGATATCTATACATTGCACCCGTACTTTAATTCTCCGCTTGTTGTCAGGGACCTGTTAGTATACATGTATATTGTTTCGGGTGATACATAATCATTTTGCAATACTGTAATCTTGTATATTTGCCTACAGTTGACAAGTTATCAGGAGTGGGTTTCTCATTTTGCTGCATTATAGGTATTATGTGCGCAGTTGACATTTGCTGATGAACGGACGGTAAACTAACTGCATGTTTATTTTACAAATTGTACATACAAAATAATCTAAATTAGGTCACCACATGTCTAATAAAAATCCATTTATCACTAGATCAAGAATACAGAGGTGGTCAGATATTCCCGGCTGGATAAGGTATTTTCTACGTGACGTCACAGGAAGGAGTTATTTAAATTATGTCAGATGTCTGACTATGATGGGACAGATGGCCAAAACTCACTGAGATGACCTATTATTGATTTTTTTTTTATGCTTCTTGGCCGTTTATTCTGTAAACATATCCATTTAAATCATAACACATTATTCAATCCATGGAGGAAAGTCAGGACCAACCGCCACTTGGACGCAAGTTATATGTGTAACACCAAACTTGGCATTTTGCTAAAGATAACCATGTATCCTTATTTTATTTCTAGAATGAAGATTTGATAATATATTTGATAATAATTAGAACGGCTGTAAATTGCAACAGGTAGTTATAATAGCCTACCTTAATTCGGAGCCTTGCACTATATTTAAAAAAACAAAAAAACAATATCCTTCCTCAGGACTGAGTGGCACGTTACAGGAAACAGGAAAAAGTACAAGCACCGCGGGCCGCCGATTGTCCTCACACCTACCGATTTTCCCGTGCAGGTCACCAGATTTCATCGGTTATACTGGTCTCTTCTGGATTCATCTCCAGGATTGTTATTGGCGCCAGAAATTATGCATAATACATACTAACTTGTGAATAAACCTTATTAACCGTGTATTTTTTTTATTTTATGAATATTCAGGAATGATAAAAAGAAGGAAATCAGCCGATTTTGTTCAGTTCCGTCATCTCATCTTCCGAGTTTTCCGGCTGGTAAAAAATTGCGGCCAGTTTCATGTATTAATTTTAATGTAGTTGTGAATAATCCATCAAATAACTACGTCCTTAATTTTATAAATATTATCACCTGTCGGTTGAAGAAGAATGTTCCGTTAGACGGTACATGTATACGCCATCCGGCAGTCCTAGGATTAACATTATACCGAAGAAAACGCACGGCACTGCACTCTGTCTGTTTGTGTTATATATATATATATATATATATATATATATATATATATATATATATATATATAAACATGAAACAGAGCTTTTATAAAGAAATGATATACAAGAAGAAATGAAGCGTATCGTCAATATGTATCGGTATCGAATTAACTGTATCGCAATACGTATTGTACCGGATGAGGCGAACCGATACCCAGCCCTATGCATCTCACATATAGCATTCAACAGGGAAAAGTTTTGGGGAATCCTTTTGAAAGGTCAAGGTCAGGGTCATCGAAAAACGTCGAAAATAATCTTCGTCAATATTAGACCTAATGTCACAAACTTAGGCTCAATTTCTTCCACTGGGTTTTCTCCATTACCTGGTGAGATCATCTGGCCTCAACCCTGTGTCACTTTGTCAGTATGCCTGTCTGTTTGTCAGTTGCCCTCAATTTCGCATTATTGCTGGTACCTTCATTTTACATTTGGCAATCTACAGACCACAGTTTTGCTGGAATCCTTTTGAATTTGGTACATCTTATGTCTTACATTATTATCTCGAAAGGGACTTTTCATTTATTTGATATAGCCGCTAGGGGCCGCTGCACTTGATCCTTAAAAAACATATGATTTTTGGCCATATCTCCAAAAGTACGTATCTTAATAACATATACTGAAGCTTATTTTCTTCCTCTTGGTCTTCTCCATAACCTGGTAAAGTCATCTGGTCTCAACTTTGTGTCACATTGTCAGTATGTGTGTCTGTTCGTCAGTTATCTTTAATGTCACCTTCTTGCTGGTTCTTGTGTATGGCATATAGCATTCTACTGGCCACAATTGAGCAGGAATAACTTTTTGATAACGTATATCAGAAGGATTTATGGAAAAAGTATGTGTATTAATCAAATAAGTCAAAGGTATAGATAAAGGTCATCAAAACACGTCAAATTCTTATTTCCTTCACAAATTTGTAAATATTGGTTCTATCTTTAAACAAACATGGTTTACTTTTTCTCTCTTTGTCATTGCTCATTCATTCGACTGTTTCTACATGATTTCCGGCAAGCGCTCGACCTCTGGTCGTCTAGTTTTGTTTGGTGAGACTCCCGTACCGCTCACATTAAGACAGGAAACCGTTCATGAATTAAAAATATATATATAAACAACGCCCGTGTATTACTTTCATAGAAAAAAATTGATAAGGTACTGTTCGCATTGAGGGGAGACAACTGAACTGCACATTTTATTAAAGTTATCAAATGATGACGATTTCAAGCAAGTAAAGCATATATCCAAGCACCAGGATTTCTTATATCAGTAGTATATCTGGAGAAGAATGCCCTCTACATAACGAATCCTTGAATAATGAAGTTGATGGGTCTATGTTGCTTTTTAAAGATGGAAGATTCCTTGGATTTGCTTTCAAGTGTCATATATGAAATAGGCATTCTTGTAGACAGTTCACCAGATGAGACATCGTTCCTCCGGCACCATGCCGTCTCCTTTTTTACACTGGAACGCCCGGGCGAAATTCTCGGAGTTGCTGTATGCTCCCAAAATCCTGCAAGTTTAAGTTTATTTTATTTTATTTCAAAGCTATCTTAAAATGTGGACACATATACATCCACCAAATCGCATTTCAATTTCAAGAGGTTACCTAAGTAAAAAAAGGTGATGACTGTGGCGTGCAATTGTTTATTTTTTCTCATTATATACAGGTTTTGTAATGTTTAATGTAATTAAACATTTGTTAAAATATCTTATCACAGGTCATGCTTATCCATGAGAGTGATGCATAAAATGTGTTCATAAGTTCGATGATCCGTGGTGGGGTTTGAAATTACAGTGAAACCTCGATATTACGACCACCCACGTGACCTCGATAAAATGATCGTATTTTCGAGGTGGCCGTCCAGGCGAGGTCTGATGTAAAGAGCAAAAAAAAAGCATTGGGATCGTGGAAAAGTGGTACATATTTTGTGGTGGTTGCTAAATCGTGGTGGTTGTTAGGCGAGTTTTACTGTATAACACACAAACCGTCTTAAATTATATAACGGTATCGGACATTTATGTGGAACCTTTAGGCCAGTCAGTCAAGACTTTTGAAAGTAATGTATTTGCACGGTGCGTATCTTGTCCTATAACTTTTGTACACCTATATACAGTTGAACCTGTCTGTAAGACCACCTCTCTAATAAGATCACATGTGAATCAAGACCACCTTTTGCGAGTCAAGCGGGTGGTTTCACTGAATTTACTGAGAAAAGAAATGAATAACGTATTACGTAAATCCTGATTCGTCATATTGCGTATTCGAGGTGCATGTTAAAATTAATCTTTGGCGCCTTTTTTTCGAAAATTTCTTACTGATGTTCCGTAAAGAAGATCAGGCCACATTAGTACTAATTGTTACATACATATCTTGGACTTATAAACTCACATATACAATATACAACCATCAATCAAAAAATGATGTACTGATTGGTGTTATTCATGCCGTGCCTGCTTTTTAGTGTATGTGTGTGTGTGTGTTGGTGCATATGTCTGTGCCTGTGTTTAGAAAAAGTTACCGGTGACGTTTAATAGATGTTAAGGCTGTCAGAACCGTGCGGATATTTTATATAATATTTTTCATACTTTTATTAATACTTTCAGTGTTACCTTCTCATAACAAAATATAAGTTTGCTACCAGATTGCTACCAAACAATGGGAGAACAACAATTTTTCATGCTATTGAAAAGGTAGGTTTAATATTTTGTTGGTGTTGGTTGTTTAAGATTTAAAATTTCGCACACCCGTTAGCCGTGATATTATAAAAGTTACCGACCTGAATTTCCCCGGAGAATGCTCGCTATGGAGAATCTTTTTTCGCCAGCCTTCAGGCTTGAACTCAGCACACTCGACCTGTGACGGAAATTTGAACAGACATAAGATAGATGAACCCGTGATATATATATATATATATATATATATATATATATATATATATATATATATATGTGTGTGTGTGCGTGTTAATTTGGCAGAAAGTGAATGTTAAATGACATGTATATATATATATATATATATATATATATATATATATATATATATATATATATATATAAAGATGTATGAGTAGCCATGCTGGTTCATTGTTTCATAGATGGAAAGTGTATACACAGAAAAGTGGTTCAGTGCCACTGGCAGTGAACCACTTTTCTGTGTATACACTTTCCATATATATATATATATATATATATATATATATATATATATATATATAGGGAAGGTAAAGATAAACAGTGATCGCCTTTTATTAACACACGAGCTTTCGAAGCACACAGGCATCTTCGTCAGGTGGTAATTAAATGGGAACGTGTAGAGAGATATTATATGATGAAACGACAAAGTATAGAGTCCATAATGCCAGAAACAGTGTATTTACATGCTGATTGGATATTAAGTATATTATATCCAAATTTATTATAACCCTGATGCCCTGGGTGGGCGTGGCACAGTGAGTACACATCGCCTCACTCTCGAATTCCGCGAAACCGAATGAAGGTCGACGTCATCCATATTATGACGTCACGTCCAAGGGTCGCCCGGTCAAAAGTGCGGCCCTCCGTGGTACAGCCCGATTGCTGGCCCTAAGCCCCGCCCCCCTTAACGACGGTTGCTAAGTCCCACATTTGTCCATGCGGGCGCATGTACTTGGTACACGAGAACATGGCATGGCGGCATCCCGCGACTCGCTTGCACATACAAATCCCTGAGAACATATCATATTAGTTTTGCCAGGACAAGTCATCTTGTCAAAGAACACTTAAAAGAGAAAATCAGAGATACGTGCATGATCAGATGATATAAAAATGTGAAAAACATCAGGAGCGATGCCGTGTGCGTGTTGCATGGCGCTCTGAACGGAATTTTGGACGCCTGAATCTTTTAGTTCGAGCTAGAGGACGACATATTAACTGAGTCATATATCACCTGTAGAAAAGGGTAAGATTTACTTACCTTATTCACATTTTCTTTCAAATATAATATTCATTTGTCTATGATGACGGTGAGTATTACTCATAGTTCGGCATGGGAACCCATACCGGTATTAGGCGGTAATATGACAGACCTCGCGGTTGTTGGTAAACAAAGCGATGCCATGTAACTTGCGTTCCAACGTCAAAACATTGCCTGTTAAACGAAAAAGGTATGTGCTGCTTTTGCCTTTAAATCTTATTATAATATAAGATGGGCATATAATTATTAATTAAACGATTTTTTTTCTGCTCTATAGCTCCAGAGCCTACTAACGTGAATTTTAACTCTAGATTAAATCTATATTTTGGACTGACTATGTTACACATTATTTATAACACTAATTAAAATAAAGGTCCTTTTATCATCAAAAGGGCCGAGTGTGTATCCTGAGGAATTGTATACATATTCTCTAAATATAAATATGTGTATCCTTTTAGATCATATGGGCACTGCTCCCATTCTATGGGCCTAATTAAATCCTTCAAGGGCTGAAATTCATTAATAGCATTCCTGCTGAGCTCAGCAGCACGAGCACACCTCAGAAGTGGAATGTGCCCGAACTGATAAACAATCTTGTGGCAGCCGGATCAACAGAGTCCAGGAAAAGAAAACCAGTGGTCTGCAAAATGGACACCACCATGAGTAAGTATAAATTATCTTTAACTTATCGCCCCACTCTTACACTAATAAGGTTTGTAAACAAAAAATAAAAACAAAATCTGATGCATGTTTGCAAATATTCTGTACATTTAAATTTAATTCCCCTATCACTTGCTGATATATTACTGTGCCAAATAATAGAGAGAAAAAAAAGACACTGGTTTTAAATTTTATTTCCTTAGTAACTGGACTGATTACCTCTAATGGCTATATCAGATGTTTTTATATAATATACCGTGACGCGCACATATCCTAAACACAAATACTAAATTGCTTGATTACCAAGGAATGGGTAAAAAAATTTTGGCTCACAGAAACTAGGTTGACATAGTTGATGTCAGTGCATATTCATTTCGTTTTCCTTGCTTTTAATTAACTGTATGGCATTTACCAGAAATTCATTCTATCATTATGATGATGAAAACATGTAATGGAAAAATCATATATAACCATATGTATTACCATGCATGATGCTAGTCCTTCAATTTTATTGTTAAAAAACTGAAGTATCTGGTTGTAGATAATACATGCAGCTGCAACAAGCAAAACCAAATCCAGAAAGGAAAGGATGTAGGAATCTGAACTTGCCCCATGCCTCTCCTGTCACAGTACCCAGCATTCGAACGAGGATTACTGTGACATACAGCCAGAAGATCTGCAACATAAATGCCAATTCCTAATGATATTTAAATAATACTCAAGACCAAACATATGTGATATTTTTATTTTGAAAACACCAGTGAAATGTTGATTTATATATATAAATTTTGATGTATAAGTGTATTGGCGTTCACAGACTTATGAAAGTAGAATAAAAATTATAAGTCTTGTTTTTCTCTGTGTATTAACTGCTGTTTCAGAATAAGTTACTGTGTTTGTTTCTCTGTGTATTAACTGCTGTTTCAGAATAAGTTAGTGTTTGTTGCAAGTCTTTCTCTTCAATAAACTTTTGAATCTGGGGTGTATTTTCAAGTTTGTGACAATCTGGAATTTTAAATTAGAGACCAGCATGCATCCTAACTATGGAGATTCTCTAGACATTCAGACTTCCAGCATCTAACTTTCCTTTTGTAGAAATTAAATGTCCCTATCTTGTCAAAAATATGACAATCAATGAAGCCTGTGGTGCAGATAGATTGTGGACTCGGTGCTGTCCTTTAAGTTGTGGAGAGTTCAGAACTTGTCCAATTTGCTGTGACCATTCTCTGTTGTTTAAATGCAGATATACTGGCAAATGAAGCAGTCTGTAAAACAAGGAAAAAAATAAGGACAATCAACTTTATATTTCCATAACTAAACTATATATAGAGGAAAAACATATGGAGAAAGGGTCAACTACAAGTATGAACTGGTTGAAAATTCTAATAACATGACATCAAGTTTAGCATATAGTCTCATAATTGTAGATTCATATAGGCCTACATTGGTCAATATGTAATTCTACTAGTACTATGATGGCCTGGGGGGGGGGGGGGGGGGTTACAACATAGCACTATTCCACTCTAAATATTGTGGTACACGTCCACTTGCCCCCAGACCATGTCTGCAGAGTGTAGAATGGGCACTGTCCATATATTATTTTTCTATTATATATATTTATGTTTTTATTACTAAAATTACTACACAATATTTTACATTCAAATATTCAGTACCCCTATTTTCTATGCGAAATTCATTTTAAATCAGTACTTTGCCTTCACACAGTCAAACCATTAATGAACCAGTGACATCACTGACATGACTTGCAGTTGGCAACATGAATCAAATTGATTTAATGCTACAATTGCTAGTTCATTTATCACCACAATCATTTTGTCACCAACCGTTCACATGTGGTTTGCCATGGGTATAATCATGCAGCAAAGTTCACTTGGTGTTGTTGTTGACTGATGTTATTCATGTCAACCTAATAAAGCAGTGTTCAAATAGTGACCAAATTGTTCATTATCACAATTAATTGTTAACTATAATTTAATTTTTTTAAGCAAAGTTCTAAGACACTAAAAAACCTCAACATTTATAGTCTTCCCAGTTGTATGAAAGTGATACTGAAATATGTATATTGGTTTAGGGATTTAAGTTCATAGGGTTTCCTATTCTGATTTAACAAGAAAATTAATTAAAAAAATAGAGTAATATCACCAACATTAACATCCCACATACAATTTTCCCTACACTAATTTATTTATTACACACATCATTATATATGAATGGAGTGATATTAATAAAAAAATGTATAAATGAGAAAACAAAATTGGATAAAAAAAATGTTGACGTAATATTCATAAATTAATAATCATATATAGGCACGTGTTATACATTACTGTTCCCACGTGAGAGAATAAAATCCTTCCAGGTTCAATGCATCGCAAATTCATAATGGCCAAGCCAAGGGCTGAATTCTTACTGCTACATTATAAACAAAAGTCCGATGCAGTTGTCAGGTTGTTACTCTGTAATATGTGCAGAGCCAGACTGGGTCCACTGTCAACACTGTTGCAAGCGCCTGTTCCACTGAGCTGCTGAGTGGGCTGAATGTACCCCGTGTCTTGTGTTTGTTTGATATCATGAGTTTTTCACATGGGCGATAGGTCTTATTAAACGGGGTACCCGGAGACAGTAACGATAACGTTCGGATACAGGCCACTTCTCAGAACACCCCCCCCCCCACACACACACACATACACACACACACAAACCCCACCCGTCCGGTTCAAACTTACGCTTGAATGACCGGCTGTATGTGGAAAGTAATCGGTTGTCAATAACTGAACAAATGAGAAACTCTCGTAACAGTAACACGAGGATAAAGTTTGATAGCTAATGACACTCACCGTTGAAGATAAAGCGTTCTGGCACTTCTGCATTTGTGCTTATAAATCCTGGTGACGTCGAGCTGGCTGTGCACTAGCTGTGCGGCCTCCCACAAGCCTTGGTCCACCGGAAACATTTCGCCAGTTCAGTCTTCGGGATTAAAATAAGCCTGGCCCCTCCCTAACCTTTCAGAGTATCTCTGGTCACCGTTGCACGTTCCCCATGAACTTCAAAGAACCATAGTTCGTGGAAGAAATGGCCGCACAAAACAAGGTACTGTCATATCCACGTGCGCACGGTCCCACACACGAGGTTGGTTTGTGGGACAATATGGCGGACACTCGACACGTGGCGATCACGTCATAAATGTCGTAATCTGATTGGCCAATTGGTTACGCATGATTGACAGGTCGGAAAGGTCCATTTCCAATAGTAGTCCCTAACCGAGTCGCCTGTCGAATGCCAAAATCGGTTCGATTAATCGGTCGAGGGTGTGCCGCGAGCCGGATACCCAGCCCTAATCCCTCTGTGAGGGAGAGGGAGGTACGATTTAGCAGTGCTCTAGAATATACCTAGTGCATTACCAAATGTTCAATGACATTAACTGAATGTTTAATGACATTACGTGAAAGTTTAATGATATGACATGAATGTTTTAATGACATTGCCTGAATGAATAATCGCATTTCATGAATGTGTAATGGCATTACATGAATGTTTAATGGTAATACGTGAATGTTTAACGACATTACGTCAATGTCTAACGTTCGAGGATGCTATTTACCTGAGCCATGACAGAAACATCAGCTGTTCGTCTGTGACACCCAGCATTGGTAATGTCTGTGACCCGCCGTTCGCCTCCTTCCATGTTCTGTAAGAGTGTAAATTAAAAGTAACAGTCAAGGGATACTGGAAGGAAAATACATGAGGCATCGCATATCGCCCGTGATTGTAGCTGAGACGTTAAGGGGAATCTGGAATGCTGACTTAAAGGACCCGAACACTGCGGATGTTCATTAAGCGTTAAGCGCATTCTTATTGTAAAAATAAATAAATTATTAAATTACACACGCACCTTGAAAACAGTCCTAGCAGCTGCCGCATCTGCGATGTTCTCTCCCAGTGTTTGTCTTCCATTCAGCTGAAAGTTAGAAAATACAAACTGAAAACCAGGGGTAAATTATGAAAATGCAAATATTGGATATGACAGCACAGCATAAATAAGAGTCAGCTACATGTTCTGTATTATCACTTCGTTTACAGAAGTAGATTCAGAATGTGTTTTACGCGTAAATGGTGTATATTGTAATTTGTAAAAGAAA
The DNA here is from genome assembly GCA_026874595.1 of Sipunculus nudus. Lineage (NCBI taxonomy): Eukaryota > Metazoa > Annelida > Sipuncula > Golfingiida > Sipunculidae > Sipunculus > Sipunculus nudus. The sequence goes on from CM049319.1 coordinate 5,776,902, forward strand.
TTCAATAAAAAAGGTAAATAACATGGGTGCGCGCAGAAGACCCATATTCATACGACCACCTCTGTGAAATGACAACGCACTCACGGACATTGGTTCCGCGACCCTCTCTGGCATCTATAAATCTAATTAATTATGAATAAGACCGCACGTGTTCTGACCGGAATCACAACTTAACTGTCAATTGAACCCAACCAATATAATGTAAGCAATATACTCTTCAAATCCCGGCTGAACAAGGACACATATACCATAAAAGGGGCAGACTTATTTGATTAGTAAGATTCCCGATGCCCTCTCGGCAACGCTAAACGTTTGAGCAAAGCATCGCCGCAGACATTCGCGTTAAACGGGTGCACGCGAGCCATTGGATAGGATCAATTATTCATTATTCATGAAATAGATGCAAAGAGAGTCGTGGAATCAAGGTCTGTGAGCGCGTATTCATGTCACAGACTTGGTTGTATGAAGATGAGTAGACCAACTAAAAACGCAAATCCATGTCTTTTAATGCACATTTTCCAGTTCAGAAAGACCTTCCACTCGCTTTTCGCGTATCTTCGTCGCATTTGACTAAAACAATGATCGTTGCATGATCACTGGAAGCCCCCCCCCCCCCCCCCCCCCCCCCATTCTACAATCATTGAATGATCACTGTGTATTTCTAAGTGAAAGGATTTAAAGTAAATCTAATCTAAAAAAAATAAAAAAATAAATAAATAAATTTGAACTTTGTTTATGTTTTTTTTTATTCAATAATGAATCAAATCAACGTAAACTCGACATACACTAAATAGTTTATTCTAACCGTCATGTGGACAGCAGGGACAAAGTAAGACGAGTACTGATTTTCAAAGCAATTCGCCCTCTCTTCGTACAATCTGTGGCTTTCCTCGGGCCACCAGCCTCGCTGCTCGTCACCATATTTGTCGAACAGTCGTCCTGTCAAGACAAGAGAAGTAGATTTAAATACCATGTGGATTAAAGCTCCCAACATAACAGATCAATTTCTTTATCTGTCGGAGATGGGTCTCCAGATTTCCAGGTTGATGGGACATAATCACATATCAGATGCGGATCCGGGTAGGTCTACTAAACTTATACGAAATATGGTGTTTTATCCTTAAATATAATCGTATCTGGCAACATTTCGCTGTAAAACAATTTGTTTACCCCTGTACACAAGTGGAAAAGAGTTTGCACCTGGCGCGACCAGTGGTGCAAAATATAAACACAGCGCATGTGACCCGGTTGGACTTCACAAATCAAGTTTTTTCAAACTTCTCAAAGGTGTTATTTCTGTGTTTCTCAATTCATGTTGCTTCTTTGTTTGTGAGTAGCCGGACATGGCCAAGAATGGAACTCTGGTCATGCAGTCTTGTTATGATAAACAGATACACATGGACTGATTTTACTCAAACGAAGAACCATAACAACGTAAAAAGGAGGTGAATTGGAGAAAGTGCATGTACTAGTGTGTTTTTGTTTGGAAACTTTTGTATTCAGCCAATATGGATTAATGGCATGATCTAAGGCACATATATTGCAAATTTTATGTACCTTTAAACCTCTTCTGACACACCAAAGAGAAAAAGTATGAAATCTAAATGGAATATAAGTGACAAGCTTGACGCCTTAAATTTATTAACGGACCTCATTATATCATAACCTAGTGGTGCATAACGTGATATCCAATAGGACTATTAACATTTTACCATTCTAATGACATGGTGTACTTTATCATTAAATTTTATACCAATATGGCTACCCTTGAAAGGTACATAGTCACATGAAAAACTAAAAAAAAAAAAGAAAAGATAAAGTAATCGTTTGATTTTATAAAGAAAGATAGAAACATGTCTAATGTGAGGAATGTCACCATGGTGCATTACACACACAGGCAGGCACACACATCAATAAATAATTCTGCTACTATTGACGAAATCACACAATTGAATAGTTATTTATATTTCAAAGAATGAAAATGACTTGAACAACTTATGTTAAGTATAAGTTTTCGAATATAAAATTTTTACTTCGCGACAGGTATTTCAAAAGGGTCGATGTAGGAAACTTGCAAAATGTCATATTTATCGGAAAATACTTAATTAAACAGCTAAATTCTTTGAAAACAAATAATCAAATATTAAAAGAAAATAAAGACTTTTGGTTTTACATGAAGAAAGTAAATCCAGAGTCAGAAAAAAGGATCTGCTTCAAAAATTAGAATGGGAAGTAGTCAGAGTTAACACGTATAGGAAGAGGACGCGGTCTTACTGAATATACGTTTGAATACAAAACAAAGAATGAAGATGACCTATGTTATGGGGACACTTTGCCCTACGGTCATGTTCATTCACAGGCGAGTGCGTCTTTCGGGGGTTTCTCGGTGGTATGAACAAGAATGGGTACGATTACTTACCAATGACCCCGCAGGTGCAGTAGTCGCCGGGCTTGGTTAACACCAGGATATAAAATGAGAGGTGCTACTTCCCTGCCACGTAGTTTGAAAGCGGAATGGAGTCCTGCATATGAACTTACTTAGTTAAGCTAGCAATAACAAATTCAACGATTGCTTCCAACAAAAAACTGCCGTAGACAACAGGAAGACCTGAAAGAATAACAGGCACAAAAGACAATCCACCGATGAAACTTGTCAGTTTGGAGAGAGGTAGAACACCAAGGAAATCTATAAGAAAAGAGCAGTACAGAAAAACCAAACGTTCAGGAGGTGTTTTAAATCTTACCTTTGATGTCAAAACCATGCTCCAACTCATGCCCCGTAATTGAGCCCAGGCGACCAAAGTTCATTGCCCTGTTAATGGTAAATAAAGTACAACCAGACATTGTCAACTCTGTTTGTCTTATACAAACGTTGTCCATGAATCTACTGCACAGGTGTATGAGCTACCAACTTGTCAAACACGGAAATGAGGCCTTCGCCGGAGTTATGGATCGAATAAATCGGTATAGGAGTTATAACACTACAATACATTTGCAAAAAAAAACCTTTGAGGTATGAGTTTGTAGGGTTTTTACCCTAGAATATTGTGGCCCTAGAATATTAGAAGCTTATGGACCATGATGCTCATCGAAAAACACATTCCTAGATGGCTTAGCACTTAGATAAACGTCTCAAACCCTAATAAAACTAATTTCCAATGTGATATTTAATTTGTCTTTTATTATATACATGTTAGGGTTTTTCCGTCTCATTGTCTATTCATATAATCTATGAACCACTGTTATCGTAATGATGTACTGTGATTGTATTTTTTTTTTTCGATAGGGTAAAAAATTTCCTTTGATCGCGAAAATAAAACCTCCTTGCATAAGAAACCTCATCTACAGGTGATCGATCATTTACACTACAGCCTCATACAGCCATATCATACAAGATAATAAACAAGTGTCTTCACTCTGTCGATAATATATTGCTTGTCAAATGGTTTGTATGTATATTTCAATAATAAAATAATGGATATACACAGTTAATGCTATTCACCATGGCAAAACAAGAATCATCGTAAAACACTGAGTTTAGTGAAATTTACCCCGTGAATAGGAAGCTAAACTCAGTATATTCAATTTGAGTGGTACCCATTGAAACACAGCATTAATCCCCATGGACTTTTCAGAAACATATTTGTAATTTATACATGAATACATAAATAAACTAGAAAATGCACTCAGAGAGCGCAGACCTCCGGCAATGCAGGTCATTACCCCCATGTTGCATTGTCAGAAATATATGATAAACACGCATATATGATAGAACGTTAAAGCATACCGACACTGAGCGCCATCTAGTGGCAACAAATTTAACAAGGCAGCTCATTAGCCCAATATTACATTGTCAGAAATGCAGCATTTTGAGTGCAAACTGCTAGTTATGTTTTTACAACAAACTTTTTTTTTTTATCTAACGCGACACTTGGAGAGAGTTTAACCTTTCTCTTACATACGAAGGCCTCTGTCGTACAGTCCATTTATCATGGCGGCTGTCACCCCTGGTGAAGATAAATAAACATTCGTTTTAAATACAAGTAATCTTCACACAAACACAAACACTTACGTTCTCGCTTTCCTGCTCATTACTCACTGTATCAGTAGGACTAGGGAGTGTATAAATGGATACTTTTTAATCACAGGTACATTGCCTCAGCAAGGAGGGAATGCGTTCAACCACGTTCACGTGTGTGTTAGTGGGGTTTCTTTTGCGTTCATCGTATTCACACATTCATCAACGGAATCCCGTGCAGTTTTCAGGGCATTTCCGGAAATTGCAATTAAAGGTTCGATTGGAGTTTAGTGTGGATCCTGCACGTGATCCGGATTCAGAAACGTGTTAAAGAAATATTCACAATTTAACAGTCAATTATGTACGAATGCACCTGTAAATATTATATAGAACGGAATAAGTGGATGCAGACACGGTTTTTGGAGCAGCCCACAATCGGGATCCCCCACATGGCGAAGGCTTGCATTCGTTATAATGCAGATTACTAGTTGAGTCTGTTATTGATTTGACCTCATGTGTCACACCTTCAGGTACACTAAACCAGAAGTCAGATGTTTGGAGAAGCACTACAAAAGTTAATTCTAAATACCTCTATTTCTGGCTTAGTACACCCGTTTAAATTGCTTGATATATGGAGGCTGCTGGTTAAGGCGTCTTATACGCAACATGAAGACATTACGTAGGCCAAATCATGACACACACACATATACATAAACTTCATTTTTATATATAATAATGAAGATATTTATTTATAAACATATTAATATATATGAATAATTAAATATATACATAATATATATATATACACATGTATATATATATATATATATATATATATATATATATATATATATATACGCTTTTAATCCGGCATTTGATAATCCGGTATCGGCGGAAAGCAGCATATTTTTATTCTACCTTTAAATCTATAAGACAATTATTGATCCAAGAAATAGAGGGGAAAATCCCAGGTATACTGATACGGAACGCACGAGGTTACAGTTCACGCTAGAAAATTCACCCAAGTGGCTGATGAATGAGGAATCTGTGATAAACTGAACCTTCCAGTTAAATTACTGTCGGAAGCTGGTCATAGTTGATATTTAGCAACAAATCAAGCCCATATTATACACACTGTTATGGCAAATCAATTCATACTTTGTGGAAACTGTGATCTTTACAAGGACAGTAGAAATGACAACCCGGTAGAATTCCGCTGAACTTCTACATAATTGGGGGTGTATTATTGGGTCATAGATACACCCGAGGCTAGAAGCCAACGTATTCGGCCGAGAAGTTCCGAATGGTTACAACAGGTGACACACTAAGTAACACACACATTTAGGATCATATATCGGCCGGAAAAAGAAGGTCAGGATGTGGACACAAGCGAAGCGCAACTGCCTTCAGCTAAAAACTCAAGATAGGGAAAATAAACGCGAACTGATCAGTTACGTAGTGACCAGGCGAAAGCGATTTGTTGTTTCTTCGCGACATCTATCTTCTTCTATCTTATCTCATCTCATCTCATCTCATCTCATCTTAATTATCCATCATCTACTACTAAAATTAACCTGTCTGTTTGTTTGTTTGTCCCAAAAAACTCGCATAAACGGGCCATGACAGTGGGCCAGTTTTGCCATCAGTGTCAGTCAGATGCCCTAACCTATAGAATACACACCAATTTGGCCCTTCACTTGCACACAATTAAATTCCCTGCAGCATAACCTCACAGGTCTTTCGCACAACACCACAGGGCTCTCTACCTCGCCATTGCTGACCTTCATCTCGGCCCATTACCACAAAGACAAAAATAATTGGTTCCGTATCGAACACTAGACGTCGCTACCTTACGGGTCTTGGGAGTTCGCTACCTTACGGGTCTGGGGACACACTACGCGGCAATATACCCTTCCTCTGCACCGGGACACCGGGTCAATATGTCTATTGATTTCCAGATTTAATGCAACCGTTGTTAGCAACAAGCAGTGTACAATGGACCGATTTTTCAGCGCCAGTTTCTTAAGCGCTTTTTACCCCTGTGCAAATCACTAAATATACTATAATTGTATGTACATTGTATAAATAGCATGATTCCCGTTATTCACTTGATTTAAACGTTGCTATATTCCAGTGGAACTTGCCGTTGAATAAGTTACAATTTTCACAGCTGATAATCGGAGTTATTGTTTTGTTTTTATGTTTTGAATAATAACATTTATTCTAATTTCTAATTTTAAACCCAGGGGGCATTTCTACCTCCTGGGTAGTATATTCTGCTTGGGATTTCCTTGAAACGTAATGCGGCAAAATGCGTGATCCGGCAAAATTCTTTATCAATTGATTAATGGGGTTGGATTGTGTATATATATATATATATATATATATATATATATGTATATACGTATATTTATACATATATTTATATATATAATTAATATAATGACAAAAATGATATATAAATACGCATGAATTAAATATTATTCACAACATGTACTCTACATGATATCAAATTAAAATTACGTCTCAAATTTAGTTAGTTTTTCTAGCAATGATAGTTATTAATTAAACTTAATTAATGATAATTATTTTTGCAATCAAACAACTGAAAAGCAGTGCGGTAAAACATAACAAACTTACATATCACATTGTGTCTCGTGGCATAAAATGCGTTAACCTTCGCTGCATGGCAACCGATTTCACTTCTGTAAAATACAAAATAAAAAAAATGTTATATAATTTAAATCTATGTCGATAACTTTGCTGACCACACTGAAACCATACACATATACGTTTGTGTTGCTATGCCTGAACCATAAATGTTTAAATAAAAAAGGAAACTTTTATTAGCATATTCTCAGATTACACAATGAAGGCAAGAAATTTTAAGCGAAACTACGTTTTTATAAGCTTCATAGTTTAGAAAGAATCAGCTTCAATGGGAACGAACTACCCTTCGTGCAGATTTTTAAAACGCCTGTCTAATACGGACGATTTATGACAAACTAAAGGTCCGTGTGTCCGTCCGTTGTCCGTCCGTTAACTTTTAATGTCGCTTCCCAGGTCTTTAATGGATTTTCTCGAAACTCATAACTACTAATCAACAGATATATCTCGCCCGAGTTCGAGTAAAGGCAAATCCATGCATATTTAATGAGGTCAGATGTCATTAGGCTACTTTGTTGTGTCGCTGCGATAACTTATCAGAAATATAATAGATTTTGGTGAAACGTAATAGACTGATATTCATGAAACCCAATGTAAATATTAACCAATACAGTTTCCCACTTAAATAAAAGTTTCGGCAAGATGAACGCATATTTAATGAGGTCAGAGGTCACAAGTGTTATTGTTTACCTCCACATCTTGTGGTTGGTGGACGATGCAAAAACTATTTTTTGCGGTACTGTCTTCCTTTACCCATCAGCGAGTTATAGAAAAAGTCGTCAGTTGGTTCAAACTGCAATATAAACAACGCATAATGCGAAATTGCGCACCCTATTAAAGATATCTTTGACCATACCAAGGCTGTGATTAGGATTTAAATTCATTGTCATGTAAAAGAAAATTACTTTAAAATAAATTATTAAATTCAACAATTTCACATGGCGTTTATTTGTCCCTTAAATGGATTCCACCATGAACTCCACTTGAAGGATTTTAGGATACCTGGGGACCATATACTTAATGTTAAACACTAAAGCCCCTGTATTATCATCTGTAGGTAGTAAATTAAGTATTAACAAATTTATGCATTTAAAAGACTTGCCTCACTGTATTCCTCGTCCAGAGCATCGTTATCCAGCAGCTGGTCCATGAAGCCAATCATCGTCACCACGACATCAATGCTGAAATAAGTACAGTGTAAACAAGGAAATGTGACTTGATAACCTCGGGATTACATCAGTGGCGTTTAGGGAAGTGGGGGTTCCGAAATAACTGGCAAAAGCAATAGACACACACACACACACACACATATATATAAATATATACAGTGAAACCTCGTTGTGTCGAATAACCCGCTTTTGTCGAAGTTACAGACTTGATATTCCGGAAAATTCTAGTTAAATTATTACCAAATAAAACCCGCTTGTGTCAAACCTCGGATGTGTCGAAGATTTCTGAGGGTCCCTTCAATTTCGACACAAGGAGGTGTGTATATATATTAAATATGTCGTTTCTAATTGTCTTATTTTGTAATAATACACATAACGATATTTAATATTAAACTATTAAAAAAATTAGTTGTCTTTAAGTTGTACAACATAAAAAAACTTCATTTGATTCAATGGGAAAGATTCTAATATAAAAAAAACATACTTTTCAGACCTATCCATACTTTTTGTATGGATAGTTCAGGATGATTAAAGATATGGGGGGGGGGGGGTCACATGCGGCTCCTTCCATGAATAGGCACATGTGGCCATTAGATTTATGGAAGGAATAAGTAAGTTCGATTTATTTTATCGAAAAAAGGACATCCGAGCTTACCGGATGAGTAGTCAGACACTTTGTTTACTGAACCACCTGTTTGTTTTTCGAATCGTATTTTTATGCTCTGTCTTATCACTCTTATCACTCTATCACTTTATAGACAACACTAATATATCAGAACTGATGTATAATAAATGAGGAAATACATGACAACCTTTAATATCTAATATAGCTTTACAATACAGAGAGAGAGAAAAAAAAGAAAGAAAGAGAGAGACAGTAGAAAGAGAAATATGAACAAAATAGAGAGAGAAAAAAGAAAGAAAGAAAGAGACAGACAGTAGAAAGAGAAATATAAAATATAAGTAACAAAGGTTATATTATAAATCTATATGTAAACGATTCATATATGTTTTCTTTTTTAACTTAAAGAATCCCAATAGAAATATAGTTTAGGAAAACACAAGAATAAATAATGTTATCAAGGAGAACAAACTAAGAAAAGACAAATGAAGAAACACAAAGATACAAACATTAAGGATATACCAAAGAAAACACAGCATGGGATACAATGAAAGGGATCATGGGAATTAAGGAACAGGTATACAAGTGAAGAATCGTACCTTATCAACAGACGCCTGTCGTGTTGCTTCACCTAGCCAGGTGGCGCCTTCGATCTGCTTTCTGAAGGCAGCTTTGATATCGCCAAAGAGTTGTCTTGCCTAGGTGAAAAAAAATACTGATAACACTAAGCAAAACAATTAAACTAACCATGAACTCTGTGTGACCTTTATCGCAGATTTATTCAATGAATAATCATGAGCAGAGCAGATGTGAGCAACCAATCATGTAACCGTTTGCACTTTAAACAGTCATTCACCTGACAAGCCCAACATTTGCATAATTTTGGCAACTCCCCCAACACAGACCACATGTTGTCTGTCCAGTATCCTTGTGTAGAAGCGTTTTTGGGCTCTCAGTGTGCAAACGTTCAGTATGGCGGCTTTGACCAAAACCATCAATTCATTGGAACTGAGCGCTACCCTTGCAAGTTTTATAAATATACAGAAAGTTGCTAATTTTTATTTTTCTATTTTTTAAATAGATTACAACGATTGTATAGGTTCGCTGTTTTTATATAAACATTAGATTGAGACAAGTGTTCTGATGAGATAACGTAACTAGCCGGATTAGGATTAGCATTTTGAAACCCTAAATATGCTTACGTGTACCTGTACGGCTGTAGACCAATAATTGTATACTAAAAATGGTGTACCTTCTTACAAATCGTAACTGACTGAACGGTCCTAACACCCCATATCTGTCATGCATCAAACTTTCCATTTTATTATTACATGTGTATCTATTATATACAACAACGTTCTATCCTGAATAGTTTCAACGTGTAAAGTGCGTATTAATCCTCCTTTACCTCTTCACGTTTCTTCTTTGAAAAGTAATTGTCCACGTAGATACGCCCAAGTGCGTGCTGAAAGACCTTATCTGTAGACAGCATACACTTCTCCCAAGCAGCGTTCCCAAAGCTGGCCTGAAACGGGAAATTCCTTTAGATGTACATGCCGTATAAAGCTCATCTTAAAAGGTGGGGGTAGGACTTGCAGGCATGGGGGATGGGGGGGGGGGGGTTAAACTTTTTTATAAACATATAAACCAGTATATATATATATATATATATATATATATATATATATATATATAACCAAGTAGGTTTCGGTGCTTGAAGTATAGTGCTCGATACAGCTGAGGTAGAGCAAAATAGTTAAACGTTAAGCACGTTAGAGCATCGTGTCATTACTTCGAGTTTCAGGCCGTTGCCGGTATTGGCACCCGGGCGATCATCAGATAACTGACGCTCGTGGGGGATTTATTATTACTGTTACTTCCTTTTTATTGTCTATAATACTATTGCGTGGGAACAAGATACTTTGGCGTGGACACGAGATAAAAATAAAATTCTGTATATACTATACGAGCCACCTAAAATTACACCAAAGACTATTATTATAATTATTTATATATTTCTTTTTCAATATAATCATGTATATTTACCTCTAATTTTGTCGGCACTAGTTTTTTCGGTGATCCTGGGAGGAACTTAATAAGATCAGTCATAATTATCAGCATCACGTAGTTGACCCGTGTTCTGAAAGGGAGACAGTATATACACATTACAAAAAAATACCAAGGCCAAAATACCGATAGTATATACATATGATAAAAAATATCGACAGCATATACATATGGTCAAAACACCGACAGTATAAATATATGTGACCTAATATATCGAGAGTATATACAAACGGCAAGAAATACCGACAGTATAGACAAATGACCAAAAATACCCACAGTATATACATATGGCGAAATACCCACATTATGGACATAGGACCATAAATACCCATAGTATAAACATATGACCAACAATATCCACAGTATATTCATCTGATGAAAAATTCCAACAGCATTTACATATGACCAAAAAACCATAGCATATACATATGTCCAAATATATGCATATACGCGCATATAATGTTGGGGGGGGGTTAGATTCAGATCTCGATCCAGGAATCTTTTAAAGGAAAATGCTACATTTGTGACAATGTCATAGGGGGTAATGGGCTTCCATGGCGGAGGTCTGTACTCTCTAAGTGCTCTTCTAGCTCTCAAATAATATCAACTTTCACCCTCATCGATTATTTTGTGCCACCGATACTTATAAACACAAAAAAAATCCGTGCTTGACTTATATAAATGTATTAAATACTCAGAAAAATACAGGGGGCTATGTTTATCTGTATGAGCCAGTGACTGGCTTTCCGTGTGGACATGGCACTAAACATTAAATTGTCTAATAGGCAACATTCTTTATTGAGTAAATAAAGTCACAAGGACGTCACTGGATGTCACCAATGTTTTACTGTAAATTATTTAAATTTTTTTTATATTTTCGTACTTGATTATAAGAAAACGCCTTACCTCTCTGGTGTTGCAGACCAAAGCTTCATCATTTTCTTCAACGTTTCCGGGACGATGACCTGGACCTCTGTGTCGTAGTTTACGTCAAGGTTCTCGGTGTTCCGTACCAGCTCCATACCAAACCCCAACCAGTTAAAATCCTGAGATAAAGTCAGTCAAGTTTCCTACAGATCAGCTCTTTCATACTGGTTGAATATTTATAATAAAACATGTGCACTTCTAATATAATAGGAATCCGTTCTATATTTTTAACTTTTTAGGATTGCTGTCAAATGATAAAAGGATTAATTGATTAAATTTCGGGGTGGGGGGGGGGGGGGCGGGGATGGGGGGGGGGGGGGTGGGGGTGTGATCCGGCCCACCATCTGGATCCAGGAATTGTTTTAAGGAAAAATAAAGTATTTCTGACAATGTCATATGCGTATAATGAGCTGCTTTGGCGGAGGTCTGCGTTCTTCGAGTGCCAATGGTCTAGTTAGTGAAGAAAAGATATTATGTCATCATCTCAAGGATGACGTGATGAAAAAAGGTCAGCGTTCATATTAACAGAGACATTTTCGCCCCACCAGAGGGAACTTTAGTGTTATGCCTTGGGGAAAAGAATCCGTTCAGAGGACCCCACGGCGTCCTTACCGCAAGGTATGCTTTCATCCCGTTCATGTGTGTGTGTTTTTCTGTGCGTTTGGTCACAACATAACTCATAACATAGCAATCCTAAATGGAATATTTTTCAATTGTCAGGGCATTTCAGGAATGGGCCATGGAGGAACCGATTAGATTTAGTGTAGATCCGGAACATGATCTTGGATATTCGCCAAATCAGTGAATACAAACAAAGTTGCGGAAGCATCCCACAATATGCATCCCAATTTGGCGGAGTCTTGCATTCCTTATAATATAAATTTCTAGTTGTCATGTTATATATTTAACAGAATAATAGACGCAGGGTTTGCACCTCAGAAGCTTAAGCAATTATAGGAGGGCAGATATTCTGACCATTAGTCATGGTTAGATTGTAAAGGTTAAATTTCAAAAGACAAACCCCAGGTGTTGTATCTGTGACCAATATCCATATTATAGTCTTCAGTGTAATATATCCGTCTAAAATGCGCCTCATGCCCCATGGGTCACTAGTTTTACAACCAAATAACAATCTTCTGACAGGCTGATACACGGTATCAGAACTATCTAAAATTAATTAAAAATGGGTTTACAGTATGTTTTTCTTCTATGCCGAGTGGAAAAAATGAAATTATAAATCTTTATTGAATCAAAATTGGAAAATATCAGTTGACATTTGTCAGTTGTCAGTGTAGATAGAAACATGATGGAGAAAAGCTAACTTATGGTCCGTGGACCATTACGCTCAGCTGAATTTAAAATACAGGTGATGCATGTATTAATGAATGATGTTATGATCTGGTGAAAAATATCTGGGAATCTTAAACATTGGGTAGAACGACTTCTCGAGTGCTCGAAATCATGTTTATTTTTGCCTTAGAAAATGGGAAACAATAACCTGTGACCTTAGTTTAGGTATTGAAGAAGATTTTACTAAGAACTTCCTAGATGCTAAGTTAAAAGTTGTTACATCAGTGAACTTGTTTTAGATGCCCAAGGAGAGAATAGCATGACCAAAAGTAACGTTTAGAAATACATTTCTAGATCCAACAGTTAATATTTGTACCCTGTGTGACTTTTTGGGTGCTCAAAATTAGGTTTTATGCTCGTAGCTCGCGGAATATAGGTCAAAGTGACCTCATTTCAGGAATCAAAAGAGAATTGCAAAATAATCTTTTGGTCCGTAGCAAAATATAGGTAATTCAGTCAGGTTTCCATGGAAATTTGTCTAGGAACTCTCTAAGTTAGAAGTTTCTTGGTACAATTGTTACGGTTTGTGCCCTTTTAACGGCCAGACTGCTTCATTTAAAGGTCTCAAAATAGAGAAAAAGGCCTAAAATTAGAAAAATACAGGTGGCGCCAGCAGTTTAGGAACTGACGAAACACTCCATGGTCAATATGTTCGGAAAGCATCGTGACAATCAATACATAAGTTATTCAGATAGTGGAGCTTTTGTTTCAAATTTTAATTATTCGTGCGGGGGGGGGGGGGGGGGTGGAGGGGGCTTTTTACGAGCCTCATAGCTCAAAGGATAAATGTCACAGTGACCTAATTTCGGGTTTCCAAGGAGATTTTTATGGACCTCAATGGGTGTTCAGATAGAAGTTTCTAGGTTCAGCGGTTCACCGATTTGTGCCCTATCAATAGACGGACAAATAGACTGAAAGACAGACAAAGAGTGACCGATTTTCCCACTTTTGAAATATTGTCGTTTTGTTTAATATTAAACTGCTTAGAGGATTACTGTTACTGGGTGGGTAAAGAAGCACACTGTTTACAAATTTAAATAATATAAAAATATCATATGAAAATGAATGAAAATGCCAAAATTGTTTATGTCATCAGAAAGTACACCGCACCAGATTTAAATTCATGTATTCTTTATGATGCTATATTAATTTTAAACAACTTTTGGAATGATTTTAGATAAAGGTGTTTTTGCCAGATCTCCTATCTTAATGCTGCAATACGGATGATGTCTGACAAACTGGGATACAGATGTCTTACCGAGGAGATGCTATGACTCATATCACCAAATCTCATCATCTCAAGGCCCCACTCCCCTTCATTCATGATCTGTGACGTCTAATAACATATAGGCGGGATATCATATACATATGTGCATAGACTACCTTTTTGTCCATTTGTCTTATTCTGAATATGTCAGAGCTGTATGATTTCAAATGGGTTTTAGCTCAGAACTTCTGCTAATGATAAAGCATATTTGAAATTTTGCAGCTCTAATCAATTGGGCGTTTACTAAAACTTTATATATATATATATATATATTCAAAATATCAATCTAAAGGTGTTTAACAACGTTATTTTGTAAGGACTTCACACTCTCGGTCTTCACTCATCAGAAACTAACGGACACTAAGCACATTTAATCATTTAATCAGTTTTATACATATATAGATATACATATTCATATATATATATATATATATATACATATATATATATATGAAGCCTTTAACACACAGAAACACACACAAATATATATATATATATATATATAATTTCACAGAAATATAGCAGGATGTATGCTTAAGTCATACGAAAGCCAATCAAATGGTGTATACAGTATACAGTCTACCGACGCGTCATCGGTGAAATGAACATAAAGATGTATGCTTTTTCAGTCTCTGGCGGGAACTGCAAAATCCAGAATGAAAACTGCACATTTACCATTTACGACTGCACAAACAGTAACAATTATACCCTGCAATAACCTATACCAAAAAAAAAAACTTAAAAAAATATAGATATACTCTATACCTGTATTATATGTGCATCTTGAACATATAAATCTAAACATTGCTTCTGTCAGAAGGTAGATAACTAGTAAGAAAGATGTCTCGTGCATAGTACTCCGGTTATCCTTGCGACCATCGAACCAAGCACAAAAAGTAAGCTGCATTTTGAGAAATTGCGTGATTACAAATGCGGTGACAGATATAACCAACAAATTTCTTTCCGAGGCTCATCCCGTACGGATTATATGCCGTCTATGAAGGGACGTATTTTGGTATATTAATGGCCCGTCCGTCATATGTAATGGATCAGAGATGACAAAACATAAGACGGGCGTATTTTGCACGTTTGCGATGTTCTTGTTGTTACACTGTGACACCTCAGAGAATTGCCTGGTGTCGATTCTGCCGCTGGACAGGGTAAAATTTTGTCGGAAACTAGCCCGTACTAATCCGAAAAAATGTGATCTTGTATATTCAATAAATACTGTCTTCAATTTGTTTCCGATTACGTCTCATTTGCTTATTTTTATTTACCCGCACAATCTCTTCATCGAGCTTTACAACATCTTCTGCATCCTGCCTTGCTACAACTGGGTCTGCTCCCAGCATCACGGCCTCCTCCACGATTCCTGACTTTAGTTCCTCTATTTTTTCTGTGTCGTTGTGGATGTACCTGGCATGGTTTTTGATGAGGCTTCCATCAGGCATTATCTGGAAACAAACGTCATGACATTCTTTTAAATTCGGTAATTGGGAAGTCAGTCTTCAGGACGTAGATGAATCTGACTAGAAGTTCGTCCCATATTGTAAGGACTTAATATAATGTTTGAATCTTTTCGGACTTATTCTGTTTACGGAGATCTCCAATATGGCTAATAAAAAGGATATTTCAGTACAATATTATTGGGCAGCGTATTAAGAAAAACCAAAATAATAGTCTATAACGGTTCATGACAGTCCGACAGCTTCAAATTCCTGTCACATTGATCTTATCAAATAAGGAAAATACAGATACATTCACAGTGACCTCAGGAATAAACAGAAACATGTACAGTGACCTCAGGAATAAACAGATACATGCACAGTGACCTCTGGAATAAACAGATACATGCGCTGTGACATGAGGAATAAACAGATACACGTACAGTGACCTCAGGAATAAACAGATACATGCAAAGTGACCTCAGGAATAAACAGATACATGCGCAGTTACCTCAGGAATAAACAGTTACATGTACAGTGACCTCAGGAATAAACAGATACATGCGCAGTGACCTCAGGAATAAACAGATACATGCGAATTGACATGAGGAATAAACAGATACATGCAAAGTGACCTCAGGAATAAACAGATACATGCAAAGTGACCTCAGGAATAAACAGATACATGCGCATTGACATGAGGAATAAACAGATACATGCAAAGTGACCTCAGGAATAAACAGATACATGAACAGTGACAAAAGGAATATACAGATACATGCACAGTGACATGAGGAATAAACAGATACATGCGCAGTGACATAAGAAATAAACAGATACATGCACGGTGACATAAGGAATAAAAAGATGCATGCATAGTGAAATAAGGAATAAAAAAGATACATGCAAAGTGAAATAAGATACATGCGCAATGACATAAGGAATAAACAGATACATGCACAGTGACATAAGGAATAAACAGATACATGAACAGTGACATAAGGAATAAACAGATCCATGCATAGTGAAATAAGGAATAAACAGATGCATGTACAATGACCTCATGAATAAAAAGATACATGCACAGTGAAATAAGCAATAAACAATATTCAAACATAGTGAAATCATAGTCGTAGATCCCGGGGGGATGGGGGGTATACATACCCCCCAATATTTGACAAGGGGGGTATGGCCCATTGTATTATACCCCCCCAATGTTTTGACTGTGGGTAGGATAAAATGGGGATTTTTAGGGTTTTTTTTCAATTTAAAACCCTGCCACAAAATTCATTATTTTAATGGGAAGTCTTCAGTTTTTGCTATCAAAATGCTTGGATTTTAAACAGTGGAAGATGAAAACCCACGAATATGCTGAAAAAAACATAAATCAATAAGTTACCACATTAGTCACCTTTGCCTTAACAGCGCCTTTGCCTGAATTAAATGAAAGAACGAAACCAATTATTTTGTAAATCCTTTAACCCTTTGGATGCCGGTGATCATTATCATAGACAAATTGTAAACCCATCATCTAATAAGCAAACATAAAAGATCTCATGCTTTATAAGATCATAAGTAGAGAAAATCTGCTTACTTAATTATTGTAGCATATTTCTTCCTAAGATATGTATTCAACAAATTTAAAAAATGACTTAATGTATACAACTTCACAAAACATCCTCCTTTTGTTAATATTCATCTGCTTGAACTGGAAGAATGAATTTAACAAACTGAAAAGTTAACATCAATTGCCCATAATTCAAATTGGTTTCCTTATGAGATTGCTTAGATAATATGGAAGTGATGTGAAAAATCTTGATACTAGAAATATTTTGCAATGTCTTATGGGTTTACCAAAAAAGAGAAATAGCGTAAGTTTGGTGACAAAATTATTTGGATAGCATAGGAATTATCTGGTACCAATAGGCTAAGGTATGCACCTCTGTCCTCAGATCTTGTACCTACAACAAGTCACATTTTCACACTGAAGGGTTGTGTACACTGACATCAGTTATTTTATGTAAAATCGAAGCATTTTTAAGTTGATAGGTATATATATGTTGACTTACTTTTAATGAGGAACTAAGTGGTCGCGAAAAACTCAAATATAACAAGGAACTTTTTCAACTATGTATCATTGTGTAAATTTGAAAAAAAAACATTCAGAGTGACACATCCGGGGAGGAAAACAGGTTGAGTTTTGTGAAAAGGAACATCACGGCACCAGTGCCAAGGTAAGTAATAGAAAGTTTTCTTTATCTAAGTAAGGTTAAAATTTGGGTTGAAGTTAATAATATCAAATCCAGAAAAAGATGGAAAATCCGTACTCACTTTTGGTGATGTTAGTGAGAAGGTCAGAAAAAGTCGCTTAGCGTCAAGCGACTTGGTAGTATAACATGGGCTTCACATGCGCATTATATCGCATTCCATCAAGTTTCGCAGCGTGCAGGTTTGTGCAGGCACGCAAACGGTAGGCTTAAATTTCTAGTTCTAGTTTGGCAATTTCACTTAAGTTAACATCACCTCATCAACAAACAACATCTAGTTCTATTATATAGTGTCTATCTTCAATTTTATGTGGGACATATTTTACAGTGTACTATATCATTTTGTTTGTGTCTGTTCGGCTCCAACATGTCAAAATAAATTAACGGAACTGCTATAACTGTCTTTATTTTATTCATTGCTGCTTTTTAATGTTTCTAACTCTATGAAGCCATTTTTATGCCAATTGGAATAAGAACAATGCAAAAAAGGGCACTAAGAGGCTTTTTGTTCGTATTTGAGCAGATGTATTTAAAAGTATGAAAATAAGGTGAGTAAATAAATTCTGTAAAATATTATTTCATTATCCTACAAAGATGTCATATTCAATGGTAACTCGTACGTTCATTTTAATCAAAATTTCACTCAAAGTATTCATCAGTTTGCACCAATTTACTTTGAAAAAATCCAAAAACGTCCAGCTTCTGAGGGGGGAACCTCCCCCCTAAGACACCCCCTTTAGCGCATACCCCCAAATCAAAAAAGGAATGAAACAGAAACATGCTTAGTGAAAGGAAAAAAAAACAGATACATGTACAGTGACCTCAGGAATAAACATAAACATGTACAGTGACCTCAGGAATAAACAGACACATGTATGCGCAGTGACATAAGGAATAAACAGATACATGCGCAGTGACATAAGGAATAAACAGACACATGCGCAGTGACATAAGGAATAAACAGATACATGCGCAGTGACATAAGAAATTAACAGATACATGTACAGTGATCTCATGAATAAACATGGAGTTGAACAGGTTTTGGGTATTTACATTATTAGACACTTGAGATAAAATTACAAGGCTTTGCCGGAAGTAACCGCCTCCACTTTTAAATGCTAGCTAACTCTTTTGAGAGTGAAACACGACTGTTGGCTACAGAGCGCTCACCTTAGGTATAGAAGGGGGGGGGGGGGGTGGGTAAATTTTCACCTCTAATCGGCTGAGATTCGAACCCACGATCTCTCGGGTTTCTAATCAGACCAAGTTCAGTGATTTTATAGTCCCGGGTCTCCTGATAATAAGCATTTTCATTTAATGCTCGGTTTGCAAATGAATAATACCCACTTACCGATAGTTGAAATTCATAAGTTGACACCTTGCCGTAATTAACCATGGGCTCCGCGTAGAATAAAATTGAGATGTCGAGTTTGGTTGCCCTGGCGATGAGTTCGGCTTGGTCGGTGAACTGTGGTTTCCAGTACGGCATTATCGTCGGCCACGCATCAAAATGGTCGACAGCGTACTGCAGCAGGGGCTCCCGCCAGTCAGTGCTCTTTTCATCTGCAGGTAACAGACCTTTTTTAGCAAATTGAAATTCTTCAACATTTTATGGTATATACGCACAGGCACTCGACACAACAACAAACCCTGGGGCGATAAACGAAAGCATTACTGGTCTTTTCCGTCCTTGCTGTTCAGTCATTTCGTAGCACTAATAAAGCTCGTTTTTCCTAACTTTGAGTTGCGTTTCATCTGGTTCATGCCGTTATTTCATGAAAAGAACACATTTTGATATTGATCTCCGTTCCCTTGAGATTATAGTGCTGTACTACTTCTATTATCGCCCACAGTGTTTGTTTATGTGTCGAGTGCCTGTGTATATACACTTCACATGACCTGTTCCGCAGCCATTTTTTATCATACGCTGCTCACGCAGCAGTTAAAATACACAGCAGTTGTCTAAGTCTCTTTGTTTTTAACCGCTGGTTTGTACACCAAGGTTCTCTGGGTCTGCACACCACTGGTCCAAGGCGGGCACAGAGCAAAGAGTTGTAATCAGACCAATGAGAGCGGTGTATTGCATTAATTGTGCATCCAGCTCTAAATTTTAAATATGAACACCAGTTTTCAGTAGATAACACCGAAGCGCTCGCTGTCGTTGTTCTAAATGTTGGCCCTGTTGAAGGACCGGTGAAATCAAAACCCCTATTCCCCTTGGATGAATAATTAGTTTACTGGTTAGTCTGTTAGCATTACTTCTGGAATGGTAAAACAGATTCAAATGAAAATGTTGAGGTGGTTAACGTAGAAACTAAAGGACAAACCAGTAAATAATCTTGATTGTCATAACGCTTTTTCAAATTTAAGTGTTTTTCTTTTTCCATTGTGGGACATGGCAAACTTATCCCGGCCACAAGCCAGGGTCATATTGATTGACCTTATTCTTACCTGCGTCAATGCATGACTTGTAGTACACTCTAGCTTTTGTGACGGCGTTGGGTTCGTCAGGTTCAGGGGGACCCGCAAGTATGTCTGGTAAAATATAAAATATATCCACAAGTACAAAATCAACATGAACCTACAGATTTGTCTAAAATTTAAGGTAATCACATTTCAAATTTTCCAAAGTGCAACTGTGATCACCGAAACATATAACTGGGATATGATCTCAAAATGTCAAACAAACTGAAAAGATGTAATATGACCCGCTGTGCACGTGGGCCGCCCATTACGTCGGAAAGGTTCCCACAAACAAACCTTGATAAGATTTCATTCGAATTATGTAACTGCAACCTAAATTGTGTGGGAAAATGGCCGGGGATGGTGATTTCAAAAATAAACGTCTTTTATTGTTATATTTCTGGAAATAATATATCATTGAACAGAATGTTTTAAACGAATTGTCTTTCAGGTGTCACATGAAGTTTTTATCAAACGCGTTTTGAATAATAAGCCAAACTCAAGACCATACATAAGATTTTAGTTTTAAGAAAGGTGGTCCAAGGATCATGACGTTCACCTGACCTGTGACCTCTGACACTATGACCTCTCTTTGACGTTTTAACTCTTATCTTGACCAAGGCAGACAAAAATTATATTAACTTATATTAACTTTTGAAAAAAAGACTGTCTGTTTTTATTAGGTGCTTCTGATATAAAAACACCAAATCATATTTTACGGATAGATACCATTTGTCACTAAATCTAGAGTTTGGCTGATTCATTTTGGATCTGTTAATTATGTTTATAATTTATTGATGTGGCATTCGTGGGATTTAATTTATGTCTTCATATTTTCTTTACCGGAGCCTCTTATATCATGTTTGACTCCTTGGTGAAGAGAGTCAAGTGGCAACGTGTGGGATGCTTGTCCAAGTGCAGTTAAAGGTAGTTGCGGGCATCTTGAATTTAATAAATACCGTAAGATAATTCGTGTAAGTGTCGCCAGGATTGTCATTTGATTAATTATCGTTTGGATGAATTGTGTTGAATTATGTGTAAGGGGTATACATTGTCGGATTCGATTCCAGACTCTAGACTCAAACGTTGGCTTGGGCTCTGTTGTACAGGTCTGGGAATCTCGGACCCGGAGATCCATATTCGAGAGGTTGGGCCCAGCACATCTCGTGTCAAGAAAACAAAGTATGTCAGTTCAAGGCCTGACTTTATGATTGGAAAACACAGGAATAAAGACTGAGCTATTAATCAAACTATTGATTGGGCCTTACTAAAATCTGCGCTAAACTTTCGAAAATAATATACCAGGGGCCATTTAGCAACAAAGCAAATAACAGGATTAAATTCTTTCACCTTTGGACCTTCTAAAAAGTGCGTCTGTTTTGGGACTTGATCAGCGCCATCTATAGGAGAACATTAAAACTACACGACCACACTGTGCAGACTCGGACTAATGAGAATAAGACTCTACTGTTAGGGATTATCATAAATGTAGTGAAGAGGACAATGTTGTTTGTTCAAGTGTGTTGGATAATTATTGTTGCGAGGCAAATTCCATAAACTTGGGTGTTTTGTGGGTTAGACTTTATGGAATAAGTAATATTTGTTAACATGTGCATTGAAATATGAAATACACTACACCTTAACATATATAAAAAATTATTTACGTAATAATACTTTTAAAAGTGAAGTTGTAACAAGTTGTTCGTGTACACACGATCCACGGAATGTGACGAGTATATTACCTCGGACTTTGGTAAAACTCTCCTTCATCATGTTGTTCAATGTTCTGGCTATCAACATCCCTTCAGGTATCGGATTGACGTATTTGAAGTTCTAATGACTAATGAGAATAAGACTCTACTGTTAGGGATTATCATAAATGTAGTGAAGAGGACAATGTTGTTTGTTCAAGTGTGTTGGATAATTATTGTTGCGAGGCAAATTCCATAAACTTGGGTGTTTTGTGGGTTAGACTTTATGGAATAAGTAATATTTGTTAACATGTGCATTGAAATATGAAATACACTACACCTTAACATATATAAAAAATTATTTACGTAATAATACTTTTAAAAGTGAAGTTGTAACAAGTTGTTCGTGTACACACGATCCACGGAATGTGACGAGTATATTACCTCGGACTTTGGTAAAACTCTCCTTCATCATGTTGTTCAATGTTCTGGCTATCAACATCCCTTCAGGTATCGGATTGACGTATTTGAAGTTCCCGTAGGCGAACTGGTTGAAATCCTGACACGGATCAGCACTCGGGTCCATAAGCCGATGGATAGAACGGGCAGTACGTATGATGTATAAAACATATTTTTATTCCAGGGGTACCTTGAAAACTGTTTTACATTAAAGGTAAGCCACAATTTAGATATGAGATAGAAAGATTTATTTTTTTAATTACCTTAAAATTAATATGACATATGGTAATACAAGTTTTGTTTATCCGCGCCACCTAGTGTTCAAGCTTGAAAACTACCGTTTCAAACTGGTCTGACAATATTAGAGCTGGAATTATATTTCCTTTCGGGCCAATAACTTTACCAATTGGATGACCGTTTAAAAGCGATATAAGCATAAGATTGTAAATAGTCCTCAAAGTTGAAAAACCGATACTCCAGTTTATTGGTACTCGGAGAAAGATCGCGCACTTTGGTGTGACCAGAAATGCATCTAAAATGCAACAATGTGTTCAGTGGAAGAGAGATAGAGAGAGAGAGCTACCGAGCGGTAACATTGCACATTAAATGCAGGTGTCAGTTCTATATATATATATATATATATATATATATATATATATATATATATATATATATATATATATATTATACTAATTCTTTTATTAAAATTATTCAAATTTATATTATTATTGTTATTGTTATTATTATTATTATATGTACGTCTATGGACTAGATAACATGACATAGATGCCCTTGATTGTGAGGAAACCGCAGTTTTCTCACCAAATACACATACCGACTAGGATCCAATATTACACGACTCGATTTTTTTGGTATTTTTTTATATACAAACAAAGAATAGCTCTTATTTATAATTGACCAAGCTCATTATAAGTACAAGTACTTCTCCTCCAGGTCAACGTACATATTACTGTTGGTATGTTTATGTTACGTCATTGAGCACAGTCTTCCTCATAGTGGGCGTTGTACTTGTGAGACAGGATTCTCGTTCAATTAGACATAAACCGGGAAACCTTTTGATAAATGGCATCTTGAATTTATAAGTTGTCGCAGTTACTTTCGCGGCAGCAGACTCAAGCATATCGAATCTGCTTGTTCTGTGAAAAGCCGACCACACAATGTGAAGCGAGGTCCGCATGGCGTATATTGTCATCAGATTGTTCCCGGAAGAAGTTCCCGAACGGTCTTTTCTTCCTCCATTCAACAGAGATAAAACAAGACTTCCCTTCTTGAATATCGACTCTTCAACTACACTGTAATTAACTTTGCCCATCATAAGTATGTGGATTTAAAAATTGTTCCGCCGCCATGCATCGTTTCGACTTGTAAGGCAATACAAAGAGACATAAACACAGCGTCATCAGGTATTTAATAGACAAATATTGAGAAGCAGCCGATTTAATACTGTACATTAATAGTTAAATAGTTTAAAGTACATAAGTGGAATATTGTATAATATAAATGTCCAGCACATATGTAACTGATATGATCAAATTAAAAAATATTTGAAATACATAATAATATGCATAGCATGTACTAGCTTAAATTTAATCTAACAGAGGTTGTTTATTCTTTTTAAATATTGAATCAGGCTTTACTTTTGTATATCAGCATAATGTAGATCACAGGAATAGAGCACATACCAAGTAAAGTTACTTTTTACATTTTCTGTTATATTTTTAACGAAGAGTCTAACCAAGAAGATGCGAGGTTCTTATCAAATTTCTAAAGTAACATCGGACCGGCCATAAACAGAGCAGTGCTCACTTATCCCCTTAAACCTTCTAAAGGAGTGACTGTCAGCGCTGATATATCGCCATGCTTATCAAGTACGAGAAATGAAACTTTAATGAATTCTATATTCGCTAATCTTAAGTATTTGATGACAACAGTGTACAAAATAAACATTCCGGTGACACGCTGCGCATGTATACCTCTCCGTGACGGAATATTCCTTTTATGTAGAATTCTCTATTTTGGGCAACGGCATGTAACGGAAAACTAAGCCGGAACCTTTTATTCTTTCTCTTATGGACATCTTTCCATTACGAAAAAATACCCGTGCCCCTTCGTTACAGTAACCGTTACGCTGAGAGAGAGAGAGAGAGAGAGAGAGAGAGAGAGAGAGGGAGAGGGGAAGTTAGTTAGTTGGTTCGTTTTGACTTACCGCTTTCACGACAGACATGTGAAGTGCAGACGGTATCTCCTTCATCTGAGATACAAAAAATAAAAGTAATATTCATTTAAAATTTAAAATACACCTGAGATAAACAATTAAGTGGTAAAGGCGTTAAACATTTGCCTTGGAGGTCCCCAGTTCGAACTTGACGCTGCCTCATGACCTGAAGATTTTGAATATGTTGTTGTTCATTCGAGGTGGCTTAACTATGGTAGAAAGCAGTTGAAACATACCATGTTCTTTAACATGACATAGGTAAAGAATTCAAGCTATCCATTTCAGGGTACCCCTACCCCCCCCCCCCCCCCCCCCCATCCTGGCAATCTTATATCAATTTCAAATTAATCCCTGGACATGATTTCAGGTTATGCTGGCACTGTTCAGATTACCCCTTCCTTGATTCAACCAAATGATATATTCTATTGCCTTTTTTGTAGATATTTCGGTTTAAACAAACACGTGAAAATAACATTATTTAAAACTAGAATCAAATCTGCAAGAAACGTAACTAACCCTTAATTATAATGTTATTGAGTCATTTCACCAAAGCAGAACATACATTACATACAAATATAAAGTACAGAAGTATTCAACTTTATAAGAAACAAAATAGAATAGAGAAATTAGTACAATTATAAGTGAATAAACAGAAAGAAATAAGTAAATGATGGGGTAACCTGAAACCTAAGGGGGTAGTATGGAATTGAATTCAGGTTAGTCCTGTAATCGTAAGGGGGGTAATCAGAATCCCCTACATCGAAGCATTATACATTCCAGCATAAGTCACCAAGTAGAAATGACATCAATGGTTCGGTATGACCCCTATTCTGATCTGTATTTCTATTCTACATGTAGCTACAAAAAATAAAACTGTGTCCATATATCAGAATTATAAACCACACGTGTTACCCTCATCATTGAGATATAATAAGATCCGGGGATCCCAGTAGTTACTCAATCTTATTGTGTCTCCATGTCCAAAGCAACCATCTTTTAGTGTATCGTATCATCAATCAGTGTAGAGTAGTAATGTATTGCTTCAGTCCAACGTCTCACTCACATGATATATGTATATAAAATGAGTACCATCACACCATTTCAAATTTTACCTTCTATAATTGCTTAACTAACGGCCGGTGATAACTTAGGCGCCCCGGTGATAATATCATATTAAAACCGGGGACACAGAGAATCGCTGTAATTTCAGGACAATATCGCTCGTCATTCATTGCTTGGTTGACACATCAGTCATTGTAAAAAAATGTTGGGTGTTTTCGACTTCACCAAGTAATTTGTTTTCGTAAAATTTCTAGTACGACTTCGGTTCCCATGGCTCTTCTTGTCAACAACCTTTAGGACAGACTTTTTTACATATGTAAAATGTTGCCTTCATTTAAATAGATAATTTCTAATTTTATTACATGCTGACATGGATAAATGTGTTAACGTGGTATACTATTCTAATTCTGCGCTTCAATGGTAAATTTAATTTTCTAGTCTTACAACAGCCTTTAACACTATTAAACTTTCATGGTGATTAAAACCAAACTTTGTCGCATACCTTGCAGCATATACTTCACTATAACCTTATAGGGTTTCAAGGTTAATTTCGCCAGAACCTGCATTTTAGAAATAATTTTTGGGATTAACATGCAGTTACGCTTTGTATCAAAGGCGCACAAAGATCCATAGGTATTGCTAACCAGGACTGAAAGTCAGCTGAGCAAACAATTTAAGTCATGAAATTGTAGAGTTATATTTCTATGGGAATGTTTCAATAATTGACATAAGCCCGAGAACACAACATTATTTAACTTAGGTAGCCCAGCCGAAGAGTTAAACCCGTCTCAATAACTAACAAAAAAAAAGACTTAAGTCCGTTTTGTGCTTAAGCCCAGAGACTGCAGTATACGAGGGTTAAGACCAGAAAGTATGGCCCCAAAATACGTTGTTTCAAGGTGTTATACGCGCAAAAACACCCTGACATCACAGGCGCTTGAACAGCCATGACATAGTAACAGAGGACGCGCTTTCTGGTTGGTTGATATGTTTATTACTGGAGTCTACGAAAATGGTGACACCGCTGACGTAACAACGGTTCAGCGATTTACGAGGTTATTCATGGTCGGCCCGCACCAAGAATGAGCGCTCTGCAGGCTTAATGGGAAGGTCGTGCCCAACGGCCGTGTTTCACTCACAAACGAGTCCGCCTTTCGGGGTCCTCGGTGGTGTGATTACCAACCCAGGGCCCGCAGGTGCAGTAGTCACCGGGCCTGGTTAACGCGAGGATATCAAATGAGAGGAAGCGTGTGATACTGCCCTGTCACGTAGTCCGAAACCGGAATCGAAATCTGCAGATTTCATATAATTAGTTAAGCTAGCATTAAAAATGGAGGCGGTTATACCTCCAACAACAACAAAAATTTAGAAAAAAAACGGTTCAGCCAATCACGCATGCACTTCAAATTTAGCCAGAAACCGATGTGCAATGGATGTCGGGTCTAACAACGGGGGCTTCTTGCTTGCCTTTATCAAATATTAAGTAAATAATACAGGGATCGGCCATATAGTGCGGAAAATCGGTGGAATATGTCAGATAAGTTATACTTATAAGGAAATGGCCCAGAAAAGCAACAAATATAACCGATATCTACATTAATGGCAATCCAAGAGCCTGTGCTGATAGGCGCATTTCGGGACAACATTGAAGATCGAAGATCACGTGTTTGCTAAAATGTTTGTTAAAATCCAATTTTAAAATAATACAGGTTTCAAAGTATCTTATTTAATTCGCGAGAACACTTTTGGGTTAAATGCAAATGTATCTAGCAAATCTGCATTTAAACTTCATATATCTATTTAAACAGTGAAAGTTTAGATGCAAGTGTAGATATATTAATATTGTAGAATCCTGAAATAATCAGGAAAAAAACTTATTTCGCCAGGGCTGGATTTTGTGTATTGAGTAGTTGTGGGTGCGGGTGTATTTGTGTAGAAAAGTTAACTGGACTCAATACATTTATTTCTTTTACTGTCGTCGTTCATCAGGAACGTATTTTCTACCGGGAGGGGGCCTTGACAGCAGAGTGGTAAAACGCTCGGCCTTTTCCGCTTGCGACCCGGGTTCGATTCCCGGCGTGGCTACGAGGGTGAGCTGTAGTGGCCCGTCCAAGGTCGCAGGTTTCTCCGGTTTTCTCCACCTTTACTGAAAACCGAGCGCCAACATTAAAGCCATGGAGAGTGACTCGTATTAGTTATTATAACTAGTTGTGCAATTCATAGAGTATATTTATTTTCTACGTGGCTTAAAGAAGGCCATGACCCAAGTTATTCACTATATACATACATGTTTATAGGCATACATTGATACAAGGCGGCAAATGTGGAGTTCAAGCGCAAATATGAAAAATATTTTGGAACTTCTTTTACATATATGTATTTGATACCATTTGATCCCAGTGCATATTCGTCTTAAAAGAATTTTGGAGGAATATTGTGAAACGTGGTTGCGTAATGGTTAAAAGGGGCCGTCAAATATCCAGGCCGGGCTCCTCCTGTTAGCTCACCTTCCAGTTCATGACTCGGACTGAAGCGGACTCAGGCTGTCGTGCTACCTTCTTCTCAGGGACGGGTTTCTCTGCTCCCTTGGACTTCTTTGGCGGCATCTTACCTAGCCATTATTACTTAGTAGCTATGCAGTGCCCTTCACTCGGTCAGAATAAAGAAATATGATGTGACAAACTTTTTACATGCCACCTATATACTCCAGGCACAGAAGTCGGACGACGTCAGGCGGGAACTCAGGCAGAGCCCGGCGGGGTGTCGCCCGGCAGTCGGGCGGACATCGACAGACCAATTGACCATCGACCGAAACTCGGACGGCGCTTGCCATTATGTCGGGCCGCCCTGACCCGACTACTTTTTGTTTACTGTCGGCTGCCGGGCGATTTTTGATCACTATTGTTCAATGGTCACCGCACGATCCCGTCCGATTTGTGACAGGTTTGATTTTAAGCGTCAAATACGCTCGCCGTCATGGCTGGCTTGGAATTCGGCGACTCTCTGGGGATCCAAAAATTTGGCCGGAGGCTGTTGGACATATGACGTAGCCTTTACGACACTGGACTGGTTAGGGATAAGCCATATCCGACCAGAAGTGACTGGGCTTTGGTCATGCATGAGGGGTAGGCAAATGTAGACTGGATAATCTTATTGCGTCTGGGAAGGCGTGTCAGGTGTTATATCTCCAAGGAGAAAAACTACATGAATGTCAGAGTGAAAAATACGTCATATAAAAAAATCGCACTAAAGTTTCGCACTAAACACAAAAGGTTTCCTCATATTTGACGACCATGGCCTGTACGTGCTCTGTCCCTTAAAATAACCAAACTAACCTAGAACTGATCTTGCACTTTCTAAATACACTCACCATGTAGTATAACAGTTTTGTTATGACTCATTAAGTTGTTGATCTTCCTGTATGGTAGTTAATTTTCTGACCGCACACAAATATTTATGGAAAGGAATATATAAATGACAGCCTGGTCGTGCTAGGCACATGAAAGGACAACAGATAACACCTTGATTTGTATATTCATATAAATTCTTTTGTCTGAATTCCTCACTCATTTTATTTATTTCAACATCGATTAATATTAATTTGACATAAAATACCCTATGTTTATATCGATATTTAAGTAACCTTAGTTTTCTGCATGACTTGGGTCACGCTTTAAACTGAGCATATTAGTCTTCTATAAATGCCCACTGAATAGTGAATTCACAGTTAATTTTTACCAAATCCTGATATAATGACACATGAGGCATTCAAGATGGAAAGACTTAAATGGACAGATGATTACACTTTTCCTACACTTCCTAAAAAATATGAGTTTTATAAATCATGGCCTAAAACCATAATTCATGGCCTTTTTTGTCTTTGGGTATTTCTGTATTTCATGTTTCAGCTGCGATGTAATAAATCAATACAAGTTCACAATAGAAAGAGAAGGCAAATATGAGAGATATTAAAGCGTGCCTGCAAATTAAATACTTCAATACTTGTTCATGTCTTTTAGAAAATTACATTAAAATGACACTACTGAACCATGATCAGTTGTAATTTTCTTGACTTTTTCAGGGCGTGGGAACCCTGGATCATCTTAAAATTAGAATGGTACCTTTTAGGCCTCGATCATACCTGCGTTAAGGAAAACCTGTCCTAGAGTATCTACACCTCTGTTGGGTATTCACAAAAATGAGATGCATCGTAGTCCATTCCCTTCAGTAAAAACAATTTCGTGAAAAAATATTTCTGTCTAATACTGATAACGGGAAAAAAGAACAGACCAATAAACAAACATACACGGGTTCAAACATAACCTCTCTTTTAGAACGGTAATGACTAAACTAAGGTAATTAAGATTTTGAGCTAATTAAATTCCTGCTGGGATGGCAGAATTAATCTTATAGGTTGTTTCGTACGAGATACACTAAAGATATTCATGAATTTTAAAAATTATTTTTTTCTTCATACTGACCAAAGTCCAGTTTCTAGTCAGATAAGGAATCTGCAAGCCTTCTTGTTTTTTTATTTCTACGAGCCAGATATGTTAATGTTGATAATCATTGTTGCCACCAAGGCCACCGTCCCCAAAAGTCTCTATGATCTACAGATAATTGCTTCAGTTAATGAGTCTTTACTTAGTAAAACTGCCACCCGCATATCATATTTAATGCGTTTACGTTACGATAATGAAACTTGATACTTATAATTAAAGTTATATGATATTCGTGATAGAATACATGCATTCTATACCCACGTGTGAATTAGCACAAACATGCCCGCATACATACTTGTCTGAAAAGATAATGTTATAGTTTTACAGTTGTGAATACAGCCAGGTCAAGGATGAATGATATATACATGGTGGATTTCAGATATATATAGATCAAAGAAAAAAGTCAAACGAAGCGCAATGCTATTTTTGCGGTTTATATTACACCAGCGAACTTCACCCGAGTCAGATGTGTTTCCGCCTGACGTCGTCCGACTTCTGCGCCTGGAGTATATACGTGGCATGTAAAAAGTTTGTCACATCATATTTCTTTATTCTGACCGAGTGAAGGGCACTGCATAGCTACAAAGTAATAATGGCTAGGTAAGATGGTAGCTCACCCTCGTAGCCACGCCGGGAAATCAAACCTGTCACAAATCGGAAACACAGCCATTTCACATGCAGGGCGCTCACCATTGATCGGGCCCGACCTTGAAAAATCTCACCGCCTCGGCTGAGATTCGAAATCATGATCTCCCGGCTTGTGTTCTATGCTTTAGCCCTGTGCCATAGAAGCTGTTGACTTTGTTTCTTGTATATGCAGAGAAAAATGGCAACATGGATATTTTTATTGATAAGTCCATCAGCTTTAAACTGCTGTACGTTGCAAGCTTTCTTCATGAAAATCTGACGGGAGTTTATAACCTATCAACTAATCCCTTGACAATACAACTTAAACGCTGCAATCATAAAAGAATGACAATTAAGGCCGATACATTCTTATTCTAGCCCAGCCTCTGCATGTCATTAGCATCATGACCAACATCAGGGGTAAAAATATGCACCATCTCAAAACAATGATTCTAGATTTCAGCAGATTTGACCTGGAAAATCAAGGTCAAAGCTTGTTGAACTCCTCCGAAATTTTGACAGAAAGGACGTGTGTCAAATTTGAAGAAAAATATTTTCAATACTTTGAAAAAGTATTGGGGCCACAACAATCCTAGTATTGTGCGATTTGACCTTGAACATCTTGAAGTCACCAGTACCCATACTATTCCGAAAACACATTGGAAAGAACTTGTGTGTCAAAAATACGTGATACTACATAGGTCATTGTGCTCACATGACAATAACTATAATTCGGCCTTTTTGACCTGGAAGATCCTGATTTGGGGCGCCAGTTTTCAAACTCGACCAAGAACTTTGTTGAAACAAGTCTTGTACACAATTTGAAGAGAAAAAAAATTCGGCAGATATGACCTTGAAGATGAAGGTCAAGCTCATCGGTTTTCAAACTCGTCCGAGAATTTGGTATAAACAATATCACGATTACTAGACATCCTATAGACCAAGCGGACAATTACAGACGATACCACTCAAAACTACGTCTTCCCTGAAGAGGGGGAGACATAATCATTTAAATTAAAAATATGTAACAAATATAGAACGCCATAAGTACCTTAATTTATATGAATAAATACAATGGCCGAATGGAATGGCGTAGTCTTGGGCAATTGTGAAAGTCCCTAGATCAACGAGTTCAATGATGTAGTTTCTGATAGAGGGCGCTGCTAGAACCCCTTGAAAAATACAGTGAAATATCTCAGGATTTGGGTAACAATCGGAGAAATTACCTTCCTGGGGACATACCGGACAGTTCAAGGCCAAGAACGTACATATCCGTTTCGAACCCATAGAGGAGTTCCGTGACGAAAGTCCACTGAAGAGAAACGTCAATTATAATATAGATTTCCTGAAAAAGTTTCTTTTCTTTAACAATCTTCGGAGAAAACATAACCATATGTCCCTAATACATCCTGCCTATTTTCATTGTACGGTGTAGAAATCCTACTCAATATGAATTGTATCTCGTTTTATCATTAATTTTGAAATGTGTGTCTGCGGTTTGTCATTTATTTGTACTTGTAGATAACCTGTCCTAATTTTCTCTCTGTTTATTGTGTTAGGAAACAATGATTAATGAAGCAATCATCTAACGGGGGTCATGAGAAGCTGCGGGTACATTTGGTGCTTTATAGATCCTCGGGCATTGTCATTATTTCATTGCGAAAAAAATACACTCTTGAATGGATCCCGCTATGAAAGGTTTCATTTGATAAAGACCATACAACATAATCCATTTGTGGCGCCACCAATAGTTTACATTCTCTGTTAGTTTAGAGCATTGACCTCGACTCAACAACACATGATAGTGTTACATAACTCACCCATATATCTCTCATGGTGTCAGCGAATTTACAACATATTTTTCATAGATAATAAGAAATTCAATCATTTGAATCCTTAATATTTTCAAAGCCTCATATGCATCACATGTACTTATTTGTTAACATTAATCTGAAATCAGTGACAACTTTCGCTTTTTTTCTGTTGTTGTTTTCAAATACAAATCTTTTCCGTCGTCACTTTAGACACATAGTAGTTGAACATTCGGGTCCTGTAAGTCTTTCTTACCGCTTCCATAAATAATGCCTTATAGGCCAAAGGTATGCGTACTTTTAGACACAAACATTTATTAAACCCACCGTCCATCCATTTCCAAAATAAAAAAAAACAGTATATACCATATAAACTGCATGTCTTACTGTTATGACAAATTGAAATGAAATATACTTCTAGAGATTGTGTGAAAATAATCAGAAAAGTTTAACGGAATTTTTTTTTTATAATTATGACATTATGCATGGATTAGCTCCACACAAAATACAGGATAAATCAAACGAGGAAATACTACAAAAATATATCGCCAATAACGAGCAATTTTAATATTAAATATCCTGAAATTATACTTAAAAGGAATTTGTTCTTTCACCGGGTCTTACAAAGACTTTCAACTCTCCTGATTAATGAATGTCTCGAACTCCGGTTTTATCGAAGTAAATTCACCAGTCCGTTCGACTTCGACACAATGAGGTTTCACTGTATATATATATATATATATATATATATATATATATATATATATATATATATATATATATATATATAAGAAATTGAAAGATAACGATTGTTTTAAGGATTAAGATGTTCTTTAATTAATGAAATAGAGATTTAAATAATGAAAGCCGAATTTTTTGGTAAAAAATATTGATAGTTATGTCTGTTAGTAACTGTTACTGAAGAATGAAGTAATGCAGATCAAAAGTTTTCTGTTTTGTTTTAAACTACACACAACAAGAATGATAAGTTAAAATATTTAAAAGCGCACTTTAGAAGTCTGAATTAATCAGTGTGTCCTTTAATGGCTAATTAATAAGAACAATATATTGTTGAAGACATTTTAGTTCAGGTATATTATGGTTCAGTATTAAAAATAAAATATTATTTGCAATTTAAGAATAAAGCGTTGGCCTGATTTATCGGACGGCAAATCATATGTGCATTGCCAAAAAATGGAGAAATAGTTAATTTCAGTATCTGAGAAAACAAGTCTATTAATATACATGTTTACAGTATTTATATACATGTTGACAGAAACTGTATCATATGACCACAGTATAAACATGTAAACAATAACTGTGTAATAGACGCTAAATACGGAATCATTAGTATTTTAAATAATAACTCTCAAACGTTTGAAAATCATCTCAGGAACGACGCCATGCACTAAGCCACACGGCGTAGACATAGCCAAAGTACGAATATTTTACATTTTCCGTGTCTGTTCCGATAATATTCATCTAACAGTAGGATTTATATCAAGTCGGCATTATAACTGCCAAATTTCAAAGTATACACTTTTTATTTTATCAGCATTTAGTATAATGTACCTAAAAAGTTCATCAAGGGTCACATATTTGGTGACAAAACTGACATCCTTACCTTTCCGCTGACAATGTTGTGACTTTTGAAGAAAATCTGTACTTAAGCTCCGTGTTGTAATTTCACGTTTTACGTTCTGCGCCGAGCTGATACCATGTGACGTCATTTTGTTCTCTGTTGTTCCTCCTATCCTTTGTTACTTCGTCCGGGAGAGCAGGAAGCCCCCGTGGAATTTTCTTGAAGAAAAAAGAAAGAGTTTAAAAAGTAATATAATATTGCTCATACATATATAAAAAGCATATATGAATATGAAATTATAAATAGTATTAAAAAACGATGTTTGACACTTAGGAACTATCAGTTAAAGCACACAAGAGGATAATCCCCCTTCCTATGTTTATATCAGTATATGTATATACCAGTACTCTATCCTTCAATCATAATACACAAAAATAATACAGACCATCTTTACCATAATGACACGATAAGTGTAACATACTCCAACATATATTTAATTGCGTATAACTTAGTTCAGCCAGCGGGTACATGCATTACATTTTTATGGCCAAGTCAGTCAGGGCATCTCCTGACTGACAGGTGTTTTGGCCCAGATGGAGCACGGAGTCCAATGCGCCGTATTTAAGTAAGCATGTGGTCGCGCCCGGTCTACTGTTTTTAACACTGGTGTACAGGGGTAACCCACGGTTTCGGCACAATATTTAGTCAAGTACCAATTTATTTCAAGGAGAATACGATATATTTCGTGTTAATTCTTCATGCTTTATGGTTGATTAGGCCTTTAAATCATATTATACCGGATTTTTTATTATCATGATGGAATTATTTAGCGTAATTATAATAAAATCGTATCATTTGTCACATATCGTTTGGCGTTTAAATATATTATATTTATACTCTATGAGGGAGTACAGTACAAAAAATCTTGTTTGTCTGAGCAGTTATGGCGACAATGAATACTTTTCTTTTATTCTTACATCACACGTAAAAAATAAACATAAGACACAATTTAATATGAAATGTTACATAAAAAATAAACTACGTAAGGATAATTGGAACTCCAGGGTAATTCAGGTCATTATTGCACATTGCTATAATCTCAGTCACAGCTCATAAGACCTTCTTCGGACAAGAACACATTTACTATAAGATAAATCATCTTAATGTCCATCCAGGTCAATTTTTAGGAGAAGGTACATATATATATATATATATATATATATATATATATATATATATATATATATATATATATAAATAAAACATATTTAACACGTTACTTACATAATGACTTGCTACTCTTGTGTTTGACGCACGCAGTAGGTGTTGATGTGGACAGTTGCTTGTAGATCGACGCAGGGTCAACACTTCCTGCGTGCTTGAAACTCAAGAGTATGAAAGTTACGTGTTTAATATGTTTCTCATATGCTCCAATTATGTTGAGCACGTAAATGCGATTGATTGGACAAAAAACCTCATATATATATATATATACATATACTCAATATAAATAGTCAACCGTTGGTTATAACTTTTATCATGTAACAAGGTATAAATAGATATATATAAATATATATATATATATATATGATGTTATAGTAAGCGTTATATTTTATATCGGAAACACTAACCAGTTCTTATACTTTTTTTGACACATTGATAAACTTACTCACTTTTTTAGTAACATTCTTCATTTACACGTTAAAAGAGTACTTGGTTTTCCGCCAAGCTTGGCTTTGCAAGTCAATTGGCAGACTATTTCTGTCCTGCACGGTTCATGTTTTTCCCCATTTTCCAGGTACGTTATTTCCAGTATATTTTCAAATTTAATTAGTGTGTTAAAGGTATGTATATCACCATAGGAACTATTACACTGTTTATTTTGCTTATTGTGATCGTCTGTAATATTAAAATAAACTAATCACAAAAGTGGTCCAAAAGGTACAGTAGTCTATGGTCAAAGATTTTCGTCCAAACAGTAATAATATTTTCATGTACTTATAGGTGTATGCGCAGCATATATTGTTTGTTGTTGGCTGAGTTAACTGTAAATTCTCTATATTGAGTAAATTCCTAATATTTCTGTATAATTCTCTATATCAAGTGTTTTCATACTGTACATTCGTGTTGCCGCTTTGCTTGAATATACAACTTGGCAGTCAAATCCTGAACTGTACGGTTCATGTAATCTCCTTTTCCAGTATTAAAACGACTAAAGCATATTCTGTGTTTGTGCTTGAGAGACGTATGAGCGGCCCACAACCTGAGATTGACAGCTACTGTAACATATATATATATAAATATAAATATATAAATATATATATTTATATATATATATATATATATATATATATATATATATATATATATATATATATATATATATTCCTTCTTGGAGGAAAGATAAGACTGGCCTTTCGCCAGGTGATAATTCCGCCCATGCTTGAGAGAGAAAGGGACGACACTGATTTGGGATCTATACATACCGCATGCATCCTTTTCGTCAGAGGCATCCCCACAGGCATCCTTGCCGTCACACAGACATCGTTCAAGTATACACCACCCCGTGCTACACTGAAACTCCGTCTTGTCACATAACTCAAATCCTGAAAGAAAAAGGAAAAGCAATGCTTCAGAGGCATTCTCTCAAAGAAAGGTATATGTCGTTCCCGTTACTTATATTTTATCTTCTTGAACCAGTGTTTCGAAGGTGATTGAAGTAATAATTAATGTATGATAAAATTAATGATTTTAAAAGTAAATCTATCGAATTTGAATCATATTTTATAGGCAGGAAATACTAAAAGGTCAAACATTCAAAATTCGTCGCCTTGATTCAAAATAAGAAATATTCCTTGTTTTACGTTTAGTATATTTGCATCAGTGGACAAATATTATTATACCCTGACAAAGAAAGATTTGATTCATATTGTACCTGTACATTATGGCATAATGCAGTATTCCTAGTCGTACGCCTCATTTACATTGCACCAGGTTCCCTCAGGTCGTCCATCCGGGTTCCTGCAAAGGTCAACTGCTTCGACCAATGAGCTGTCAGGGACATAGGTCATCGAAGGAGGGAGTCTCAGCTTCTCCCATCTCATACATTTTTATATGCAAGTTAGAACACTTCAGTGCATAATCAACATAAATATATCGCGTTATACGAAAACAAATAGGTATGGATTATAACTGAGACAACAAGAACCGTTTACTCCGATGTATTTCATTTGTAAGAAATAAAGAACATGCAAACATATGTAATCGTTTTAAATAATGGTTGTCCTATTTTTTTTTGTTGAAGCGCTTTATTTATTATTTGCGATTTCCTTTCACTCTTTCATAGAACGTAATAGCTACGTTAAGTCACATCCCACAGTTGTCGATTTCCACAGACTGGTCATCACAATGAACCTTCCCATCACACCTTTCGCGTTCTGCTACACTTTCGCCGTTGGTACACGTGATGCCTTTCTGCTTTGGCTCATTTATACATAAATTACGTGGAAAATATTACGGAAGGTAAAATATCAGACAATCACCGATTAACATACAATAGATAGGACAAATATGCTGACTCACATTTTTATAATGGTCTGTCAACGATTTATAAGTCGTTCTTGTCAAACAAGAGTCATTCCGGTGTGCTAAGGCAAAAGACAGTAAGTACATGTTTGGGTTACAATGAGTTAATGCTCAAATCATCAACGGCCATATGAGTGCCATAAAATAATATATTCCTAGCCCCCAGGAATCCCGAGATATGAGGGCAGTAACATCTCCATATTTGTGTTTACACACCATAATACTGAAGTATAAAGCATTATCTATACCTACTGCCTTTTTTTCGGTCAGAAAGCATTTGTAAATCCTAAGGTAAAGACGAGTAAGAAAACTTACTGCTCTTTACCTAAGGATGTGCATATATTCCATAAACTGACATCGAAAATACTGCTATTTGCTCGTGATGGTTAAACAAATTTCTATCTGAAAATTAAGCTGGGTGAAGGTTTCTTCGACAGACAGGTAGATTCTATGTCTCTGCAGAAAAGGGGTATAACAAATTATAAGAGAATAGGTTGAAACTAGTTGTTTATTTTTTCCCTTAAAAAAACTCAGCGACTGTATTATTGTCTCTCATTTTTAGCTCAGCTGACTATCAGTCATCTGAGCTATAGTCATGGTCCATTGTCCGTCGTCCGTCCGTCTGTCTGTCCGTCCGTCCGTCCGTCTGTCTGTCTGTCCGTCTGGATGTCCGTCCGTAAGACTTGTACGTTTCGACACCGTTGGACCTACGAATCTGAATTTCGGCATACAGTAAGATGTCCCCATAATCTCCTACCATGCCAAAAATTGGGTCAATAGGACTTCGTTCCTTTGAGATATTAAGGAAAAAAACCTCAATTTTTTATTAGAAATCTATTTTCACACTTCAGGAATGCCTAATATCAAAACCACTCATCTGGTTTTCTTCATATTTACCATAAATATTCCTGTATATAGTTCCTATGTACATGCCAGATATTAAGTCAGAATTATATAATTTAAAAAAGTTATGGGCCCAAACATAATGGACTTTGTAAAAAAATCAGGAAGATATTTGGTCACTTAAGACCAAAAGTGTTAAAGGTAGGGACTTTTATCCAGTTATACAACTTTAATTAATCAAAATTTAATTGTATACCAAAAATTAGATCAAAATTTGTTAAATTTTTTTAAATATTGGCAAAAATATAAAATTGGTACCTTAAATTTTGCCCAACTTTGGCCATGGCACGTTTTCTTCCTGTAAGTACTGTGGATTTAATTTTCACACCATGTATACATTAGGATTTAATCTGTTAAAATCTGAAATTTGAAAATAAAAGCTGCAAAATTAGGCTAGTTATTGAATTTTTTTGGAGGCTCTTGTTGTATTCCCTTACATTGTCAAGCAGTCCACTTTGATGACTGTAGGTCATTCAGTGCACATCTCTATGCTCCCCAGGCTGTTGACATATTTTTAGATTCCCAAAAATCTCCTACCATACCAAAAATTGGGTCATTAGGACTTTGTTCCTTCGAGATATTAAGGGAAAAAAAACTCTGTTTTCCATAAAAAAAAGCCATTGTTACACTTCAAGGCTGCCTAATGTCAAAACCACTGATCTGTTTTTGATCATATTTAGTATTCACATTCTTTTATACATTTTCTATGAACATACCAAAAATTAGGTCAGTATTGGGTTTTATTTTGAAGTTTTGGGCCAAAACATAATTCAATTTTTTTTTTAAATCAGGAAATATATTTACTCACCTAACATGAGAATTGCTGAACGTAGAGACTTTTTTTCAGGAATATAACTTTATTTAATCAAGATTCAATTGTTTACCAAAAATTAGATCTGAATTTTGCAAATTTTTCAAGTTATTAGCATAAATAAAAAATCAATACCTTAAATTTTGTCCAACTTTGGCACTGTTGATTTAATTTTCCCAGCATATATGCATAAGGATTTAATCTTTTAAAATCTGAACTTTCAAAAGAAATTGATTGGAATGAATAGCTTTTAGTCATGTTTTCATACACCATGTCAAGTGTTGTTTACATCTAGCCCACCTAGTAGTACAGCCTTCACTTGCATTATGTAACCCACCCCAGGCAGCTTACCTTGGCCCAGCTTGGCCACTACTAGCAGGCTTCCCCTCTGCCCTGCACTCATCCCCCCCCCCCCCAGCTGGTGCATAAACTAGATGAATGTTATAATTTTTCTGTATTTTATTTTTTTCTTGGACATGCTACATTTTAGAGTTTGTATTGAACCACCAGGGTTACAATGATTAAAGTGTACATTTAATTTTGTACAAAAAGTGGTGTATGTTCATGTGTGGATGTTCATGAGATAAGTAATTCCTTACTTCAGAAGAGTAAATACTTTACCAGATGTGAAATTGACTATTAATTCCAGTAATTAATTAAAACTGAGATAGTAATTAGCACAATGATATTGTTTGTCCCTCATTCAACCAACAGTGTGTATACTTTATTTGAAAAGATGTTTTATTTTATCAAATTTACTTTTATTCTATTTTGGTGAATAAAATTAAGCATGTCCTGAAAACTCCAATGTGCAAACCTTTTTAATAGTGATTCAAGTAATATTCTTGTAGATGCCATGTTGTGGCATTATTTTCTTTTAAAATCAGTTTAAACATTTATGATTTAAAAATGATAAAGTATATGTGTATGCATAATATGACCTAATGTTTTTTACTCTGTATATATAATGATTGCAACTTTTGCAACAATTCTAATATTTTAACTTATATTTTCAGGTTTTTTGATTAAAAATTTATAAACCTGTAAATAAAAAAATGATTCAGATAAAAACTTCTTAATGGAAAAAGTGGATCTGCTTAAAAAAATAGGATTATATATAAACTTAAATGCATTATTCTCTTGAAAGTAAAATAAAGGTATTAGTCCATTCTGTCCACTTGCCTGTCCATCTGTAAATTTTCGTATGCAACACAGTATCTCAAAACTTTTACTCTTTTTCTTCATGACAGTCTTGTCAGAGTATTAGTTTGCAATCATAAATTTAGAACTTTACTATAACCAAGTAGGGCCCCTTTCCTCTTAGCTTTTCATATTCTTATATAAATGAATAACATTGCAATAGAATATTTCTACATCCAACTTTGTGCTGCCCTCATTTTTCCCTTCTCCGAACCCCATCCCAAAGTCAGCCTCAGTAAGCAAGAACAAGATGAATCAGATATATTCATACTTTAATATTTTGTATAACTATTCGTCCATAGGTACCTATGTACATGCCAGAAATTATGTCAATATTGTGCAATATGTAGACATAGTGGGCATCACAATAATGTACCTTGTCAAGACTAAAGAGATATTGTGTCATACAGTCACATATTCATAAATCACTTCATCAGCATAGTTAATCATAACATCATATCTGTCAAATTGAACACTTGCAGACTACCATACACTTTAGATCCTTCAACAAATAGCCTTATCATCATTCTACTACTGCTTATTACTGCTGTCATTGCATTCATATTTGCTCAAATATATCACAATTTTCAACCCCTCCTAAATAAATAAAAAATGAACCACTTTATTTGACTCTATTAATCCATCAGTCAGGTAATTTCATTTATCATTTACTCACATATTACATTACTTTCCTTTATAATAGCCCAACATGTACATGATATTCATAAGCTTTATCGACTCAATATAGTATCACAGAGGAGAAACATTTATAGTCCAATCACGATCAGCTGAGCGCCGTGACCCATGGGTCCCTTGTTTATATTACCTTGTAGCAGGAACAACTTGTCGACATGGTGAAATACCGACATTTATATTTATATTATATATATAGTCAGTTTAGGTTATAGACGGGATTAAGTAATAAACATATATATGTTTATTTCTTTTTTTTTTCTTTATTTTCAGACGGGTCCAATAATAGCCTCAGTACTTTTGAAGTTCCAGCTTGACAAACAGAGTCCTTAAAGGTCATCTTTGACTAAAGTACAAGCTTTTACTTGTAATTTTGAGAATCACATACTTCAGCCATAGGTCAATCCTTCCACTGAGCAGAAATGGCAAAATGGGATCGGCAGCACATTACATATCCAAACATTATATGCCACTAGATTGTCTTGGGTATCGGGAAAAGAAGTATATATCATGCACTCCTACAGTTATGGGAAAAATTTTTAGTTTGTACGAGTAAGATTTTGTAAATTTATACAGGATCAGATTTTTCGGGAAGGGCTATGTATATTTTCATGAAACATGATCTACACATTGATACTTGAAAATATTTAAATGTTACTGAAGACTGGCAATATGACTATCATGTATTCATATTCAATAATTTTTCTTGTATTTTTGAAAATGACATTTATTTATCAGCAGAGCACACTTCGTCTTTGACGCAAAGATCGAGCTTCACTCACATCAAGAAATGTTTGACTTTTCATTAAATTTCATCAGACCTGACGGGAAATGGCTGACCTATATGTTTTTTAGGGAGCAGAGACACCTTACCCAAGCATAAAGTTAGACCATTAGCCCAGGGAAGTTGAAACTGTACATGCAAACAGACTGTGGTAATTCTTTTCCTGCAAATCCCAAATAAAGTAAATTTTATGTATTTTTCGAAAAAAAAAATATACATTTAACAAATCTCGTTGAGGAAACTGAACTTAATATGAAGTTAGGGTAAGCGGATTTCAGACATCAAAGGGTGTGATATTTAACCTATATTAAAATATTCAAACCAACATTTCCTCTTGCTGAATATAGTCTAAGGTCCATTTTCTATAATCATGTCCTAACTTTTTAATATCAATTTAATATTTCAGTCTTGAAACAATGTTATTTTGTTACATTATTTGCACTACGAAATGATGACTGTTCTGGTCGATTTCTGTGTTCGGAATTTATATAATAGTATTGGTGTGAGTGGAAACGTTAACACTTGTGTAATTATCAAAATATGAACTATTTTTTTTTTCAAATTCTGGTTGGTGATCATGTAAGAGATGGTCGAATTATAAAAAGCAAATTAAATCCAACCATACAGGGAAAATATTATTGATTATTTGAAACGAAATGTTTATAGGAAAAGAAATCTACTTGTGTTAGTAGAAATCCTTACACAGATGTGCATATGAGATTTGTTTTTATTATGCCTTATTTTTGTTTACAAGTTATCGCAACAATTACCAAGGTCTTTTCTTACAATTGCAAGGTGACATTTACAACAGTCTGGAACATATTAGCGTTAATGATGTGATGTGGCACTTAAAACACTTGTAAGGGTAATTATTCAAATTCAGAATCATCGACTGTGAAGTTACTGCTTTTTACCATTTGGAGGCAATATATAATCGCTTCTGGAGTAATGAGGTAAAAGACAGTTTTCGCAATATTTAAAAAACGAAAGACTTGAATGATTCCTCCAGTTAGCAGTTAAATACTTGTTTATAGGCGTATATATAAAATATAAATCTCGGGCCCTGTTAAAAATGGCTTTAATGGGAGACTTAAAAACACTGAATGGCATATTAACCATTGTTGCGTTGTTCATGACTCCCCTTAAGCCGGCCTACCGATATTTTTTTATGTTTTTTTTGCCAGCCGATTTATTTCAAGCGAAATGAATAATCTACAAGTCTCGCCGACCGGCGATTGCCCACACACCTACCGATTTTCTGTGCAGATCACAGTACATGTATACGCCATCTGGCGATCGTCAGGATTAACGTTATATGGAAGAAAACGCACGTCTCTCTCTCTCTCTCTCTTTCTCTCTCTCTCTCTCTCTCTCTCTCTCTCTGAAAGCTCAACTTTTCCGTGAAATACCGTAAGCTGTATTAGCTTTTTATTTGTTCGGCGAATATCCTGCATTGAAGCAGTTCATGATAAAAATTGTTTTTGAAAAAAGCCTCATTTTTCTTTAATAGAGGACTATTGACAAGGAATCATTCGCACCGGGGAGAGATAACTGAACTAGACATTGGTTTGCATTTGTTTTATTAAAGTTATCAAATGATTATGATTTTAAGTAAGTAACGCATATATCCAACCACCAGAGCTTTATATAATTGTATATCAGTTGTATATGTAGAAGAATGCACTCTACATAACGATTCCTAGAATAATGAAGTTGATGGGTCTATGCTGTTTTTTAAAGATAGAAGATTCCTTGGATTAACTTTCAATTGTCTTATATAAAATAAGCATTCTTGCAAACAGTTCACCAGATGACACAGCATTCTTTCGGTACCATGCCGTCCCCTTCCTTACACTTGAACACCCGGGCGAAATCCTCAAAGTTGCTATATGGTCCCAGGATTCTACAAGTTTAAGTCAATTTTTATTTATTTCAAAGTTTTCTTAAAATGTGGACACATATACTTCAATCGAATCGCATTACCATACCAACAGTTTACATAAGTAAAAAAGGTGATAACTGTGGCGTGTAATTATTAATTATTGTTCCACAAATACATTTTTTAACGTTAAACGATTTGAAAAAAAAATCTTCTCACAGGTAATGCTTATCCATAAAAGTAATGCATAAAATGTGTTCATAAGTTCGATGATCCGTGGTGGGGTGTGAAATTACAGTGAAACCTCGAAATTACGACCACCATTGGGACCTCGATAAAGTGGTCGTATTTTCGAGGTGATCGTCCAAGCGAGATCTGACATAAAGATCAAAACAAAAATTGGGACCGTAAAAAAGTGGTCCTTATTTTAAAGTGCTTTGCAAAATCGAGGAGGTCGTTAGGCGAGGTATTGGACATTTATGCGGAACTTAAAGGCCCGTCAAGACTTTTGAAAGTAATGTATTTGTACGATGTGCATCTTGTCCTAAAATTTTGTACAGCTGTATACAGTGGAACCTGTTTTAAAAACGAACTCTC
Source organism: Sipunculus nudus (assembly GCA_026874595.1). Taxonomy (NCBI): domain Eukaryota; kingdom Metazoa; phylum Annelida; class Sipuncula; order Golfingiida; family Sipunculidae; genus Sipunculus; species Sipunculus nudus. The sequence goes on from CM049319.1 coordinate 5,821,586, forward strand.
TAATAAGCTAATGTGAATTAAGACTACCGTGACATTTTACGAATCCAGCGGTTGGTTATACTGTATTTACTGAGAAAAAAAAAAGGAATAACGTTTACGTACCTACTAATTCGGCATATTCCGTTTAAAAGTAGTGGTTTGGCGTGTTTTTATCGAAAATTTCATACTAATGTGGCGTTAATAATAGAAGGTCACATTGAGACTAATCATTACATATAAATCATGGACTTATAAACTCACATATCCAATATACAACCATCAATCGAAAAATGATGAAATCATTGCTAATTCATGAAAGGCATGGGTGTTATTTAGGAGTAAGTGGCACAAGGCCATGCCTGCTTTTGAGAGAGGGTGTGTTGGTGTATGTGTCTGTGTGTGTCTTTGGAATAAGGTACCCGTGACGTTCAACAGATGTAAGGGCTGTCAGAACCCTGCGAATATTTTATATAATATTTTCATACTTTTATTTATACTTTAAATGTTAAGTGCTCATAAGAAAAAATAATATGCTAAAAGATTGCTACCAAACAAATGGCGAACAACAATTATTCATGCTATTGAAAAGATAGGTATAATGTTTTGTTGGTGTTGATTGTTTAAGATGTCATATTTCGCACACCCGTTAGCCGTGATATTATAAAAGTTACCGACCTGAATTTCCCCGGAGAATGCTCGCTATGGAGAATCTTTTTTCGCCAGCCCTCCGGCTTGTACTCAGCACACCAGACCTGTGACGGAAAATTAAACAGACATAAGATATATATATATATATATATATATATATATATATATATATATATATATATATATACTGAACGTTTAATAACATAACCTTAAAATGTTTAATGCCATTACCTGAATATTTCATTGGCATTACCTGAATGTTTAATTACATGGCGTGAATTTTAATGACTTTACGTGAATGTTAAACCAAATTACGTCAATGTTACGTGAAAGTTTCATGTTAAAGGATGATATTTACCTGAGCATATGACAGAAACATCAGCTGTTCGTCTGTGACACCCAGCATTGGTAAGGTCTGTTACCCGCCGTTCGCCTCCTTCCATGTTCTGTAAGCCTGTGAGTTTTTAAAAAAAGAATAGAAAAGAGAAACTTGAAGGAAAATACATGAGGCATCGCAAATAGCATCAATTAATGAAGCTGAGACATTAAGGGTCCATGACAGTTTTGATTTTTGTTATATTTGTTTTTATTTTATTTTACCAGTAATGCAGAGACTGATTAATTAAACGATTTTTATTTTAAAGTGTGAGTGTTGTTAATTAATCAAAGTTCTTCTGTAACTTATAAATATTGTGCAGTATATCAGTATAATTATCAGTAGATATATACACATGTATATATATATATATATATGTATATATATATATATATATATATATATATTCAAAATATAATTGAAATATAAGGTTTAATACGGACTGATAGTTTATATAATTGATCTTAAGTAATCAGTGTTTATAACACAATAATCACCTTAATCCATTTCAAGGAAATATCACTTAAAAATTTAGAAACAAGTTCACATTCAATTAACGAGTTACACTTTGCACTGGAATTATAAAATGGACACCAAAATTACAAATATATTCTGATCGATTTATACACATACTTTTGTAAATATCAAATACTAAAGATACCTATGGTATTTGAGCGAATATAGGGATTAGGGTAAGGGTGCATTGAATTGTTGTCAAAATCAAAAATAAATATCAGATGCAAATCTGCATCCTATTACTCAATTACTAGTGCACTGACCAAAGGGTAGTTTTAAAAAATCGAAATGAGAACAGGAAACAATCTTGTCGATTGGTTTGCAATGGGGCAGGCTTGATGCGAAATACTAGTATGCTTTCCAATCGCTTGCGCCACCTACCGACGATAAAAAACCCTGGGTGTTTGGGTCTGTTATATTGACAAAAAGTGATTTTCAACATTGAGCCACCTGTCTGAACCTCTTGCTTTTAGTAAATTTGATACTCGCATACTGACTTATAGGACCCGAACACTGCGAATGAGCATGGAGTGTTTTGCGCATCCTCGTGGTAAAAATAAATAAGTTATTAAATTACAAACGCACCCTGAAAGCAGTCCTAGCAGCTGCCGCATCAGCGATGTTCTCTCCCAGGGTTTGTTTTCCATTCACCTAAAAGTTAGAAAATACATACTGAAAACCAGGGGAAAATTATGAAAATACATACTGAAAACCAGGGGAAAATTATGAAAATACATACTGAAAACCAGGGGAAACTATGAAATTATATACTCTAAACCGTGGAAAGTTATAAAAATACATATTGAAATCCAGGGTGATAACTATGAAAATACATACTGAAACCAAGGGGGAATTATAAATATACATTATGAGTTTTGGATATGACAGCAAAGCATAAATTACAGTCAGCTACATGTTCTGTATTATCAGTTTGTATACAGAAGTAGGTTCAGAACGGTTTATGCGCGTAAACGGTGTATATTGTAACATATATAAGAAATTCAATAAAAAAGAGATCAATAAAATAGGTGTGACATGACAACAAACACATGTACCTTGGTTCCGTGACCGTCTCTTGTATTCATTTCAGTGGCGGATCCAGAGGGGGTGCCTTCTTGGGTGGTAACATCTCTCATTTTATCAATTTCTATTCGTTATTCGTAATTAAGCCTGATTTTCTTTTTTTCTCTAGCAATTAAATTATCAATTAATCTACTTTTTTTACATTCTAATAAATAGATTTAGGATCTTAATGAACAGCCCTGTAATTAAGATAGCATCAAAATGTTTCTATACTGACAGAGGTAGCATTTCCTGATCTCACGGTTCAAAAGTCAAATCTCGAACTCATGACGTGTGCTCTGCAGAGTCCGGTGCGCGGCCTGGACCACAGAAACTGTTATAATGCAAAGTCCTACAAGCAACTCGAATATATAAATCATATACCTACGAGGGCTACATTTAAACGATGCTATTTTGCAAGTAATGAACGTAGATACGCATAATAACCATATGGATATCGACATGTGACACATGATTGAATGTTTTGGCTTACCAGTTAATATGCAGATTTTTGAAGATATATATATATATATATATATATATATATATATATATATATATATATATATATATATATAATAGCCGGCCACACGTGAACCCCCTCCCCTCTGAAGGCTGAATACGTTATGCAGAAAGATTTACGAGTAGTAGTTGAGGAACAGAAAACCATCAAAATGTCCTCCTTACATTTATTTTTAAAATGTTCTCAATACGGGAGGGGAAAATCCCCGTGTACCTGTACCTCTACCTAGATTTATTCATATATAATAAAAAACCAATGTTTATATTTTTCATAGGCTGAAAATATATTAAGTATATAGTATTAATATATATATATATATATATATACATTGTAAAATAATATCGCATATATATATTATGCTAACACAGTGTTAGCGCCCCGTGTTCTCGAATATCTGGTTCCGCCACTGCATTCAGTGAATTATAAACAAGGGCGCAAGTGTTCGGTAAGAATCACAACTTAACTGTCAGTCAAAAGAACCAATATAATATAAGCAATATACTCTTCAAATTCCGGCTGAACAAGGACACATGAAGATGATGTGCCATAAAAGGAGCAGACTTATTTGATAAGTTAGATTCTAGATGCCCTCCCGACAATATTACTTGTTAGGCAAAGCATCGCACGAGCATTAGTGTAAAACGGGTGTACGCGAGCCATTTTATAAGTTCAATTATTCACTATACATAAAAAAGATCCTAGAGATGGTCGTGGAATCAAGGTATGTGAGTGCGTGGCGGTATGAAGATTAGTAGGCCCTCTAAAAACGCTAATCCATGTCTTGAAATGCACATTCTCAATGTAAGAAAGACCTTCCATTTTGCGACGCTTGTCGCGTCACAGAAAATGTTACCTGTGCGTAAAAACAGCACTTGCATCTAGGTCGCATGTAACTAGATCTACAATCATTGAATGATCACAGTGTATTTTTCTAAGTAAAATGATTTTAAGGAAATTTTATCCCGAACAAACAAATTAAATTTGAACATTTATATGTGCTTATTTTATTCAATAATGAATCAAATCAACGTTTACTCTACAAACACTAAAACAATTTATTCTTACCGTCATGTTGACCGCAGGGACAAAATAAGACGAGTACTGAATTTCAAAACACTTGGCCCTCTCTTCATACAATCTGTGACTTTCCTCGGGCCACCAACCTCGCTGCTTGTCACCGTATTTGTTAAACAGTCGTCCTGTCGAGACAAAAGAAGTTCATTTTAGTGGCAGAAAGATTTAAGCTCCCAAAATAACAGATCAACCAGTCGGGGTCACCTATTTCTTAATGCGTCGGAGATGGGTCTTAAGATTCCCAGGTGAAAGTTGCATGATCACATATCAGAAGCGGATCTGGAGGCGGGAGGCGGGTTCCCCCTTTTATTTAGCCATAGAGGATAGGACACACCCATACACACTCAATAATTAATTCTGCTAGTATTAAAGAAATCACCTAATTGGAGAGTAATTTATATTTCAAGGAATGAAAAATGTCTTGAACAACTTATGTTGAGTACAAAATTTTTGTATTAAGGATTTTACTTCACGACAGGTATTTCAATATGGTCGATGTAGAAAACTTGCCAAATGTCATATTTATCAGAAAATACTTCATTAAAAATGCAAAATTCTTTTATAATAGAAAATCAAATATTGTAGATACTAAAGACTTTTAGTTTAACATGAAGAAAGTTAATACAGAGCCAGACAAAAAGGAATTGCTTCACAAATTAAAATGGGATGTAGTCGGAGTTAACACGTGTAGGAAGAGGATGCGGTCTTACTGAATATACGTTTGAATACAAACAAAGAAAAAAGATGACCTATGTAATGGGGAGACTTTGCCCTACGGTCGTGTTCACTCACAAGCGAGTTCGTCTTCTCTTGGGGGGGTTTCTCGGTGGTATGGCCCAGCAATGGGTACGATTACCATCAATGACCCCGCAGGAGCAGTAGTCACCGGTCCAGGTTAACACCAGGATATATAATAAGAGTTGCAACTGCCCTGTCACGTAGTCCGAAAGCGGAATGGGGTCTTGCATATTTACATACTTAGTTAAACGAGCGATAAAAAATGTAGGCGGTTGCTTCCTACAAAAAACTGCCACGTTTATTGTGCCTGTTATTCCTTCAGGTCTTCCTATTGTCTAACAAGCACAATAAACATTCCACCGATAAAACTTGTCATATGAAGAGAGGTAGAACATCAAGAGAATTCTATAAGAAAAGAGTATTTCATTAAAGCCAAAGGTTGACGAGGTATTTTAAATCTTACCTTTGATGTCAAACCATGCCCCAGCTCATGGCCTAAAACTGAGCCCAGACGACCAATGTTCATGGCCCTGTAAATGGTAAATAAAGTGAACCAGACATTGTGAAATCTGTATGTCTTATACAAAAGTTATACAAAAGCACAATCCTTCGCCAATGCAGGTCACCACCCCCATATTGCATTGTCAGAAATATGTGATAAACACAGAAGGACAATCACTGAACGTTATAGCATGCTGACACTGCTCATGAGCTCTAGGGCTACAAACTTAACGAGGCAGTTAATTAGCCATATATAACATTGTCAGAAATGTTGCATTTTTCCATTAAAAAAATCTTGGATCAAGATAGTGAACCAGATCACCCCCAAAATTTAATCAGTCCTCTAAAACGAAATACTGCATTTTTCGCAATGACATGTGAGCGTCATGAGCTGCCTTGTTTACATTCTGAACTCTCTGAGTGCAAATTGCTAGTTAAGTTTGAAAACAAACTTTATGTTCAATCTAACGCGACATATGGAGAAAGTTTAGCCTTTCTCTTACATTGGAAGGTCTCTGTCGTACAGTTCATTTATGATGGCGGCTGGTACCCCTGGTGAAGATAAATAAACATTTCTTATAAATCCAAGTGATCTTCACTCAAATACAAGCACATCCTACTTAGAACCCACTGTATCAGTAAGTCTAAGAAGTATACAAAAGTATAATTTATAAAAACACAGATTCATTGCCTTCGCAAGGAGAGTGTGCGTTCAACCACGTTCGCGTGTGTGTTTGTGGGTATGTTTGTTCGTTTGTTAAAAAATACTCACGCAATCATCAACGGAAACCCGTGCAATTTTCAGGGCATTTCCGGAAATTGCAAATAAAGATTCAAATATATTTCACCGTGGATCCTGCACGTGATCAGGATTCAGAAAGGTGTTCAAGGAATATTCTCAATTTTACTGCCAATTATGTACGAATGCACCTGTCAATATGGAACGGAATAAGTGGATGCCAACAGGGTTTGGGGAGCAGGCCACAATACGTTATAATGCAGATTAGTAGTTAATTCTTTTATCGATTTGCATTAATGTGTAACACCGTCAGGTACATTTAACCTCAAATGTTTGAGGAACCATACCAAAGGATAATTCTAAATACCTCCATATCTGGCTTATTACACCAGTGTTAAGTGCCTGATACATGGAAGTAGCTTGAAAAGGCGCTTTATACGCAACATAAAGACATTAAGAAGGCCACATCATGACACACACATATATAACAACAATAGTAATAATAAAAATGTAGATACTTAATTATAAACATATGAATGTGAACAAAATACATATATATATAATATATATATATATGTATATATATATATATATATATATATATATATAAACGCTTTCAATTCTGCATTTATAGTCCGGCATCCGGCGTAAACCGGCATATTATTATGCCGGTTATATTATATATATATATATATATATATATATATATATATATATATATATATATATATATTATATATATATACTGCCACTAAAGCTATAAGACAAAGAAATAGAGGGGAAAATCCAGGTATACTGAACAGGAATGCACGAGGTTACAATTCATGTCAGGTAATTCCCCCAGTGCCTGATATATGAGAAATGTGTGATTAAGTGAACTTTCCAGTTAAATTACTGTCGGAAGCTGAAGATAGTTGATGTTTAGCAACATAACAAGCCCATATAATACACATTATTATGGCAAATCAATCCATTTCTTTGTGGAATATGGGATCTTTTCAAGGACGGTAGATATTGCAACCCTGTAGATATCCGCCGAACTTAATTGGTGGTGTATCATTGGGTCATAGATAAATCCGAGGCAAGAAGCCAACTGATTCTGTCGAGAAATTCCGAAAGGTTCCCAGTGGTGACACGCTGAGTAACCACAAACATTTTGGATTATATATCGACCGGAAAAAATAGATGATGACGTATAGCCTGGACACAAACAAACATTTTGTTGTTTCTCCGCGACATTTATCTTCTTCTATCTTATCTCATCTCATCTCATCTCACCTCATCATTTATATGCATCATCTACTACTGAAATTTTCCTGTCTGTTTGTTCGTTTGTCCAAAAATACCCTCAGAAACGGGCTATGACAGTGTGCCAGTTTTGCCATCTGCATCAGTCAGTTGCCCTAACCTACAGAATGCACACCAGTTTGGCCCTTCATTTGCACACAATTGAAATCCCGGAAGCATAACCCCATAGGTCTGTCGCACAACACCACAGGGCTCGCTACCTCGCCATTGCTGACCTTTACCTTGTCTCATTACCACAAAGATATAAATAATTGGTTTCGTATCGAACACCAGACGTTGCTACCTTACGGGTCTGGGGAGTTCTTTACCTTACGGGTCTGGGGACACACTACGCGGCAATATACCCTTCCTCTGCACCGGGACCCAACGGGTCCCTATTTCTAGTGATTTCTAGATTTAATTTAGCCGCTGAAAGCAAAAAGCGGGCGCACAATGGACAGGTTTTTCAACGCCAGGTTCTTCAGCGCTTTTGACCCCTGTGTAAATCACTTAATGAATGTATATTATAAAAGTATGTAAATTGTATAAATGTCATATTTCCCGTTATTCACTTGATTTATTCGTTGCTATGTACAGTGGAACTTGTCGTTGAATAAAGTACACTTTGCATAGTCAATCAAGATAACATAATATATATATATATATATATATATATATATATATATATATATATATATATATACCCTCCCAAAAAAAATGAGAGTGTCCATATTCCATCTATCATTAATCAAAAGACAAAAATTATATAAAAATACACATGAATTAAAAATTATTCGCAACATGCACTCTTCATGATATGTCTCAAATGAAGATAATTTTTTTAGCAACGATAGTCAAACTGAATTAATGATAATTATTTTGCAATATAACAGCTGTAATGCAGTGGCGTGAAACATAACAGACTTACACATTAAATTGTGAGTCATTGCATAAAATGCGTTTATCTTCGCTGCATGGGAACCAATATAATCTCTGTAAAATACAGAATAATATAAATGTAATATAATTTAAATCTATGTCGATAACTGCATGGGAACCGATATAATCTCTGTAAAATACAGAATAATATAAATGTAATATAATTTAAATCTATGTCGATAACTTTACTGACCACACTGAAACCGTATAAATCTTTTGTGTTCTATACTTGAACCATACATGTTTAAATAAAAAAGTAAATTTTTGTATTAACATATTATTTGATTATGACGGGACGTCTTATGGCATACTAACGAACAGTCTGTCCGTCCGTTGTCCTTCAGTTAACTTTTAGTGTCGCTTAACAGGAATTTTCTCCATAACTCACAACTACTTACCAGCAGATCTAGCCCGAGTTCGAGTATAGGCAAGTTCATGCATATTAAATGAGGTCAGAGGTCACGAGGCCACTTTGTCAGGAATATAACGGATTTTGGTGAAACGTAATAGACTTTCTTATGGATATTCATAAAACCCATTATAAATCTTAACAAATACAGTTTCCGACTTAAATTAGAGTCTCGGCATAATCCATGTATGTTTTATGAGGACAGAGGTCACAAGTGTTATTGTTTACCTCCACATCTTGTGGTTAGTGGACGATGCAAATGACAGCTTGAAGCGGTATTGTGTTCCTTTACCCATCAGCGAGTTATAGAAAAACTCTTCATTTGGTTCAAACTGCAATATAATCAACGCATAAGGCGAAATACCGCACCCTATGAAAGATATCTTTGACCATACCAAGGCTGCGATAAGGCATAAAATTCATAGTCATGTAAAAGAAAGTTACTTTAAAATAAATTATTAAATTCAACAATGTCACATGGCGATTATTTGTCCGATGAACTCCATTTGGAGGATTTTAAAATATTTATAGGATACCCGGGGGACCATACAGATAATGTTAAACATTAAAACGCCTGTATTATTATCTGTAGGTAGCAATATAAGTATAAACAAATGCATTTAAAAGACTTGCCACACTGTATTCCTCGTCCAGAGCATCATCATCAAGCAGCTCGTCCATGTAGCCAATCATCGTCACCACGTCATCAAGCTGAAAGAAATACAGTGTAAACAAGGAAATGTGACTGGATTACCTCGGAATTACATCAGTGGCGTTTAGTGAAGTGGGGATGCCGAAATAATTGTCAACAGCAATGGAAGCATACACACACATTTATATATCAAATATATTGTTTCTAATTGTCTTATTTTGAAATAATACAACTAACGATACTTAAAATTTTACAATTACTTTTCTTTAAGTTGCATAACATAAGCAAACTACATTTGGTTTAATCGAAAAGATTCAAATATAAAAAAAAAATTAAAGAATTTGTAAATGCATGTAAAATGTCACAACGCCTCCTTGAGGTTATCAAATATGATCATTAAATAGACCTTGTATGGATAGGTCCATATAATTATACATATCCGGTGTCGTATGCGGCTTCTTCAATGAATACACCCATGTGGTCAATAGATTTATGGAAATATGGATTTCGATTTATTTTATCGAATATAAGAACATCCGAGTTACCGGATGAGTAGTCAGACACTATGTCTACATAACCATCTATATCTGTTTCAGATCGTACTTTTATGCTCTGCCTTTTTATACAATCTTTACAGACAACACTAATATGTCAGAACTGGTGAGTAACAAATCAGGAAATATATGACAACCGTTAATAACTAAAATAGCTTTATAATACAGAGAGACAGAGATAAAAAAAAGAGAGAGAGAGAAGATAAGAAAGAGAGAGACAGTAGAAAGAAAAAATAGAAAGAGAAATATAAGTTACAAAGGTTATATTATAAATGTACATGTACACGATTCATATATGTTTTCTTTTTTAACTTTAAGAATCCTAATAGAAATAAAGTTTAGGAAAACATAAGAATTAAAAATGCTATCAAAAAGAACAAACTGAGGATGGACATATAAAGAAAGACAAAGATAGCTAAATGAAGGAAAGACCAAAGAAAACACAGCATGGGATTAAATGAATGGGATCATGGGAATTAAGGAATAGGTTTACAAGTGAAGAATCGTACCTTATCAACAGACGCCTGTCGTGTTGCTTCATCTAACCATATGGCGCCTTCGATCTGCTTTCTGAAGGTAGCTCTGATATCGCCAATGAGTGGTCTTGCCTTTGGAAAGGAAAATGTACAGCTAATAACACTAAGGCAAAACAATTAGACTAACCATGAACTCTATGTGACCTTTATCGCAACTTTATCCAATGAATAATCATGAGCAGACCAGTTGTGAGCAACCATTCAAGTTATCGTCGGCACTTTAAACAGTCAATCACCTAAAGAGCCCAACATTTTCATAATTTGGGCGACTATTCCAACACAGAACTTATGTTGTCTGTCCAGTATCCCTCCATAAGAGCGTGTTGGGGCTCACAGTCTGCAAACCTTAAATGGTGGCTTTGACCTAAACCATCAATTCATTGGAACTAAACGCTACCCTTGCAAGTTGTATAAATATACATAAAGTTGCTTGTTTTCTTTACAAAATAGATTACAATGATTGTAAATGGTTCGCTCTTTTTATATAAACATAAGATGGAGAATCATTTTTCCGATAAGATAACTTTACTAGCCGGATTGGGGTTTAGCATATTGGAATCCTTAATATGCTCACGTGTACCTGTACGGCTGTAGACCAGTAACAGTACACTTATTAAAAAAAATGATGTACCTCGTATATTCGAAACCTCAAATATCCGAATATAATTTATGTCCCCAAAACTACTGTATTAATATTTTCCATAAGGTGAATGATATTACAATATATATAAATATATATAAATATATACATATTTAACATAAAATTACAAAACAAAAATTTAAGGGCATAATAACCATGAACTGCTAAATCAATATTATCCCCTTTTTCCAAATTTCTAGATCCGTCTCTGGCTCTTTTGCATAATTAGGTCAGAGGGTGTAGCACAATAAATGTAGTGGTTTGGTTAATAAACTTTCCATTTGCAGCGCCACAGGTGTTAGGGCCCCATGACTAATCAATTGGTATGCTTTTCTGCAGAAGTTTGTTAATTTCTTATTCAGGTTAAAAATAATATGATTAATTTAAAATTTTTTTCTACAAATCATCAAGTATAGAAAGCCCAAATATAATATGATTTTAACGACATTTTCTCATGAGCTGGTTAGGATAAAATAAGTGCCCATGCAAAATATTCTGCCAGTTCAAAACCTTCTTAGTTACTGACCGAGTAGAGGAGGTAACACCCCGTATCTGTCATGCTTCAAACTTTCCATTGTATTATTACATGTATATCTATTATCTGAAGCAAAGTACTCTCCTGAATAGTTTCAACGTGTAAAGTGCGTATTAATCCTCCATTACCTCTTCACGTTTCTCCTTTGAAAAGTAATTGTCCACGTAGATACGTCCAAGAGCGTGCTGAAAGACCTGCTCCGTAGAGAGCATACACTTTTCCCAAGCAGCATTCCCAAAGCTGGCCTGAAACGGGAAATGCGTTAAGCTGTACATGCCGTATAAAGCTCATCTTCAAAGTTGGGGGAAGGACTGGCAGGATTGGGGGCTGGGGGGTTATAAACATATATACATGTATATATATATATATATATATATATATATATATATATATATATATATATATATTATATATACTAAGTAGGTTCCGTTGCTTGAAGTAAAGAGCTCGATTCAGCTGAGGAAGAGCAGATTAGTTAAACATTAAGAGTTTCAGGCTGTTGCCGGTATCGGCACCCGGGCGATCATCAGATAACTGACGCTCGTTGGGAATCCAACTACTTCTGTTATTTTCTTTTTATTGTATTTAATACTATCGCGTGGGAATGAGATAATTACCCCTTGAGAACGAGATACTGTCGTGTGAAAAAGAGATAATTTAATTATCACACTGGAACGAGATGATGCCGGCGGAGCAAGATAAAAATAAAATTCTGTATGTACTATAGAGCCATCGTAGACTTGAAACCAAAGTCTAGGATTCTAATAAATAATATTTTAAAAATAACTATTTCTTTATCAGCCGTGCTCCTTAAATTGTCAAAATAATAAAAAAAAAACAGTTTTGTTGTGCATATGGTTGATTATAAGCTAATGTTTTAGGTAACTACTATAACTTAACTCAGTCCTACCTCAGAGATATTAACCTTGTCTCCCATGTATTGACAAGATTATTGAATCATGTATATTTACCGCTAATTTTCTCGGCACTAGTTTTTTCGGTGCTCCTGGTAGGAACTTCATGAGATCAGACATGATTATCAGCATCAAGTAGTTGACCCGTGTTCTGAAAGGGAGACAGTATATACACAACACTAAAAATACTAGGAGGTATATATATATAAGGCCAAAATACCGACAGTATAAACATATCACTAAAAATACCAAGGCAAAAAATACTGACAGGTTATACATGAGAAAAAAATATCGACAGCATATATATAAATATATATATATATATATATATATATATATATATATATATATATATGGTCAAAACACGGCAGTATATGTATGTGACCTAATATATGGAGAGTATATACATATAGCCAAAATACTCTCAAAATACCGACAGTATATACAGATGACCAATCATACCAACAGTATAAATATATAAAAAAAATATCGACACTGTATATATCTGACCAATAGTACCAAAAGTATATACATATGACCAAAAATATCGAGAGTATATACATGTGACCAAAATACCCACAGTATATACATATGACCAACAATACTGACACAATAAACATATGACCAAAAATATCCACAGTTTATACATATGGAGAAATACCTGTGGTATATACATATGACCAACAATACCCACAATTTTAACATATGATAAAAAATATCCACAGCATATATCAAATATCGAAAATAAATGCATGGGACCAAAATAGCGACAATATATGCATATGACCAAAAATCTCGACAGTATATACATATGGCCAAAAATACCAACAGTATATACATGTGGCAAAAATACCGACAGTATATGTATGTGACCAAATATACCGACAGTATGTTCATGATCAACATACCGATAGTGTAAACATGTGACCTAATGTATCGAGAGTATATTCATATGGCCAACAATATCCACAGTATAAACATATGTCCAAAAATACCGAAAGTTTATACAGTATCCTGGTTTGTATCATCCTGGTGCCCTTATAGCTATACGTGTTTTCCATATGCGTCTGTATGCGTTAAATATCGCTTATTTGATACTGCTCGTATACCAGTTGTGGTATTCGAATGCATGCGTATATATGTGCGTATATGCGGGAAAATCGCCACAAGGGCAATTTCCACGCAATTGAGTCTGCATAAACTCAGATATTTGGGTAAAATGACGTAACTTCAGTATTTTCTAAAGAAAGACCTGCTAGAGCCACTGGGCCATTATACACTTCTGCCAGTTTACGCACACACGTATTTACGCGCATATGGAATCACAACTTAATGGTGAAACCTTGCAAGACCCTCTGTCAGAGATTCACTCTAATTATTTAAACACAGGTTATGGCTTCTTGATTACCGGATTATTCCTCGTCCTGTGCATATATATCCTGAAATCCAGGCTTAATAAAAACATTACAAAGGGGCGGGGGTCATGTTTTTGCCGGCGTTAGTTTGTCTGTTAGAAACATTAATCAGAAGTTATTAACAGATTTTGATAAATTTTTTTTCAGGATAATGAGCAAGGCAAGGTACAAGAAATAATTGATTAATGTTTGGGGGTGATCCAGGTCTGGATACAGGAAACTTTAGGTGGGAAAATTGCTACCTTTTTGACAACGTCATAAGAGGGTCATGAGCTACCTTGGCGGAGGTTTGCGCTCTCTCAATGCTCTTCTAGCTCTCAAATAATATTTACCTCCCCCCTCATTGAGTAAAATGTGCAACCGATACTTATAAGCACAAAAAAGTCAGTGTTTTACTCTCATTTAGTGTCCTAAATACTCGGAAAATACAGAGAGCTATGTTAATCTGTAGGAGCTAGTGACTGGTTTTCCCGCGTCGTCATGGCACTTATCATTAAATGAGGCAATACTTTTTTTTAAATTAATCAAATGAGTAAATTAAGTAAAAAGGACGTTGCTGTCAAAGGGACACCAATGGATGTCACCAATGTTTTACCGTAAATTTTTTTCTTGCTTGATAATAAGAAAACACCTTACTTTTCTGGTGTTGAAGACCAAAGCTTCATCAGTTTCTTCAACATTTCCAGGCTGGTAATAAAGACCTGTGTGTCGTAGTTTACGTCAAGGTTCTCGGTGTTCCCCACCAGCTCCATACCAAACCCCATCTAGTTGAAATCCTGAGATACAGTCAGTTAAGTTTCTTTCAGATCAGCCTTTTCATACTGGTTGAATATTTATAATAAAACATGCGGACACATATAATATACATCGGTTCTTTATTTTTATTTTTTCAGGATAGCTAGCAAATGATAAAAGGATCAATTGATTAAATTGAGAGGATATCTGGCTCACTATCTGGATCCAGGAATTGTTTTAAAGAAAAATGAAACATTTCTGACAATGCCATATGGGTATAATCAGCCTCCTTTGGCGGAGGTCTACGCTCTTTGAGTATCCATTATCTAGTTAGTAAAGAATAAAAAAATTGCACCTCAGTAGCTCAATCAATGAGAAGGGCAGATATTCAAGTGTTGTAAATATGAACCATATCAATATTATAGTCTTCATAGTTATATGTCAAACTAAAATTCGCCTCATGCCCCATGGGTCACTAGTTTAACAACATAATAAAAGTCAGCCGATAGGCTTATACAAGGTATTAGAAGTATCTAAAATCAGTTCAAACAGGTTTTTCAAAGTGTGTTTTTCTTCTATACTGTGAGAAAGAATTTTTTTTTATTAAATCAAAATTTAAATTTCAGTTCTTGGGTACCCGTAGATAGAAACATGGTGAAGGGAAAACAGCTTGTGGCCAATGGTGCCCAGCTGAATTTGAAATACAGGTAATGCATGTATTAATGATTGATGTTATGACCTGGTGAATAATATTTGTTAAGGGACTTTGAACAATGGGTAAACAGCTTCCTGAGTGCTCAAAATCATGATTTTATATTTGCCCATAGTCCTTAGAAAATAGATAACAATGACCTGTGACCTTTTTCTTAGTTTCCCAGGAAGATTTACTTGGTTAGAAAGTTAGAATGTTCTACGTCAATCTGCTTTGAATTTTGTCCATCTCACTTATAGGGTACTCAAATCATGTTCTTTCACGAGCTCACCGGATATAGGTCACAATGACCTTAATTTGGATGTCCAAGGAGAATTTACCATGACCCCTGTTTACATTAAGAAAGACATTTCTAGATCCAGCAGTTAAGATTTGTACCCTGTGTGACTTTTTGGTTGCTGAAAAAATAGGTTTACTGCTCGTAGCTCACATAATAGGTCACGGTCGGTGACCTAATTTCAGGAGTCAAAGGAGACTTGTCCAAGGCTTCCCTTGATATTGGGTTAAAAGATTCTAGGGCTGTCGGATAAAATTTGTGCCCTGTCTGACTCACTTGGTACTCAAAATCATTATGACCTAATTTCAGGTTTCCAAGGAGATTCGTCTAGATCCTATAAACCCTATTGACGGCCTGATTGCTTTATTTAAAGATTTCTAAAATAGAGAAAAAATGCGTTAAAATTGGATAATGTAAAGTCTTAGAAAATGACGAAACACTCCATGATCAATTTGTATCGAAATACTCATAGTAATCAATACATTAGTTATACAGATACTGGAGCTTTTGTATCAAATTTTAAATATTCTGGGAGGTATTTACGAGCCCAATAGCTAAAAGGATAAAGTTCACAGTGACCTAATTTTGGGTTTCCAAGGAGATTTTTATAGACCTCCATTGGTGTTCAGATAGAAGTTTCTTGGTTCAGCGGTTACGATTTCTGCCCTGTTATCGGACGGACGGACAAAGAGTGATCGCTAAAGCTCAAATGACATTCAGTTAGCTGAGCTAAAAACCCGCTGACAAAAATTTAAATTATTGTTAGGCTTTTTAATATTCACCTGCAAGGAGGCTTGCTGTTTCTGGGTGGGTAAAATTGCGCAATGGATAAACAGTTTTTTAATATAAAAATATTATATGAAAATGAAAGAAAATTTCTAAATTGCGTATGCCATCATAAAAAAACACCGCATCAGATTTAAAATAATTAAAACAACTTTTGGGTTGATTTTAGATAGAGGGGTTTTGTCAGATCTCCTTTCTTAATGCTGCTATACGGATGAAGTCTGATCAGACTGAGAAACAGATGTCTTACCGAGGAGATGTTATGATTCATTTCACCAAGTGACAATAGCTCAGAGTCCCCATACTCTTCATATCTGATCTGAGAACAATGATATAAAGTCACAAAATTATCATATGATACCCGAAATATATAACATTTTCTAAACATATATGCATGCATTTTCAATCTATTTGTCCATGTGTCTTGTTCTGAGTATGGCAGGAATGAACAATCTTTTCTTGGAGGGGGGGGGGGGGGGTTAGCTCATAACTTCTGCGTATGATACTAGCATATTGGCAGAATATATGCTTAGTCATACAAAAGCCAAACAAATGGTGTTTACAGGATACAGTCTAACGACATTTAAAATAAGTAAAATTAACATAAAGATGTATGCTTTTCTAGTCTCTGGCGGGAACTGCACAAATCCAGAATGGCAACTGCACATTTTCCATTAACAACTGCAGTACTGCAACTAACAGGGATCAGCTGCGGTCAAACAATATATCCTTCAATTACCTATACCAAAACAATATATATATATATATATATATATATATATATATAATCTCTGCCTGTTCAATATGTGCATTTTAAACATATAAATCTAAACATTTCTTCTGTCAGAAGGTAGATACCTAGTTAGAAAGATTACTATTCCGGTTATCCTCGCGGCCATCGAAACAATCACAAAAAGTAAGCCGCAGGTCCGCCATTTTGGGAAATTGCGTGATTACAAATGCGATGACAGATATAACAACACATGTCTTTCCAAAGTTCACACCGTGCCGATTTTATGCCCGTCTATGAATGGACGTTTTATGGTATATCCATGGTCCGTCCATCATATGTAATAGATCAGAGGTGACAAGCCATAAGACGGGCGTGTTTTGCACTGCCTTGTGTCGATTCTTCCACTGGACAAGTTAAAATTTTGTCGGAAACTATCCCATATTAATTCAAAAAAGTGTGATTTTTATCTTGTATATTAAATAAATATTGACTCTTATGTTACCTACCCGCACAATCTCTTCTTCAAGCTCAACTACATCTTCTGCATCCTGCCTTGCTATATCAGGGTCTGCTCCCAGCATCACCACCTCCTCCACGATCACTGACTTCAGTTCTTCTATTTTTTCTGTAGCGTTGTGGATGTACCAGGCTTCGTCTTCGATGAGGCTTCCACCAAGTCCTATCTGGAAACAAACGTCATGACATTCTTTCAAATTCGGTCACTGGGGAGTCAGTCTTTAGAACATAGATGAATCTGACTAGAAGTACGTCTTATATTGTAAGAACATTACATTTAGCAACCTCACATTGCAGATATTTTATTACCCCCCCCCCCCCCCTGCAGGACTAAATATAATTTTTGTATCATTTCGGACATATTTAGTGTCACGCAGGTCTCCAAAATGGCTGATATTAAAGATATTTCAGTACAATATTACGCAAAAATTCCTGGCGGAGGCAGTAATCATTCCAGGCAGCGTGTTAAGTAAATCCAAAATAAGAGTCTGTAACGGTTCATGGCAGTCAGGCTGCTTTAGCTTCCTGCCATAGTGATCTTATCAAATAAGGAATATTCAGATACATGCACAGTGACATAAGGCATATACAAATACATACACAGTGACACAAGGAATAAACAGATACATGCACAGTGACATAGGGAATAAACAGATACATGCATACTGAAATAAGGAATAAACAGATACATGCATCTTGAAATAAGAAAGAAACTGATACATGTACAGTGACCTAAGGAATGAACAGGTTCATGCATAGTGAGATAAGGAATAAACAGACACTTGCATTGTGACATAAGGAATAAAAAGATACAGGCAAAGTGAAATAAGGAATAAACAGATACATGCATACTGAAATCATAAGTAAACAGATACATGCACAGTGAAATAAGAAATAAACAGATGTACATGTACAGTGACCTCATGAATATACATTGACTTGAACAGTTTCTGGGCCTTTAATATATTGAAATTAAATGACAAGGGTTATATAAAACAGGCGCTGCCAATTGGCACGTGCAATGAGTTGACCCTCATTACAAGTACGTTTTTATTCAACTTCAGTATGGATTCAATATTTTGTTTATAATTTTTGGTGCAATTATCCGCCTCCAGTTTTTAATGCAAGCTCCTACTAAAAATGGTATGGCGGAAGGAACCGCCTCCGTTTTTCAATGCTAGCGTTACCTCCAGAGAACCTGTCGGCATTTTTTTAATAGGAAGGGGAATTTACGGATGTAAATGTTTTTTTTTTTTGTATCTGTGGCCCCCTAGCCCACGGAACGTTCGTTCTCGCTTTTCACCTGTTAAAAAGGCCCACATCTTGTATGTTGACATAGCATGTAACTCATGTATTCCAGTGATTTAAGGTAAATGATCATCGCCTCGCTTTGTACACGGTAAACCATGTGTGTTAGGTATAATGTTGGCCAAGATGGCAGTGACTGTTTATTCCCTCACTTGTAATTAATATGGTGCACAGTTTTGAGTTAAGTTTTAATGCATTCAGTATCAGTTTATATTTGGGACTCTTTGATAATAATATAGTTTACTTTACGGATAAATATTTTGTTACTTTTGGAAATGACGTTGTACCTATTATCATCATATTTGTTAATATATTTCGGGCTGATATTGTCATTTACTGCCATACTGGTGTAACTATCTCAGGATAGTTCAAACCAAAGGCACATTACTTTAATTGTCACAGTAACATCATATGCTATATAATCATGTTTCCCCCAGAGTTAGATATGAAGGTTGCTGTCGTGTATAGTCCTGGTTGCTTATTGCTAGATCTTACAAGTTATTCAAAGTCAAACACACGTGTCATCTGGTTGCATTACATTCTGATGTTCAGTGATTGAGTCACAGTTTTCATAGTTGTTACATATGTGGGGTATTTGCTTGTTCAGTGTGAGTTTTCATATGTTCACTTACTCTGTATATTTATTTGTGAAACGGTATGTCTGCATCGACTTAGTAGTATTTAAAGCAGGTGTCATACTGTGTATAGCATAACACATTGTTGGCATTTGTCTTTGCAGGCCAACCATTACTTGATCATATTATTGTTCGTGGATCAACGTATCACTAATTAACGGTAGAATTACTCCGGTGTTAAATTGTCACCTCTCCTCGGCTGGATTTCCAACCCACAATCTCTCGGGTTTCTAATCAGACCAAGATCAGTGATTATATAGTCCCGGTACTCCTGATAATAAGCACTTTCATATAATGCTCCTTTTGCAAATAAATAATTTCCACTTACCATGAGTTTTAATTCATGAGTTGAATACATGAAGTCGACAATCCAAGGCTGAACGTAGAATAAAGTTTTGATATCTAGTTTGGTTGCCTTGGCGATTAGTTCGGCTTGGTAGGTGAACTCTGGGTTCCAGTCCGGCATTACCGTCGGCCACGCACCAAAATGGTCAACAGCGTACTGCAGCAGGGGCTCCCGCCAGTCAGTGCTGTTCTCATCTGTAGGTAACAGACCATTTTAAACCTACTGGAATACTTCAACATTTTTATTGTATATAAGCACAGGCACTCGACACTTCAACAAACCCAAGGGCGATAATAGAAGCATTATAGCATTCCTTCCGTCCTTCCTGTTCAGTCATTTCTTAGCGCTAATAAAATTTGTTTTTCCTTACTTTGGGTTGCTTTTCATCTGGTTCATGCAGTTATTTCATTATAAGATCACATTCTTATAACACGGCCTCTTGGCCTCCGTTCCCTCGGATGAAATTATGGTCCTGTTATGCTTCTATTATCGCTCACAGGGTATGTTTATGTGTCGAGTGCCTGTGTATATACACTTCACATGACCTGTTCCGCAGCCATTTGTTATCAAACGCTGCTCACACAGCGGTTAAATACACTGCAGTTGTCCCAGGTCTCTTTTGTTTTAACCGCTGGTTTGTACAACAAGGATCTCTGGGTCTGCACACCATGGCACAGAGCAAAGAATTGTTATCACACCAATAAGAACGTGGTATTGTATTATGCATCCAGCTCCTAATATTAAACATGGACACCAGCCCTCAGTAGATTACACCGATACGCTCGCTCTCCTTATTCCGATTGTCGGCCCTATGCAAGAACCGGTGAAATCAGAACCCCTATTCCCCTTGGATGAATACTTGGTTTGTTGGTTTGTCTGTTAGCCTTACTTCTTGAATAATAGGAACAGATTTTAATGAAAATGGTGTGGTGGTTAAGGTGGAAATAAAAGAACAAACCAGTAAATAATCTTGATTGCCATAAAATCATTTTAATTTAAAATTCTTTAAAATGTTCTTTCCCTTTATGAGACATGGCAATCATATCCCGGCCACAAGTCAGGGTCATAGTGATTGGCATTAGGGCCGCCTTTGGTGATTGGCTGTGTACACTCATAATTAATTAATATATATATATATTATAAATATATATATGTATATATACATGTATATATATATATATATATATATATATATATTTATATATATATATTTCTTACCTGCGTCAATGCAGGACTTGTAGTACACTCTGGCTTTTGTGACGGCGTTAGGTTCGTCAGGTTCAGGGGGCCCCGCAAGAATGTCTAGTAAAATATAAAATATATCCACAAAATCAACATGAACTTAACAAATATGTCTGAAATTTAAGATAATCACTTTTCAAATGTTCCAAAATACATCTTTGACCTCCCAAACATATAACTGGGATACTATCTCGTTCAAATGCCCAGCAAAATGAAAAGACGTAATATGGCCCATTACGTCGGAAAGGTTCACACAAACAATCCTTGATAAGACTTCTTTCGAACTAAGTAACTACAACCTAAATTGTGTGGAATACTGGCCGGGGATTATGATTTCAGACATAAACTTCATTGGACAGAAATTACCAAAAAGCAATTCAGTATAATGAATTGTCTATCAGATGCCACATGAAATTTCTATCAACCGCGTTTTAAGTAATAATCCATCCACTAGATCATACATGAGATTTTAGTTGCATTTTTGGAGCTTAAACATCAAGTCACCATTAAAGGTCAACAACTAAATGAGTCAGATGAAAACAGACATTACATTTATCAGATTAGAGTAAGAAAAGTGGTTCATGGTTTATGAAGTTTACCTGACCTGTTATCTCTGACACTATGACCTCACTTTGACGTGGGAACTCTTATCTAAACCAGATCAGACAAATAACTAAAATTTACTTTGGACAAAAAAGACTGTCCGTTCTTATTAGCTGCTTCTTATATAATATCACAAAATACAATTTTTTCGGATAGATACTATTTGTCACTGAACCTAGAGTTTTGATGATTCATTGTGGTTCTGTGGGATTTAATTTATGTCTTCATTACTTTTTACCAGAGCCTTATATGTCTTATTATATGTTTGATTTCTTGGAGAAGAGAGTCAAGTGGCAACGTGATGGTTGCTTGTCCGGGTACAGTTACATGTAGTTGCTGGAATCTGGTTGGGAATTTAATACATAAAATAATTCTTGCAAATGCGTCATCTGATAAGTGTTGTCAGCATGGTCGTTTGATGAATTTGTGCTTGGATGAATTGTGCTGTATTATGTGTAAGGGGTATAAATTACACATTTGCAGTAATGTCGTACTTGATTCCAGACCGTAGAAACCCCTTTTTCAGACTCCGACATTGAGTCTTTTGTCTTGGACAGGGAATTGTAATCGGAATCGGAATCCAGAGTTGAGAGGTTCGGCCCAGCACATCTCGTGTCAAGAAAACAAAATAGGTCAGCTCAAGGCTTTACCTTTTGATGAAAAAACACAGGAACAAAGACCTAGCTATTAATGCAAACTATTGAATTGGACGTTACTTTAATCTGCGCTGAACTTCCGAA
This sequence comes from Sipunculus nudus, assembly GCA_026874595.1. Taxonomy (NCBI): domain Eukaryota; kingdom Metazoa; phylum Annelida; class Sipuncula; order Golfingiida; family Sipunculidae; genus Sipunculus; species Sipunculus nudus. The sequence continues at coordinate 5,844,256 of CM049319.1, forward strand.
TAAAATAACATACTAGAGGCCCTTCAGCAATTAAGCAAATAAAAGGATTGAATTCATTCACGTGTGCGTCTTCTAAAAAATGCGTCGATATTTGGACTTGAGCAGCGCCATCTAAAGGAGAACATTAAAACTAAACGGACACACTCCGCGAAAATAAAACTCTACTGTTTTTGGATTATTATAAATGTAGTGAAAAGGATAAAATGTAGTTCGTTCAATTGTGTAAGATAATAATTATTTCATGGCAAATCCCATAACCATGGGTGTTTTGTGCTGAGGACTTTACGGTATAAGTAATATCTTGTTAACATGGGCGTGTGAAATATAAACCACACGTGTTTCCTTGAAATGAAACACATTTTGATTTTGAAGTTTGTCAGTCAGACAAGTAGTCCCGGCCGTTCCACAATGGCCAAAAATAAGAGATTCGTTTCCAGTATACACGACCTTTGGCACAAGGGTGCTACACGGCATGCCAAAAAAAGATAAGAAAGACTGAATTTTGGATAAGAAAGACTGTTAATAAAAATGGAATTATTGGAAACGCCTCGAGCTGCTTCTGTGTTAATTTTTTCATCCAGAACTCCCTAATATTGTGAATGAAAGTCAATCTGAGACCGTCCATCTTTAAATGTACCGGTACCGTGTCTATGTATACACTGTGAATTATTGGATACTTTGTCCAGGAACAAGCATGATATCACCGCCGGAAGGTGAAGCATGTTACATTTCCCAACTCTAATGTAAAATTTACCGTTGGTGGGACTGATATTTGAGCGTTTTGTGGGATAATTCTTCTGGCCCGATATGACGGTTAGAAGAATGGGATATGTCACTTTCGTGCTGGGCACTGATGGACTCTACACTAGATCAACAGAATGTATCAGGTATATTACCTCGTACTTTGGCAAAAGTCTCCTTCATCATGTTGTCAAATATACTGGCTTTCAGCTCCCCTTCTGGTATCGGATTGACATATTTGAAGTTCCCACAGGCGTACTGGTAGAAATCCTGACATGGATCTGCACTCGGGTCCATAAGCCGATGGATCGACCGGGCTGTACGAAAAAAAAAATTTATTCCAGGGGTACCTTGAAAAATATTTTTCATTAAAGCCACAATTTAGATATTGGAAAGAAAGATATGTTTTAATTACCATAAAATTAATATGATATATGTTCACACCAGTCTTGTTTACCAGCGCTACCTAGCGCCTAAGCTTGAACAATTCACTGTTTCAAACTGGTCTTAGAGCTTGAATTATATTTCCTTTCGGCCAATTACTTTACCAATTGGATGACCGTCTGGAAACGATATACGCATAAGATTGTTATTAGTCCTGAAAGTTGAATAACCGATGCTCCAGTTTATTGGTACACTGAGAAAGATCGCGCACATTGGTGTGACCGGATTTGCATCTAAAATGCAACAGTGAGTTCAGTGGAAGAGAGAGCTACCTAGCGGTAACACTGCACACCAAATGAAGGTGCCCCTGAATAAGAGGAAACAGCAGTTTTTCTCACCAAATACACACACCGACTAGGATCCAATATAACATTATATAAAACATTCGAACGAAGTTATTGTCATCGCAGATAGCTCGCCATGCCTATCAAGTACCAGAAAACAAACTCTTATCAATTTAATATTGGCTGATCCTAAGTATTTGATGACAACAATGTACAAATTAGACATCCAGGTGACATGCTGCGCACAAATACCTATGCGGGACGGACATATCCGTATTATGTAGAATTCTGTAGTTTGGGCACCGGTATGTTACGGGAAACTAAGCCGAAATGTGGTATTCTTTCTTTCCATTTCAAGCAAATAACCGAGTCCCTTCAGTTTCTGTAACCACTAGGCTGAGAGAGAGAGAGAGAGAGAGAGAGAGAGAGAGAGAGAGAGTTGATTCGTTTTGACTCACCTCTTTTACGACATACATGTGAAGTGCAGATGGTATCTTCTGCATCTGACATACAAAAAAATAAAATTAACATTCATGGAAAAATTTATAAAAAGAAACCTGAGGTATTACAGCTTGGTGGTCAAAGCTTTAAACATTTTCCCTGGAGGTCCCCGGTTGGAATCTCGCCGCTTCCTTATGGCCTGATGGCAGCCTAAAAGATTCCCTCTTAAACGTGAATATGTACTTTGTCTTCTTTCGAGGTGGCTAAACTATGGTAGAAAGCAGTTGAAACATACCGTGCTCTGTATCATGACACATGGCTACGTAAAGAATTCAAGCTAGTCCCCATTTCAGGGTACCCCTGACCCCCCCCCCCCCCCCATCCTGGTTTTATTTTATCAATTTCAAGTTAAGCCCTGGACCTGATTGCAGGTTATTAACCCCCCCCCCTTATTCAACAAAATTAAATATTAATTGCTTTATCTGTAGATATTTTGCTTAAAACAAACACGTGATAATAACAGTATTTAAAACTAGAATCAATATGTGCAGGAAACGTATCAAACTCGTTAATTATAATGTTTCTGGATCATACATATCACCGAAGCACAAGATAAAGTGCATACAAATATAATGTATTCGAGAATTCAATTTTTAATGAAAAACAGAATAGATGAATTACAATAAGTATATAAACACAAAGAAATAACTAAATGAAAGGGTAACCTGAAACCGAAAGGGATAGTATAGATTTGTTTTTAGGTTGGCCCTGTATTCGTAAGCGGGGCTAATCTGAATCCGCTACACCGGAGGCATTTAAATTCAAGCATGATTCGATATAAATAAAAATTCCAGCAAGTAAACATGATACAAATGGTACGACCCGTATTCTGATATGTATTTCTATTTCAAGATACATGCAGCTGCAAGCCATAAAACTGTGTCCATCTATCACAGTCATATGAGCACACTTGTTACCCTAATCATGGAGAAAAATTAAGATAAAAGGATCCCAGTAATTACTCCATCTGATTGTATCTCCATGTCCTAACCAACCACTTGCAAGTGTATCGTATCATCACTCAGTGTACAGTAGTAACGTATTGCCTCAGTCCAACTTCTCACTCATATGATATATGTTTATAAATGAGCACCATCACACCATTTAACTTTTACTTTCTATAATTGCTTAACCAACCGTTGATGAAAACAATAGCCCCGGTGAATATATCATGTTAAAACCGGGGACACTGATAATCGCTGTAATTTCAGGACAATATCGCTATTCATCCATTACTTGGTTGACACATCAGTCATTGTAAAAAAAATATAGGGTGTTTCCACTTCACCAAGTAATTTGTTTTCGTAAAATTTTAGTACGACTTCGTTTCTCATGGCTCTTCTTGGCAAAAATCTTTGGGGCAGATCTTTTTCCAAATTGAATTAAATTGCATGCTGACATGGATATATGTGTTACTGTGGTAATCTATTCCTATTCTGCGATTCAACGGTAAATTTAATTTTCTAGTCTTACAACAGCCTTTAACTGTCATGGTGGTAAAAAGCAATCTTTGTCGCATACCTTGCAGCATATACTTCACTGTGACTTAATGTAAGGTTTCAAGGTTGATAATGCTAAACATTTGTTTTTTTTTAGAAATAATTTATGGGATTAACATGCAGTTACGATTTGTACCCTCTGAAAAAGGCGGACAAAGATCAATAGGTATTGCTAAGCAGGACTGAAAGTCAGCTGAGCAAATAATTTCAGACTTGAAAATTTAGGTCTGAAACAGTTATATTTTTATAGGAATGTTTCAATAAACTGACGAAAGCCCCAGAATACAACATAATTTAACTTAAGAAGCCCAGCCGAAGAATTAAACCAGTCCCAATAAATAACTAAAAAAATGACCAGTTCGTTTGATGTTTATTTTTATAAGCCCCGAGACTGCAGTGTACGAGGCTTAAGACTGTTTTAAGGTGTAATACGCGCGAAAACACCCTGACAGCACAGGCGCTTGAAACGCCGTGGCACAGCAACTGAGGACGCTTTTACTGATTGGATGATATGTTCACTGCTGGAATCTTAAAATATTGACACCGTTGACGTTACAACGGTTCAGCCAATCACCCATGTATATCCTATTCAGCCAGAAACCGATGTGCCATGGCTGTCGGGCCTAACAACATGGGATTCTTGCCTGCCTATATCAAATATTACGTAAATAATACTGAGATGGCCCATAAAGTGCGAAAACGCTGGGGAAAAAGTCAGATAAGTAAATCATATCAGGAAATGACCGGGAAAAGTAACAAATTTAACCGAAATCTATATTAATATCAATTCAAGAGCCTGCGCTGACAGGCACAATCCGGGACAACATTAAAGAACACGTGTTTCCTAAAATGTTTGTTAAAATCAAATTTTAAAATAAAACCGTTTTCAAAGTACCTTATATAGTTCGCGAGAACACATTTGTTTAAATCAGATATGGAAATCTGCATTTGAACTTCATATATCTATTTAAACAGTTAAATTTTTAATGCAAGTTTAGGTTTATTTTTATTGCAGTATCCTTAAATAATAAGAAAATATTTCGCAAAAGCCTGGATTCTGTGTATTGAGTAGATGTGGGTGCGGGCCTATTTCTGTGGAAAGGTTAATTGGACGCAATACATTTATTTCTATTACTGTCGTCTTTCATTAGGAACGTAAGTTATAATATTTTCTAACGGGAGGGGGCCTTGACAGCTGAGTGGTAAAACGCTCGGCCTTCTCCGCTGGCGACCCGAGTTCGATCCGGCCTGGCAACGAGAGTGAGCTGTCGCGGCCCGTCCAAGGCCGGTGGTTCCTCCGGTTTCACCCTCACCTATTACTGAGCGCAAACATCAGAGCCATGAAGAGTGACTAGTATAAATTATTAGCCCTCAGCCCTTAGGCTGATGGGCTATTGTCGTCACCCAAGCTGTCCGTCCGTCCGTCCGTCCGTCCGGCGTCCGTTAACTTTTACCTTGTGAGCGGGATATCTTGAAAAGGATTCACCGTCAGAATTTTATTTCCTCGGTAAAGATGTATATCGACAAAATCTCGGTCAAGTTCGAAGATGGGTGACCTTGACCTTTTTTTCTACATTTTAGAGCTGATTATAGAAAACACTTAGATGCTTATTACTCAGGAACCATTGGGTGGATTTTCACAAAACTTACTATGGTTATTGGGACTGATAGTCTGTACCTGCTATACAAGTTTGGTGGCGCCACCTACAATTTCTGATTTTTAATAAATTTTTATCGGATTTTTCAACTTTGGGCTTGTGAGCGGGATATCTCGAAAAGGATTCACCGTAAGAATTTTATTTTTTCAGAGAAGATGTATATTGACAAAATCTCGGTCAAGTTCGAAGATGGGTGACCTTGACCTATTTTTCTACGTTTTAGAGCTGATTATAGAAAAAAACACTTAGATGCTTATTACTCAGAAACCATTGGGTGGATTTTCACAAAACTTACTATGGTTATTGGGACTGATAGTCTGTACCAGCTATACAAGTTTGGTGGCACCACCTACAATTTCTGATTTTTAATGAATTTTTATCGGATTTTTCAACTTTGGGCTTGTGAGCGGGATATCTCGAAAAGGATTCACCGTAAGAATTTTATTTTTTCAGAGAAGATGTATATTGACAAAATCTCGGTCAAGTTCGAAGATTGGTGACCTTGACCTATTTTTCTACGTTTTAGAGCTGATTATAGAAAAAACACTTAGATGCTTATTACTCAGGAACCATTGGGTGGATTTTCACAAAACCTACTATGGTTATTTGGACTGATAGTCTGTACCTGCTATACAAGTTTGGTGGCGCCACCTACAATTTCTGATTTTTAATGAATTTTTATCGGATTTTTCAACTTTGGGCTTGTGAGCGGGATATCTCGAAAAGGATTCACCGTAAGAATTTTATTTTTTCGGAGAAGATGTATATTGACAAAATCTCGGTCAAGTTCGAAGATGGGTGACCTTGACCTATTTTTCTACGTTTTAGAGCTGATTATAGAAAAAAACATTTTGAAGCTTATTTCTCAGGAACCATTGGATGGATTTTCACAATACTTACTATGATCATAGGGACTGATGGTCTGTAACTGCTGCACAAGTTTGGGGGCGCCACCTGCAATTTCTGATTTTTTATTGAATTTTTCTTGGATTTTTCAGCTTTGGCCTTGTGAGCGGGATATCTCTAAAAGGATTCACAATAGGAATTTTATTTCTTTGGTGAAGATGTATATCGACAAAAATCTCGTTCATGTTCCAACATGGGTGACCTTGACCTACTTTTCAAGGTCACAGAGCTTATAATAGAATAAAACTTAGAAGCTTATTTTTAAGGAAGCATTTGGTGGATTGTTATGAATCATGGTACATACCTCTCCATTTTAAATTTATAACTGAGATATGTACAGATATCAACCATGTGAGAACAGATATTTAGTAATTGTTACTGTTACCACCTCTAAACACTGTTCTTTTGGCTGAGGGCTTTTGTCAGCTTTTGCTGATATTCTAGTTCTAACTAGTTGTGCAGTCCATAAAATTTATATTTATTTTCTACCGGGCGTGGCTTAAACAAAGCCATGACCCAAGTTATTCACTATATACATACATGTACAGGCATACAATGATACATGGTGGCAAATATTGGATTCAAGCGATTTTGGAACTTCTTTTACATATGTATTTGATAACATTTGATCCAATTGCATATTCGATTTAATAGAATTTTGCAGGAATTTTGTGAATAGAAATTGCGTAATGGTTAAGGGCCGTCAAATATCCATGCCGGGCTCCTCCTGTCAACTCAGCTTCCAGTTCATGCTCCGATGAAGCGGACTCTCGTCCCACCTTTTTCTTAGGGACGGGTTTCTTAGCCCCCTAGGTGTTCTTTGGCGGCATCTTAGCTAGTCACTATTACTTAGAAGCTGTGAAGTGCCCTTCACTCTGTCAGATTTGAGAAATATGATGCGACAAACTTTTTACATGCCTTATATATACTGCACGGACGGCCCTCGCGAGACTACTTTTTGTTTAGTGACGGCCGCTGGGCGATTTTGTTCACTATTGTTCAATGGTCACCGCAGGAACCCCGTCATGTGACTGGTTTGGTTTAAGCGTAAAATACGCAGGACTTCCTGGCGGGCTTGGAATTCGGCGACTTTCTTGTGATCCACAAATATGGTAGGAGGCTGTTGGATATATGACGTAGGCTTTACGAAACTGGACAGGTTCGGGCGAAGCCATCTCCGACCAGGAGTGACTAGGTAGTGGTCATACATGAGGGGCAGGCAATACAGAAGGTATAATCTTATTGCGTCTGCGAAGGCGTGTCAAGGTGTTATATCTCCGGCGGAGAAAAGTCAGAGTGAGAAAATTCGTCATATCCAAAATCACACTGAAGTTTTGATTAGTAAACATAAGGTTTCGTCATTTTTTTGTCTATGGCCAACGTACTCTGTTCCTTAAAATAACCAAACTAACCTAGAACGGTTCTTGCACTTTCTTAATACACTCACCGTGTGGGAGAAAAGTTTCGTTATAACTCATTAAGTTCTTGATCTTCCTGTATGGTAGTTAATTTTCTGAAGGCACACAAATATGTATGTAAAGGAATATGTAAATGACAGCCAAGTCGTGCGAGGCACATGAAGGACGACAGATACCACTATGTTTTGTATATTCATATAAATTCTTTTGTCTCATTTAATTTATTTCAACATCGAATACATTTAATTTATCATTTAATACCTTATGTTTATATCGATATTTAATTAACCGCAGTTTTCTCGATGGCTTGGGTCACGCTTTAAACTAAGCATATTAGTCCTCTATAAATGCTTATTGATTAGTGAATTCACAGTTAATTTTTACCTACCCCTGATATAATGACAGGAGAGGCATTCACGATGGAAAGATTTAAATGGACAGATGATCACATCTTTCTACACTTCCTAAAAAATAAAATTTTCATAAACCATGGCCTAAAAGCATAAATCATGGCCTTTTTCTTCCTTGGGTATTTCAGTGTTTAAGCTACCATGTAATAAATCAGTACAAGTTCACAATAGAAAAAGAAAGCAAAGGTGAGAGATATTAAAGCAAGCCTGCAAATGATTGTCAATACTTGTTCATGACTTTTAGAAAATTCTAAATGACACTACAGAATCATGATCAGTAATAATTTTGTTGACTTTTCAGGGCGTGGGAACTCTGGATTATCTTAAACTAAGGATGGTACCTTTTAGGCCTCATACCTCCGATAAGAAAAACTGTCCTAAAGTATCCACACCTTTTTTCGGATAAACACAAAAATTGGATACATCGTAGTCGATGCCCTACAGTCAAAACAATTTTGTAAACAAAAATATTTCAGCCAAATACTAATAATGGGAAAAAGAACAGACCAATAAACAAACATACACGGGTTCAAACATAACCTCTCATTTGGAAGGTAATGACATAATCGTAAATTCTTACCGCCAGAGTCTGACGTGACGCAGTGAAACATCAGCAAAATCAACAGTACCTCTGAAAGAAACATTATGACTGATGTTATCCGCTCCCTGTCCGTCAAAGGTCTGGGTTCGAACACTGTTGCGCGAGGCTGATATACATGATTACAAACTACCAGAAAATTGCAATGCACTTTAAAAACATAGCGCCAACAGATATTCGTGTAGGCAGTTAATCTCAGGGGTAATTCGTTTTGCGAAATATCGAAAATTACAATTATGTAGTGTGTAGAACATGATAAACGAGGCCTGATGGTCGTTATTATATATTCACATTTCATAAAGGAACCTCATGATGGATGGAGTTGCTAATAATGTAACAAGACAGCAGCTGATATTACATCTGGAAACAATCGTCTTGTAATTATATTTGTCAAGATTCTGTCTCGAAGCTGTCACTAGAGACATACGTAACGTCATGCCCAGAGTTAAGGATAAAAGTATAGAAAGTATTAAATCAGGAAAATATTACTGAATCTTCCAGTCTGCTTATTGAAACTTATTGATAACAGTGGTAATATTCTTTATTTGAGGATGAAGACTAGAATAAACTAAGAGGTGCCCATTCACCTACCAATGGGAAAGGAATGTGATTTCTAAGGGTTATTTTGGTTGTGAAAAGTTCTTATAAAGCCTTCGTGAAGAATGTCTGAAGTTGTTTGTCAACAACATGTTTGTAAACACAGTAATGTTTACAAACGGGAAAAATGTAAACTAAGGTGGTAGCTTGCTTATATGCAGAGGTAGCAAGATCATTCGTTGCATAAAGCCATTTGCAAAGCTCTGGCTTATCTGACTTGCTGCAAGTTGCTCTTGTTGAATCTGTTTGAGTATTTTGCCGGGCCATCACATATTATAAACACGTTGATATAAACAAAAACATACATCGCGTGTCCGGTGATATCCAAGTTTTCTATCCTAATTTTATAAAAGCACCCGGTGGTAACCTTTAGTTTATAAGGGTCAGATAGGTGATTCGGTCACTTTAAGGTTCTCAATTGGGGTAAAACTTTTTTTACATTTATATGAATGGATCACATCTATTTACAAAAAAAAGTGTTCTTCATTCCCCAGGAACAGGAAAAATCAGAAGGAAAGGAAAAAGGGTCAGTTAGCCTTGCATGGTCGATGATTTCAGTTTTTGAACCAATTCTGACCTAAGGTAATTTAGTTTTGAAGCTAATTAAATTCTTGCTGAGATGGCAGGATTAATCCGTGTCTATTTTATAGGTTGTTTCGTACGAGATACACCAAAGATATCCATGGATTTTAACAGTTATTATTTTTCTGCATACTGACCAAAGTCCAGTTTATGTTCAGATAGGAGCTCTGCAAGCCTTGTTGTTTTCTATTTCTACCAGCCAGGAATGTTAATGTTGATAATTATTGTTTCAACCAAGGCTATTATCCCCCAGTAAGAAATAAAAGGAAAGGGGGAAAACATGGTGGATTTCAGATATATATTGTTCCGTCTAGACAGTTAGTTTTATATTTTAATTTGCTTTTCTGATAGTATTAAATTAGCAAGCGTAGTTGCTGTTTATGCTGACATCTACCGGACGGTAATGTGACTATACTTTACACAATAACAATTTATGCATTATGAGGTTCTTTGTTCTGTGTGACGGCTGAAAGTTAAAAAATCTGCCTAAGAAGTAAGTTTATCCCTTTATACTAATATATCTAGATCTTAACTTGCTGTAACTCTTTTCTTAAGATATTCAGGAAATAACAACTTTGTATTAGTTCTGCAACTTTATGAGAACACTGTCCTAATTGTCGACCTTTTTTACGCCTGTGTTCCTAAAGACAATGAAAATGCCTGCAGTCCCAGAAAAAGTAATATACCTTTAAGAAAGGTGCTGTTTAAAAAATTCCATGCCAACAGCTCACTGCACGTAACACAGATACATGTATCTTTCGGGCAATTGTTGAATTTTGTGAACGCGTCAGAATGGATCTTCCATTCATGATAGGGGATGAAAATGCTGAGGATTTTGTGATTTTCAATTATAATGTATTTAAAGAAAGGCGCACTCGTTTGTAAGTGAAACACGGCATTTTACCTGCAGAGCGATCACCCTTGATGGGGCACGACCTTGAAAAATCTCACCGCCTCAGCTGAGATTCGAACTCATGATCTCCCGGCTTGAGTTCTATGCTTTAGGCCTGTGCCACAGGAGCACATGATTTTGTTTCGTGACCATGAATAGGTAGAGAAAAATGGCAACATGGATGTTTTTATTGATAAGTCCATCAGCTTTAAACTGCTGTACATTGCCAGCTTTCTTCATGAAAATCTCACGGGAGTTTATCAACTAACCCTTGACAATACAACTTAAACGCTGAAATGATAAAAGAATGACAAGGTCGATACAGTCATATTCTAGCCCAGCCTCTGCATGTCATTAGCATCATGACCAACATCAGGGGTAAAAATATGCACCATCTCAAAAACAGTGATTCTAGATTTCAGCAGATTTGACCTGGAAGATCAAGGTCAAGGGATTTTGAACTCCTCCGAAATTTTGATAGAGGGGACGTGTGTCAAATTTGAAGAAAAATATTTTCAGTACTTTTAAAAAGTGATGGGGGGGGGGGGGGTCACAAATGTCCTAGTATTGTGCGATTTGACCTTGAACAACAAAGTACCCATACTATTTCGAGAACTCAGTGGAAAGAACTTGTGTGTCAAAAACGCATAATCCTACATAGGTAATTGTGTTCACAAGACATAACTAACCTTTCTGATCTGGAAGATCCTGATTAGGGGTGAGAACTTTATTGAAACAAGTCTTGTACCAAATTTGAAGACAAAACGTAAAATAATTCAAAAGTAATGGGGTTCACAAAAAAATAAAATTTTCGGCAGATGTGAACTCGAAGATGAAGGTCAAGCTTATCGGCTTTCGAACTCGTCCTAGAATTTGGTATAAACAATATCACGTTTACTAGATATCCTATAGGCGACGCGGACAATTACAGATGATACCACTCTAAACAATATGTCTTTCCTGGAGAGGGGGAGACATAATCATTTAAGGGTTAAAATATGTAACAAATATAGAACGCATTAAGTACTTTAATCTATATGAATATGTACATTGGCCGATTGGAATGGCGTACTTTTGGGCAATTGCGAAAGTCCCTAGATGAACGACAGAGTTCAATGATGTAGTTTCTGATAGAAGGCGCTGCTAGGGCCCCTTGAAAAATACAGTGAAATATCTCAGGATTTGGGTAACAATCGGAGAAATTACCTCCTGGGGACATACCGGACAGTCCTAGGCCAAGAACGTACATATCCGTTGCGACACCATAGGGGAGTTCTGTGACGAAAGTCCACTGAAGAAAAACGTCAATTATAGAATAGATTTTTAGAAAACGTTTCTTTTTCTTTTACCCTTGAATTAACACCAGTGTGGAGATAACAATCCTCGGAGACAACATAACCACTCTGGTAGTCCTCATATATCCTGCCTATTTTCATTGTACGGTTCAGAAATAATTCTAAAATAATTATGAAATTATATATAATTCTGCAACTATTCCCTACCTACTCATTTTGAATTGTATCTCATTTCATCATTAATTTTGAAATGTGTGTCTGCGGTTGTCGTTAATTTTTACTTGTAGATCTCAACCCGTCTCAATTGTCTCTGCCTATTGTGTAAGGAAACAATAACTAATGAAGCAATTATCTAACGGGGGTCATGAGAAGCTGCGGGTACATTTGGCGCTTTATAAATCCTCGTGCATTGTCATTATTTACTGGCGAAAAAAAGACACTCTTGAATGGATCCCGCTATGGAAGGTTTCATTTGATCAAAACCATACAACATAATCCATTTGTGGCACCATCAATAGTTTACATCCTCTGTTTGTTTAGACCATTGTCCTTGACTCAACAGGACATGGTAGTGGTACATAACTCACCCATATATCTCACATGGTGTCTGCGAATTTACAAAGATAGTTTTCATAGATAATAAGAAATTCATTCATCTGAATCCGTAATATTTTCAAAGCCTCATGTGCATCACATTTACTTATTTATTAACATTAATCTGAAATCAGTGACAGTTTTCGCTTTCTTCTGTTTATGTGTTCAAATACATATTTTTTCCTTCAGCACTTTAGACACATAGTAGCTGAACAGTGGGGTTCTGTAAGTCTTTCTCACCGCTTCTATAATAAATGCCTGAAAGGCCAAAGGTATGAGTACTTTTAGACACACACATTTATTAAACCCATCGTCCACCCATTTCCAAAAAAAAAAAAAAAAAAAAAAACCGTATACACCATATCAACTGAATGTCTTACTGTTATGACAAATTGAAATGAAATATACTTCTAGAGATTGTGTGAAAATAATCAGAAACGTTTAACGGAGTGTTTTCTAATATGACATCAAGCATGGATTAGCTCCACACAAAATACAGGACAAATCAAACGAGGAAATACTACAAAAATATAACGTCAATAACAAGCAGTTTTAATATTAAATATCCTGAAATTATACTTTAAAGGAATTTGTTCTCTCACCCGGTCTTACAAAGACTTTCAACTCTCCTGATTAATGAATTGGACAAAAATTAGCAAAAAAAAAGAAAAACATTAAAAAGGGGTCCTACCGCTTTCATATATATATAATGTAAAATTGTGCAAAAAAGAACAAAGTTTATAATAATGATATATCAAAGCCTCCTGGATAATGCTTGCTGTACAATATTGCTATTGATATGGTTCTTAAAGAAGAGTGAGCTTTGTTTTTAATAACCACGTATTTTCCGGTATTTTCTGGTCTAGTGCTGCGCCCCCTGGTGACTTGTGACAGAATATGATCGGCCAGTTAAAGAAGGGCGATGATAGACAGTCCCATGAAGAGTGTCAACATTCCCCCGATGTCAGATTAAAAAAAACAAACTAATAAAAAAAAGCGTGAAACAGACATTTTAAGAATTATTTCAATGATAAATGATAAAGATCTTTTTTTAATTAATGAAATAGAGATTTAACTAATGAAAGCACAATTTTTTGTAAAGGTTATATAAAAGAAAAGCCTCAGTTAACAGCTGAAACTGAAATTCTTGATTGCCATATCTGGCAGTCATTTCCTCACGTTGGTTCTATGGAACGTTACTTATAAATCGTGTACAATTTAAGCTTGTAAGAAAATGGTAAAAAAGTTGGTGTTCTATGTCGGTCGAATTGATTATAGGAAGTAACAACAACTGAGATAGGTGCTGATTTAATTGAAGCTAATAATACATATGTTGCCCATAATCATTGAAACCCATGAATTTTAAAATTCCTTCTATCAAACAATAAGATTTGTCGAATCCCGACTGTAAATAAAAATTGTCGATTTTATATAACAATTCCATATTTAACCTAATGCAAGGTCCTGATATGTAGGGAAAATGTTTTCAGCAGAGATCAAGGGGTTCATGTAACACGGATGTTAGGTCTATACTGAATGACTCCTGTGAATTCATTTGAGTTTAATGAAACTGTCAGCAAACAATTAACAAAGCTGAAACATTTATTCTGAAATTGCAGTTATTTTACCTACACACGATGATCTTAAGTTTGATATGGCAAGAGAATTAAGCTATAAGACATGCAAACAAATATTCCCGACAATATTGATAGTTACGTCTGTTATTATCTGTTACTGAAGAATAAAATAATCCAGATCAAAAAGTTTCTGTGTTTTTTTTTAAACTACACACAACAAGAATTAAAAGTTAAAATATTTAAAAGCGCACCTCAGAAGTCTGAGTTCATCGGTGTGTCCTTTAATGGCTAATTAATAAGAACAATATATTGTTGAAGAAATTTTAGTTCAGGTATATTATGTTTCAGTATTAAAAAAAATAAAATATTATTTGCAATTTAAGAATACAGCATTGGCCTGATTTAACGGACGGCAAATCATACCTACATTGCCCAAAAATGGAAAAATAGTTAATTTCAGTATCTGAGAAAACCAGTCTATTAATATACATGTTGACAGAAACTGTATCATATGACCACAGTATAAATATATAAACAATAACTGTGTAATAGACGCTAAATACTGAATCATAAGTATTTTAAATAACACACGACGTAGACATATCCAAAGTAGGAATATTTTACATTTTCCGTGTCTGTTACGATATTATTCATCTAATAGTAGGATTTTCATCTTTCATTCACTTTCACTCCTAAATGCGCATATATATCAAGTCGGCATTATAACTGCCAAATTTCAAAGTGTACACTGTTTAATTCATCAACATTTAGTATAATGTACCTAAACCGTTCATCAAGGGTCACAAATTTGGTGACAAAACTGACATCCTTACCTTTCCGCTGACAATGTTGTGACTTTTGAAGAAAATCTGTACTTAAGCTCCGTGTTGTAATTTCACGTTTTACGTTCTGCGCCGAGCTGATACCATGTGACGTCATTTTGTTCTCTGTTGTTCCTCCTATCCTTTGTTATTTCGTCCGGGACAGCAGGAAGCCCCCATGGAACTTTCTTGGATAAAAAAGAAAGAGTTTAAAAGTGATATAATATTGCTCATACATATATAAAAATCATATAAAATCATATAAAATTATAAATAGTATTAAAAACTATGTTTTAAACTTAGGAACTATCAGTTAAAGCACGCAAGAGGGTAATCACCCTTCCTATGTTTATATCAGTATATGTATATACCAGTACTCTATCTTTCAATCATAATACACAAAAATAATACACACTACTACAAAGGGCTATCAGTTTCTTGTATAATATCAGATAGCACTGTGACCATCTTTACGATAATGACACGATAACTGTAACATTACTCCAACAAATATAATTGTCGTATAACTTAGTTCTGCCAGGAAGAGCATGTATGACATTTTAAGGCCAAGTCAGTCAGGGCATCTCCTGATTGACAGGTGTTTTGGCCCAGACGGTGCACAGTGTCCAACTGTATTTATGTTATCGCATGTGGTCGCGCCCGGTCCACTGTTTTTAACACTGGTGTACAGGGGTTACCCTACGGGTTCAGCACAATATTTAGTAAAGAACCAATTTATTTTAAATAGATGACGCTATTTTTCGTGTTAATTCAACATGCTTTATAGTTGATTAGGTCCCTTAAATCATATAATACTGGAATTTGTATTATCACGTTGGACTTATTTATCGTAATTATAATAACATCGTATCATTTTCACTTATTCTTTGGCTTTTGAATATATTATATTTTTACGCTATGAGGGAGTACAGAACTAAAAACTGGTCGTTTTTAGCAGTCAAGGACACAATGAATACATTTGTCTATTTCTTTTATTAAAACAAACATTGTACACAATTTAAAAAGAAAACTTACATCAGGAATAAACTATGTAAGGATAATTGGAACTCCGGCGTATTTCATGCGATTATTGCACATTTCTATACACATTTTCTACATGATAAGTTATCTTAATGTTTATCCAGGTCGGTTTTAGGAGAAAGGTGTTATATATATATATATATATATATATATATATATATATATATATATATATACATATTGAATACATTACTTATATAATGACTTGCTACTCTTAAGTTTCAGACTCTGATAAATACATTAAATAATCTGATAAAAACACTAACCAGTTTTTATACTTTTTTTGGAAACATTGATTAAACTTACTCACTTTTTCAGTAACATTCTTCATTTTCATTTTCAAAGAGTACCTGGTTTTCCCGCACAGTCTGTCGATGCAAGTCACTTGGCAGACTGAATAAGTGTGTAAATGGTATTAGAGTATTCAGTTATTATATCATCAGAGTAACTATTACACTCTTAATTTTGCTAACTGTGGTCGTCAGTAATATTAAAATGGACTAACGACAAATGTGGTCAAAAAGGTACACTACTCTACGGCCAAAGGTGAAATAATATTTTCATTGAATTTTATGTGTAAGCGCAGCATATTTTGTTTGCTGATGGCTGAGTTAACTGTAATTTCATGTTCTCTGATTTTCCAGTATTGAAACGTGAAAAGCATATCCTGTGTTTGTGCTTGAGAGACGTATCAGCGGGCCACAACCCTTGTGTGACAACTACTGTTACTCACACACACATATATAGGTATATATTCATTATATATATATAGGTACATATACATTTACATTACAACCGCCTGATACCGTTGTATTATGATACCCCTTGTAAAACTCTCGAAAACGTGTGCTTGGTCTGGTATTTCAAACAGTTAAAAAATTACCTGTGCCATATGTATATGCAAGTTAGAACACTTCAGTGCATGATCAACATAAATATATCGCGTAATCCGAAAAACAAATAGGTATGGATTATACCTGAGACAACAGGAATTGTTTATTCCTATTTATGTCATTTGTAAGAAATAAGTAACATGCAAACATATGTAATCGTTTTAAGTAATGGTTGTCATAATTTTGTTAAAGAGCTTTATTAATTATTTGTGATTTACTTTAACACTCATAGAACGTTAGGTTACATCCCACAATTGTCAATTTCAACTGACTGGTCGTCACAATCAACCTAGCTTCCCGTCACACCTTTCGCTTTCTGCTACACTTTCGCCGTTGGTACACGTGATGCCTTTCTGCTTTGCGTCACCCTTACATAAATTACGTGAAAAAAAATATCAGACAATCATCGATTTACATACAATAGATAGGACAAATATGCTGACTCACATTTTTAAAATGGTCTGTCAACGATTTAAGTCCTTCTTGTCAAGCAAGAGTCATGCTGCTGTGCTAAGACAAAGGGCAGTATGTCCATATTTGGGCCAAAATGAGTTACTGCTCAAAACATCAACGGCTATATATATGTGTGCCATCAAATAATATATTCCTAGCCCTCTGGAACCCCAAGAAATGAGGGCAGTAATATCAGCATATTTGTGTTTACACACCACAATACTGAAGTAAAGAGCATTATCTTAACTTACTGCCTTTTTTGCCCAAGTAGCATTTGGAAATCCTTAGGTTAAACGAGTAAGAAAACTTACTGCTCTTTACAAAAGAATATGTATATTTTCCATAAACTGACATCGAATATACTGCTATTTGATCGTGATGATTAAACAAATTTTTCTGAAAATTAAGCGTGGCGAAGCTTCCTTCGACAGACAAATAGATTCTATGTCTCTGCAGAAAAGGGGTATAACAAATTATAAGATAATAGGTTGAAACTAGTTGTTTATTTTTTCCCCTTAAAAAAGCTTAGCGACTGTATTATCGTCTCTCATTTTTTTATACAACCTTGTAGCAGGAAAAACTTGTCTACATGGTAAAATACGGACATGAATATATATATATATATATATATATATATATATATATATATATATATATATATATATATATATATAGAGGCAGTTTAGGTTATAGACGGGATTAAGAAATAAATATATATATGCAGTTTAGGTTATATAAATGAGATAGAAATGCTTAGCCAGAAACTCCACATGCTGACAGGTCCTTATAGATCATCTGTGGAAAATCCAGTATTAGGTCACTGAATCTTATCTTCTTCGCGTACTGAAACGATCTTCAGAAGTGATGTGTCCATTCAGTAAAACATCAAACAAAAGAACACATTAAATATGTTGTATCGATTGTTATGGAGTTCGGAATGCTAATTGTCACTGACATATTACAGGCCTCGCTTTATTTTCAGACAGGTCCAATAATATCCTCAGTACTCTTGAAGTTCCAGCTTGACAAACAGAGTCGTAAAAGGTCATCTTGGACGAAAACACAAGCTTTAACTTTTAATTTTGAGAATCACATACTTAAGCCATAGGTCAATCCTTCCACTGAGCAAAAACTGAGCAGAAAAGGGGATCGGCGGCACATAACATATCTAAACTTTATAGGCCACTAGATTGTCTAGGTTATCGGGAGAAGAAGTTGCTATCCTACAGTTATGGAGAACATTTTTAGTATTTATAAGTAAAAATTTGTAAATTTATGCATGATCAGATTTTTCTGGAAGGGGTATGTATATTTTCATTAAAATGATCTACACATTGATCCCTGAAAATCTTTAAATGCTGCTGAAGACTGGTACCATGACTATCATGTATTCATATTTAATAATTCTTCTTGTATTTTTGAAAATGACATTTTTTTATCAGACAGCTGAGCACGCTTCGTTTTAGGCGCAAAGATCGAGCTTTACATCAAGAAATATTTGACTTTTCACTAAAGTTCAGCAAACCTGACCGGAAATGGCTGACCTATATGTTTGTAAGGGAACAGAGACAACTTACCCGAGCATAAAGTTAGACCATCAGCCCAGGGAAGTTGAAACTGTACATGCATCAGGCTGTGGTAATTCTTTTCCTGCAAATCCCAAATAAAGTAAATTTTTTGTATTTCTAACATAAACTTAGTATGAAGTTATGTTAAGCGGATCTCAGGCATCAAAAGGTATGATATTTAACCTATATTAAAATATTCAAACCAACTTTGCCATTAGCTGACTCTAGTCTAAGGTCCATTTTCTATAATCGTGTCCTAACTTTTTATTATATTAATATTATCAATTTAATCTTTCAGTCTTGAAACAATGTTATTTTGTTAGATTATTTTCACACCGAAGTGATGACTGTTCTGGTCGATTTCTGTGTTCTGAATTTATATAATAGTATTGGTGTGGGTGGCAACATAAACACTTGTGTAATTATCAAAATATAGACTAACTTTTTTTCAGATTCTGGTTGATGTTCATGTCAGATATTGTCCAATTACAAAAGAAAAATATATCAAAGCATATAGGGAAAATATCAGAGATTATTTTAATGTTTATAGGAAAAGACATCTGCTTGTGTTAATAGAAATCCTCACGCAGATATAAATATGAGGTTTGTTTTTATAATGCCTTATTTTTGTTAAAAAGTTATCGCAAAATATTACCCAAGTCTCTCCTTACAATTGCAAGTTGACGTCTACAACAATCTGGAAAATATTAGCGTTAATGATGTGATTTGACACTTAAAACCCTAAGGGTAATTATTCAAAGGGTAATTATTCAAATTCAGAATCATCAACTGTGAAGTTATTGATTTTTTTCCTTTGGGAGGCAATATATATATTCGCTTCTGCAGTAATGAAGTAAAAGACAGTTTTCGCAATATTTAAAAAACAAATGGCTTGAATGATTCCTCCAGTTAGTAGTTAAATACTTGTTTATAGGCGTATATATAAAATATAAATTTCGGGACCTGCTAAAAATGGGAGACTAAAAAACACTTTAAAGGGCAGTTACTCACAATCCTGTTTAGAGTACTTACTGCAATTTATGTTTGTAGGGCAGTATGTGTGACGTCAACCTTGTTATTTGCTAATGAAACCATGTATCCTTGCATCTCCAAATAAAGATTTGATAATATTCAGAACGGCCGCAAAATGCAACAGGTAGTTATAATAGCTAACCTTAATTTGGAGCCACGTACTATTAAAAAAAGCAATATCCTCACGCAGTACTGAATGTCATATTAACCGTTCTTGCGTTGTTCATGTAGCTGCTGTGAAAATATGGGTTATGACTCCTCTTAGGCCAGCCTCCTATCTTCCGATTTATTTTTATTTATTTATTTTTTTTTGCCGGCCGATATGATCTACAAGCATCGCCGGCCGGTGATTGCCCGCATACCTACCGATTTCCCCTGATCGAAGTACATGTATACGCCATCAAGCGATTGTAAGGATTAACATTATATGGAAGAAAACGCTCGTCTCTCCTTCTCTCTCTCTCTCTCTCTCTCTCTCTCTCTCTCTCTCTCTCTCTCTTCTGAAAGCCCAGGTTTTCCGTGATGTACCGTAAGATGTATTAGCTTATTATTTTATTCGGCGAAACTCCCGCCCCTCTCACATTTAGACAAGAAGCAGTTCATTAATAAAGACTTTTTTTTTAGAAAAAAAGCCTGCATGGTACTTAAATAGAGGACTTTTGATAAGGGACAATTCGCACCGGGGGAGATAACTGAACTGCACATTGGTTTGCATTTCTTTTATTAAAGTTATCAAATGATGAAGATTTCAAGCAAGTAAAGCATATATCCAAGCACCAGAATTTCTCATATCAATTATATCAATTTCTTATATCCTGGATAGGGATGCACTCTACATAACTCCTTGGATATGGAAGTTGATGGGTCTATGCTGCATTTTAAAGATAGAATCCTTGGATTTGCTTTCAAGTGTCTTATTTAAAATAGGCATTCATGTAGATAGTTCACCAGATGACACAGCGTTCTTCGGGCACCATGCCGTCTCCTTCCTTACACTGGAACACCCGGGCGAAATCCTCAGAGTTGCTGTATGGTCCCAGGATCCTACAAGTTTAAGTCAATTTCGGTTTATTTCAAAGTTTTCTTAAAATGTGGACACATATACTTCAATCGAATTGCATTACCATACCAACAGTTTACTTAAGTAAAACAGGTGGTAACATGGCGTTATTGTGTATTATTGGTCAATATATGTTTTTTAATGTTGACTGTAATTTAAATAATTTTTTGTCACAGGGCATGCTTATCCATAAGAGTGATGCATAAAATGTGTTCATAAGTACGATGATCCGTGGTGGGGTGTGAAATTACAGTGAAACCTCGAAATTACGACCACCCACGTGACCTCGATAAGTGTGTGTGTGTGTTGGTGTATGTGTCTATGCGTGTGTTTGGAATAAGGAATCGTTGACGTTCAACAGATGTAAGGGCTGTCAGAACCGTGCAGATATTTTATATAATATTTTTCATACTTTTATTAATACTGTTAATGTTACCTTTTCATAACAAAATATAAGTTTGCTACTGGATTGCTACCAAACAATAGACGAACAACAATGTTTCATGCTATTGAAAAGGTAGGTTTAATATTTTGTTGGTGTTGGTTGTTTAAGATTTGTAAGTTCGCACATGCGATAGCCATGATTTTATTAAAGTAGTAGACCTGAATTTCCCGGGAGAATGTACGTCGTGGAGAATCTTTTTTCGCCAGCCCTCCGGCTTGTACTCAGCACACCAGACCTGTGACGGAAAGTTGCACAGATATAAAATAGATTACTCTGAGATATATATATATATATATATATATATATATACATACATACATATATATATATATATACACAGGCGCTTGAATCGCTATTTGTGTTGATATTGGCTTAAATCGTGTTCAATTTACCTTAACAACAATCCCCTACCGTTCAATGAGCTGTAAACCATGTTATATCGCTTGCCGGTACTTGTTTATATAATAGATACACAAGGCCGGCATCCAAGTCTGCGGACGAGTCTGTATCCATTAAGCGACGAGCAGACAGATTTAACCCAGATTCCTATTTCCATCGTTATCAACCAATCAGGTGTTAGGTTCCAGGGGGGAATCCTTACTGCTGACCAAGATAAATGGGGATTTCCTCGTTTGGGGTAACAGCTGCTTAATGGATGCAGACTAGTTACAAATAAGAGCTCATTACAAGTGGTACACTGTGTGTATTGGAATGGTTAATGCTTTTATAGAAGGAAGAACTGGCCATTTAACGACTGTAAGTTTCTTCCCTCGAAAATCTTTAAAATATTCGGGAATTTGAATTGATTTCTTGTATTATCGCCAACCCACCGCAGACTTGGATGCCGGCCTTGTGTATCTATTATATAAACAAGTAGCGATTCAAGCGCCTGTGATATATATATGTGCGTGTGTGTGTGCGCGTGTTTATTTACACGCATAAAGTGAATGTTAAATGACATAACGTTAATGTTTTAATGGCATTACCTTAATGTTAAGGACATAACCTGAATGTTTAATAACATAACCTAAATGTTTAAAGATATTACCTGAATGTTTAATTGGCATTACCTGAATGTTTAATCACATAGCGTGAAAGTTCAATGACATTACGTGATTGTTAAACCAAATTACGTCAATGTTTAGGGTATTAGTGAATCTCACATGTTAAAGGATGATCATTACCTGAGCATATGACAGAAACATCAGCTGTTCGTCTGTGACATCTAGCATTGGTAAGGTCTGTGACCCGCCGTTCGCCTCCTTCCAAGTTCTGTAAGCCTGTGAATTAAAATAAAAGAATAGAAAGAGAAACTCGGAGGAAAATACATTATGCTTTGCAAATAGTATCAATTAGTGTAGACGTTAAGGGTCCATGCAGTTTTGATTTTTGTTATATGTGTTTTTATTTTGTTTTACCAATTAAGCAGAGACTGATTAATTAAACGATTGTTATTTTAAAATGTCAGTTTTTGTTAATAATTCAAAGTTTTTCTGTAACTTAAAAATATGGTGCTGTATATCAGTATAATTAACAATATATATATATATATATATATATATATATATATTTTATAAAAAATATATATATATATTGTTTTTAAAAATATAATTGAAATATAAGGCTTTATACGGACTGATGGGTTAAATAATTCATCTTAGGTAATCAGTTTTTATAACACAAATATCCCCTTTATCCATGTCAAGGAAATATCACTTTAAAATTTAGAAACAAGTCCACATTTCATTAACGTGTTTCACTTGGCACTGTAAGTTATAAAATTGACACCAAAATTATAAATATATTCTGATTGATTTATACACATAGCTAAGTAAATTTCAAATACTAAAAGATGCCTCTGGTAGTTGAGCGATAAAGGGTGTTAGGTTAAGGGTTCATGGTCTTGAAAATGTTGTCAAAATAAAAAACAAGACGACCATAGGTCACGCGCTTGCCGGATATACTCTGACCCAGATTGGAAGACAGATAATGAGAGCAGGTAGTAAAGAAAATATGATAATAAAGGACAAATGAGCCATTGTTTGTAAAGTTTGGACCAATATTGACACAGTTACGATGGAAATAATAATCTGACGTGTTTTCATGACTTTGACCTATTTAACAATAGATATACAGCTTCATGAAATCGTCCCAATATACGATAGGTGAAAGTTGCAAAGTGATACCTGGTAAACTGTGGCCTATAGAATGCTATTATAACAGAGGCAAGAACCAGCAAGAAGGCAACATTTAGGACAACTTGCAAACAGACATATTGACAAAGTGACACAAAGTTTAGACCAGTTGACTAGACTTAGTTATGTAGAAGACGAAGGTGAAAAAAATGAGCCGAAGTTTGTGAAGATAGGACCAGAATGGACAAAGTTATGAGAAAAATAACATTGTTGAAGTGTTTTTAAGTGACCGAAATACTGACAAAGCGGCACAAAGTAGGGACAAAAAGACTTAACTATGTTATGAAGAGGACAGAGGAAGAAAATAAGCTACAGTTTATGAAATTTAGGTTAAAAGTCTCAGAGATATGGGCAAAAAATGATATGTTCTAGTGTTTCATGTGCAGTGCCCCCTAGCGGCTATTTTCCGAAAAAATCACTTTCGAGATTTTAGTGTAGGACTTAAGATGTATCAGTTTCAAAAGGATTCCTGCAAAACTGTGGCCTGTAGAATGCTATATTTTAGACACAAGAACAAGCAAGAAGGCGAAATTGATGACACCTGACAGATAGACAGACATGCTGTCAAAGTGACACAAGGCTGAGGCCAGATGACTTGACCTAGTTATGGAGAAGACTCAGGGGAAGAAATTAAGCTATAGTTTATGGAATTCAGTTGTATAGTTTCGGAGATATTGTCATCAAAATTATATGTTGATGAAGATTCAGTGCAGCGCCCCCTAGCGGCCATATCCCGAAAATGAAAAATCAATGTTGAGATATTAGTGTAAGACATAAGATTCACCAAGTTCAAAAGGATTCTTGCAAAACTATGGCCTGTAGAATGCTATATGTAAGACAGAAGCACCAGCAAGTAGGTAAAATTGAGGTCAACTGACAGACAGACAGACATACTGACAAAGTGACACAAAGTTGAGCAAAGACGACAAGACCATGTCATGAAGAAGACACAGAGGAAGAAAATGAACCTAAGTTTGTGAAGATAGGACCAATAGTTACAAAGTTATGATGAAAATAAAATTTCGACGTTTTTCGATGACCTTGACCTTGACCTTTAACTTATGCCTACCGAAAACAATAGGCTACAAGGACTTTTGACTTTCAATCAACCCTGAAAGTTTCAGATCGATTGCTAAAAAATTGTGGCCAGGAGAGTACTGACAAACAAACATCGTGACAAACAGACATACGCAACTGACCAACATGCTTGCCGAAATCGAAGATTTCCGGCAAGCAATAAAATACCAGATGCAAATCTGCATCCTATTACTCTATTACTAGTACACTTGCTTAAGGAAACTTTTAAAAATCAGTACTGGAGATGAGAACAGAAGAAAATCTTGTCGATTGATTTGCAGGCTTGAGACTAAATACTAGTATGCTTTCCGATCGCTTGCACCATCAACCGAAGAAGAAAGATACTAAGGGATTGGGTCTTTTATATTGACAAAAGGGTGATTTTTAACATTGCGACAACCTGTCTGAACCTCTGGCTTATAGTTAATTTAATTTAACAAATCTCGCATGCTGATCATGCGGATTATCATTAAGCGTTATGGCATGTTCATGGAAAAAGGTATTTATTAAATTATACGCGCACCCTGTAAACAGTCCTAGCAGCCGCCGCATCAGCGATGTTCTCTCCCAGTGTTTGTTTTCCATTCACCTGAAAGATGAAAAATACTGAAAACCAGGGGAAATTATGAAAATACATACTGAAAACCAAGGGGAAACAATGAAAATACATACTGAAAACCAGGGAGAAAATGTTATCAATTTCTTCTGCAAGTTATTTGTAATTAGGCCGTATTTAATTTTATATATATTTTTTTTCTCTAGCAATAACATTATTAATTAATCTACAGATTATTTCATTCTAATTGATAAATTGAGGACAATATTGCACAGCCTTGTGATTAAGAAAGCGCCCAAATGTTCCTATACTGAGAGAGGAAGTCTTTCTGAATCTCACGGCTCCTCAGTTAAATCTCGAACTCACTGCTCTGTTGAGTCCGGTGCACTGCCTGGACCACAGAAGCCGGTATAATGCAACGTTTAACATGCAACTTGAATACTTCAATTATATTTCCACGAGGATTACATTTAAACGAAGTTATGTTGCAAGTTATGAACGTAGATACACATTTTCACCATATGGATTTCGACATTTGACACACGATTGAATGTTTTGGTTTTTCAGTTAATACCCAAATTTTGAAGAAATATATATCATAGCCCGCCACACGTGAACCCCCAAACCCTCTGAAATTTGACTACGTTATGCAGAAAGATTTAAGAGAACAGAAGTTGAGAAAAACATCAACATGTCCTTTCTTCGTTGCATATTTAAAAATGTTCTCAATATCGGAGGGGGGACACCGCCGTGTACTTGTACTTCTACCTAGATTTTATACATATATAATAAAAGCAATGTTTATATTTTTCATAGGCTGAAAATGTATTATGTATATAGTATTATTCAATATAAATATTTATATATATATTGGTAATATAATATTGCATATATAAAAATATATACTGCTTTATACCCATCAACCCCCAACCCAGAATTAGCGCCCCCCTGTTCTCGAATTTCTGGATCCGCCACTATATTTAATGAAGAATGAACAAGACTGCATATGTTCAGGCACGAATCAAAACTTAACTGTCAATCAAACCAAATCAATATAACGTAAGCAATATACTCTTCAAATTTGGCTGAACAGGTACACATGACGATGATGTGTCATAAAAGGGGCAGGCTTATTTGATAAGTAAGATTCTAGATGTCCTCCCGACAATGCTAAACGTTAAAGCAAAGCATCGGACGAGACATCCGGGTAAAACGGGTGTACGTGAGCTATTTGATATATTTATTTATTGATTATCCATGAAAGAGAGGCCAGAGGGGGTCGCGGAATCAAGGTCTGTGAGTGCGTGGTCGTGTAAAGACGAGTAGACCGTCTAAAAGCTAATCTATTTCTTTAAATGCACATTGTCCATGTAAGAAAGACCTTCCACTACGCCACGCTTGTCACGTCACAGAAAACGTTACCTGTGCCTACTACGAGCAGTTACATCTAAGTCGCATGTAACTAGATCTACAATCATTGAATGATCACTGTGTATTTTTTAAAGTGAAAGGCTATAACAAATTTAATCCCGAACAAGCAAATTAAATTTGAACTTTTAAATGTGCGTTTTTTATCAAATAATGAATCAAATCAACGTTAACTCGACATACACTTAAAAGGTTTATTCTTACCGTCATGTTGACAGCAGGGACAAAATAAGACGAGTACTGATTTTCAAAACAGTCGGCCCTCTCTTCGTATAATTTGTGACTTTCCTCGGGCCACCAGCCTCGCTGCTTGTCACCGTATTTGTTAAACAGTCGTCCTGTCGAGACAAGAGAAGTTGATTTTAGTGGCATACAGATTTCAGCTCCCAAAATAACAGATCAATCGGTCGGGGTCACTTATTTCTTAATGCGTCGGAGATGGGTTACCAGATTCCCAGGTTAAAGGGGCATAATCATATATCAGAAGCGGATCCCGGGGGGGGGGGGGGGGGGGGGAGGGGGGGTTCCAGACCTCTACCCCTGTTATTTAGCCGCCGCAACGTTTTTTTTTCATATCCTTATGGCTACCCTTATAAGGTCCATAGTCACGTGACAAAATCGAAAACAAAGAAAGAAAATATGAAGTAATCGTTGAATTTTAAAAATAAAGATAGCAATATATTTAATGTGAGGAATGACACCATAGAGGATTGGACACACACGCATATACACATATCAATAATTATTTCTTCTAGTATTTAAGAAATCACACAATTGGAGAAAAATTTATATTTCAAGGAATGAAAATGTTTTGAACAACTTATGTTAAGTATAAAATTTTCGTATTAAGGATTTTATTTTGCAACAGGTATTTCAATATGATCGATGAAGAAAACTTCCAAAATGTCACATTTATCAGACAATTCTTCATTAAAAATGCCATTTTTTTTTATAACAGATAGTAAAATATTGTAAAAATTAAAGACTTTTAGTTTTACATGAAGAAATTTAATACAGAGCCAGACAAAAAGGAAATAGCTTAACAAATTAAATTGGGAAGTAGTCAGAGTTAACACGTATAAGAAGAGGACGTGGTATTACTGAATATACGTTTTAACACAGAAAAAGAATTAAGATGACCTATGAATTGGAGAGATATTGCCCTACGGTCGTGTTAATTCACAAGGGAGTGCGTCTTTCGGGGGTTTCTCGGTAATATAACCGAGCAATGGGTACGAATACACACCAATGACCCCGCGGGTGCAGTAGTGACCGGGCCTGGTTAACGCCAGGCTATAAAATTAGAGGTGCTACTGCCTGTCACGTGGTCCGAAAGCAGAATGGAGTCCTGTTAATGTACATACTTAGTTAAGCTTGCAATAAAAAAATTAGGCGGTTGCCTCCATAAAAAAACTGCCGTAGACAACGGAACCTGAAGGAATAACAGTCACAAAAGACACTCCACCCAAGAAACTTGTCAGTATGAAGAGAGGTTGAACATCATGAGAAATCTATAGGAAAAGAGCAGTTTAGTAAAACCGAACGTTGAGGAGGAATGTTAAATCTTACCTTTGATGTCAAAACCATGCCCCAGCTCATGACCTGTTACTGAGCCCAGACGACCAATATTCATGGCCCTGTAAATGGTAAATAAAGTGAACCAGACATTGTCAACTCTGTTTGGCGTGCCAAAAATGAACATTATTTTTCATTTTGTCAATGAATCAACTACAAACGTGCATGAGCTACCAACTTGTCAAACACAGAAATTAGACCACCGCTTCAGGCCAGAGATATGGATCAAATTAAACGGTATAGAAGTTATAACACCACATTCCATTTGCAGGAACAATCTTTGAGGTATGGATTTGTAGGGTTGTAGCCCTTGAATATTGTGGCCCTAGACTATTAGAAGCCTATGGACCATGATGCTCATCGAAAAACATATCCCTGGAGGGCATAACACGTAAATACACGTCTCAAACTCACATAAACTAAATCTTTTCCAATGTGATATTATATTGGTCTCTCACTAGATACAGTGTATTTTCGTCTCATTGCCTATTGAATAAGGCACCTCATCAACAGGTGATCGATCATTTACACTACAGCCTCATTGCCATATTACACAAGTCAACTTCTAGGAGTGTCCAAAGTAAAGGGGCAACATATTGATGCCATAAATAATATCATATGTTTTGTATCTTGTATTATCTGTATATAAAAATTTGATGTTATGAATAATATCAGGTCTTTTACATTATTTGCCAATAACAAACACTTTTTTTCACTCTTTCGATGTTATATTAGGTCCTCGTCAAATGGTGTGTTATTCGCATATCAATAATGAAATAATGGATATACACTGTCAAGGCTATTCCTCGGCACCATCGCGAAACTAGAATCCTCGTGAAACACTGAGATTATTTAAATTTAACCCTGTGAATATGTAGCTAAACTCAGTAAATTCAATTTTAATAGGACCTATTGAAAACCAACATTACGCTTAATGGCCTTTTCGGAAAAAAAGAACATATTTGTAATACATATATGAAAACATAAATAAACTGAAAAAAAGCACTCAGAGAGCGCAGACCTCCGCCAATGCAGCTATTACCCTGTTACAGATGTCTCTTTTATTGTATGCAGCAGTCTTACAAGTGTATGTGCAGCGCTTGCATTGTCTGTTGTCATGGGAGACACGCGAGCTGGCCCGGCCCACGCGTGGTGTCTAAAGTGTAAACACAGCGGTCATGCTTGTCTTGGGCTTTCTCGCCTGGCCGAGCCGGGCTGGCCCCCATGTGAACCCTGATATGTAGAAACAAAGCGTTCGTTGTTCTAGATCTTTCCTATCACAACTCCCATTTAGCATTGTCAGAAATATGTGATAAAACAGCAGGACAATCACTGAATGTTATAGCATACCGACACTGAGCGCCATCTAGTGGCAACAAACTCAACAAGTCAGCTCATTAGCCTATTATTACACTGTCAGAAATGCATCATTTTTTTCTTTTAAAATCCTGAATCTAGATGGTGATCTACATCACCCCAAAAGTTTAATCAGTGTTCAGAAAGAAAATGCTGCATTTCTTACATGCCCATGTGGGCAAAATGAGCTGCCTTGATCACTGTCTGCGCTTTCTTAGTGCAAAGTGCTAGTTATATTTAGAAAACAAACTTTTTTTTAATCTAACGCGACACATGGAGAGAATATAACTTTTCTCTTACATTGGAAGGTCTTTGTCGTAAAGTCCATTTATGATGGCGGCAGGAACCCCTGGTGAAGATAAATAAACATTTGTTTTAAATCAAATTAATATTCACACAAATACAAGCACATACATCCTCGTTATCCTATGCATGACTTACTGTATCAGTAAGATTACGGAGTGTATAAATGGATAATTTATTAAAAACACAGGTTCATTGCCTTTGCAATGAGAACATGCGTTCACCCATGTTCGCCAAAATTACCCATGCAATCATCGACGGAAACCCGTCACAGGGCATTCCCGAAAATTGCAAATGAAGATTTAATTGACTTTTGGTGTGGATCCTGCACATGATCAGGATTCAGGAACGCGATCAAGGAAAATTTACAATTTTAATATGGGACCGAATAAGTGGATGCAAACACGGTTTTGGGAGCAGCCCACAGTAGGGACCCCACACTTTGCGGAGGCTTGCATTCGGTACAACGCAGAAAACTAGTTTGTTAATTTATCGATTATCCCTCATGTATTACACCTTCAGGTACACAAAACCAGAGGTAAAAAGTTTGAAGAAACACACCAAAGGTCAATTCTAAATACCTCCGTTTCTGGCTTAGTACACCGGTGTTGTGCCTGAAATATGGAGGTATGCCGGAAAAAAGGCGTGTTATACTTCACATAAAGACATTTAGTAAGCCACATCATGACACACACCCATATATAATAATAATAATAATAATAATAATAATAAACCTACTTATATATAAACACATATATATATATATATATATATATATATATATATATATATATATATAAAGGCTTTTAATCCGGCATTTGATAATCCGGCATATACCTTGAGGACGGATTTCCGAAACTACCGAGCTGTCCCCAGTTGTGGCTCAGCTGCCAATCAAAACCATGATCACGGAAGAATATCTCACCATAGATGCCGTGCTTCCCACAGTATTTAACGAGTCCGTTGGCTTCTGCCCTCGGATGTAAATAAGGGGCCGGCCTGGAAGATATTCCGGCATAATCAGGTCAACTGCACACCTATTGTGCGCTTCGTAAGCGCAAAGCAATGTATTTTGTGTATAGGGACTGCCATTCCTCAGACATTCTACCTTTAAAATTGTAATACAAACACTGATAAAAAAATAGAGGGGAAAATCCCAGGTATACTGATTTGGAACGCACGAGGTTACAATAAATGCCAGGAAGTTCACCTCAGTGGCCGATGTGTATTTTTGATAAACTGAACTTTCCAGTTAAATAACAGGAACCTGGTCAAAGCTTTTATTTAGCAACATATCAAGCCCATATAATACAAATTATTATGGAAGATAAATTTGTTCTTTGTGGAAACTGTGATCTATCCTAGAGCGAGTCAGTAGAAATGGCTTCCCGTTGGATTTCCGGCGAACTTTTCCATAATTGTTGGAGTATCATTGGGACATAGATACATCCGAGGCTAGAAGCCAACGGGTTCGGCCGAGGAGTTCCGAATGGTTCCCACAGGTGACATGCTGAGCGACACAAACGTTTTGGATCATATATCGGCCAGTAAAAAGACGATCAGGATGATGACGTTGATTATAGCCTGAACACAAACGAAGCGTTATTGCAAAGCTAAAACCTCAAGACAAGGTAAGCTCGAACTGGTTAGGTACGTTGAGACAAGATGAGAGCGGTTTGTTGTTTCTCCGCGACATCTATCTTCTCTTCTCCCCTCCCCTCACCTCACCTCGTCTCCTTTAATCTTATCTATCCATCTCTCTATCTATCTATCTATCTATCTATCTTACTTTCTATCTTACTTTCTATCTTACTACTACTTCGACTACTACTACTACTACTACTACTACTACTACTACTACTAAAATTGTCCTGTCTGTTTGTTTTATCCCAGAAAACCCACAGAAACGGGCCATGACAGTGGGCCAGTTTCACCCTCAGTTTCAGCTAGATGCCCTAACTTACAGAATGCACACTGGTCTGGCCCTTCCACGTCACAGGTCTGCCGCACAAAATCGCTCTCCACCTCCCCATTGCCGACCTTCGCCATAGCCAATCACCACAATGACATGAATAATTGGTTCCGTATCGAGCACCAGACGTCGCTATCTAACGGGTCTGGAGAGTTGCTACCTTACCATTATGGGGACACACTACGCGGCAATACACCCTTCCTCTGCAACGGGACCCAACGGGTCCCCCTTGTCTAGTGTTTTAAAGATTTCATGCAGCCGTTGATAACAAAAAGCAGTGCACAATGGACAGGTTTTTCAGCGCCAGGTTCTTCAGCGCTTTTGACCCCTTTGTAAATCACTTAATGTGAATATACTATAATAGTATGTATATTGTATTGATCTCCCTTGATTTATACGTTGCAATATTCCGGTGGTACTTTTGTTGATAAAAGTACAATTTACACTGTTGATTATCTCAGTTATTGTTTTGTTTTAATGTTTTTAATATTACCATTTATTTTAATTTCTTTTTTTTAAATAAAGTCGGCATTATTACCCTATGTGTAGTATATATTTCTGCTTGGGATGTCCTGGATACTTAATGAGGTAAAATGCGTAATCCGGCAAAATTCTTTATCCCCGGATTAAAGGGGTTAGATTGTGTATGTATTTATGTATGTACATATATATATGTGTGTGTGTGTATATATATATAAATATATATATACATATATTTATATATATACTCTCCATTAACATCGAATATATGTGTCTAAAATGCCATATATATCATTAATAAAATAACAAAAAAAATATAAAAATACACATGAATTAAAAATTATTCACAAAATTCACTCTAGATGATATTAAATCAAAATAAAAATCTCAAATGTAGTAAGTTTCTTTTACATAGTTCACATTTGAGACTTTTTTTTAGCAAGGATAGTTATTAATCAAACTTAATTAATGATAATTATTTTGCAATCTAACAACTGTTATGCAGTGGCGTAAAACATAACAAACTTACACATTAAATTGTGAGTCATTGCATAAAATGCATTTATCTTCGCTGCATGGGAACCGATATAATCCCTGTAAAATACAGAAAAATATAAATGTAATATAATTGTAAATCTATGTCGACCACACTGAAACCTTACACAAACTTTTTTGTTGCCATGCCTGAACCATAAGTGTTTAAAAAAAGTAAATTATTATATTAACATAATCTCAGATTACGCAATAAAACAAGAAATTATAAGCAAAACTACGATTTGATGAGCTTCATAGTTTAGAAAGCATCAGCTTCAATAGGAACTAACTACCCTTCATGCCGATTTTTAAACGCCTGTCTATGACGGGACGAATTATGACATACTCACGGTCCGTCTGTCCGTCCGCTGTCCGTTAACTTTTAACGTTGCATACGAGGACTTTGATGGATTTTCTCGAAACTCATAACTACTTACCAACAGATATATCTCGCCCGAGTTCCAGTATAGGCAAATCCATGCATATTTAATTAGGTCAGAGGTCACGGGCTACTTTGTGGTGTCGCTGCAATAACTTATCAGTTATATAAAGGATTTTGGTGAAACGTAATAGACCATATATCTTATGGATATTCATGAAACCCATAATAAATATTACCCAATACAGATTCCTACTCAAAGTCTCGGCATCATTCACGCATATTTAATGAGGTCAGAGGTCAAAAGTGTTGTTTACCTCCACATCTTGTGGTTGGTGGACGATGCAAACGACAGCATGAAGCGGTACTGTGTTCCTTTACCCATCAGCGAGTTATAGAAAAAGTCGTCAGTTGGTTCAAACTGCAATATCAACAACGCATAATGCGAAATTGCGCACCCTATTAACGATATCTTTGTCCATAACAAGGCTGCGATTAGGATAAAAATTCATTGTCATGTAAAAGAAAGTTACTTTAAAATAAATTATTAAATTCAACAATTTCACATGGCGTTTATGTGTCGCATAAATGGATTCCACCATGAACTCCATTTGAAGGATTTAAGGATATCTTTAGGATACTCTAGGGACCATATACTTAATGTTAAACACTAAAGCCCCTGTATTATCATCTGTAGGTAGTAATTTAAGCATTAAATAGAATTTAAAAGACTTGCCTCACTGTATTCCTCGTCCAGAGCATCATCATCAAGCAGCTGGTCCATGAAGCCAATCATCGTCACCACGTCATCAAGCTGAAAGAAGTACAGTGTAAACAAGGAAATGTGACTGGATAACCTCGGGATTACATCAGTAGCGTTTAGGGAAGTGGGGTGCCAAATTAAATTGCAACAGGAATGGACACATAAACACACACACATATATGTATATGAATTAAATACATCGTTTCTAATTGTCTTAATTTAAGTTGCACAACATAAGAAAACTACATTGGGTTAAATAGAAAAAATTCAAATATAAGAAATAAAATAAAAATAATTTGTAAATGCACGTTAAATGTCAATACGCGCTTCTTGGGGATATCAAATGTGATCATTAACTAGACTTCTTGTATGGATAGATTCAGATAATTATACTTATCCCCGGTCACATGCGACTTCTTCCATGAATACGCCAATGTGGTCAATTGATTTATTAAAGGATGGAGTTCGATTTTTTTATCAATTAAAGGACATCCGAGTTTACCGCTTTTCTACTCAACCACCTGTTTTTGCTTCATAACGTACTTTTATGCTCTGACTTTTTATACAAACTTAATAGACAACACTAATATGTCAGAACTGGTGAATAATAAATGAGGAAATAGATGACAACCTTTAATCCAACATTGCTTTATAATACACAGAGAGAGAGAGAGAGAGAGAGAGAGAGAAGGAGAGAGAGAAATAGAAAAAGAAAGAAAGAAAGAGAGAGAGACAGTAGAAACAGAAATATAAAAAAATAGCAACAAAGGTTATATTATAAATTTTCTTGTTCACGATTCATATATTTTGAAACTAAAAGAATCCTAATAGAAATATAGTTTAGGAAAACACAAGAATAAATAATGTTATCAAAAAGAACAAACTAAGGATAGACAAATAAAGACACAGATACAAACATTAAGGATATACTAAAGAAAATACAGCATGGGATACATTGAAGGGGTTCATGGGAATTAAGGAACAGGTATAGAAGTTAAGAATCGTACCTTATCAACAGACGCCTTTCGTGTTGCCTCGTCCAGCCAGGTGGCGCCTTCGATCTGCTTTCTGAAGGCAGCTCTGATATCGCCAATGAGTGCTCTTGCCTAGGTTAAAGGAATGTGTACAGCTAATAAGACTAAGCAAAGCAACTGACCTAACCATGTGACCATAATCGCAAATATATTCAATGAATAATCATGAGCAAAGCAGTTGTGAGCCACCAATCAAGTTACCGTTGGCACTTTAAACAGTCAATCACCCGACAAGCCCAACATTTGCATCGATTGGGCGACTCTCCCAACATAGAACACATGTTGTCTGTCCAGTATCCCTGTGTAGGGGCCTTTTGGGGCCCTCAATGTGCAAACATTCAATATCGCGGCTTTGACCAAAACCATAAATTCATTAGAACTAAATGCTACCCTTGTAAGTTGTGTAAATATACAGAAAATTGCTAATTTTCTTTATAAAATAGATAACGATTGTAAATGGTTCGGTTTTTTTATATAAACATAAGGTTGAGAAAAGTATTCTGATGAGATAACGTTACTAGCCGGAATGGGATAAGTTTATTGAAACGCTAAATATGCTCACGTGTACCTTTACGGCTGTAGACCAGTAACAGTACACTTATTGAAAAAAAATGATGTACCTCGCACATCCGTAACCTCAAATATCCAAAAAGAATTTATGTCACCCAAACTGTTCGGATATTGAGGTTCTACTTTATTCATATTTTCCATAAGGTGAATTATATTACGTTATATATATATATATATATATATATTACAAAACATAAATTTAAGACCATAATAACCATCAACTGCAAATTCAACATTAGCGCCCCCCCCCCCCCCCCCCCGTTTTCTCGAATTTCTAGATCCGCCACTTGGTCTTTGCATAATTTTGTCAAAGGGCCGGTGCACAATAGCTGTAGTGGTTTGGTCAATTAACTGTCCAGCTGCAGCGCCACAGGTGTCAGGGGCCGATGACGATTCACTTTGTTTGCTTTTCTCAAGAAGTTTGTTAAATTCTTACTCAGGTGAAAAATTAATTAAACATTTATTTTCTACAAATCATCAAGTATAAGAGTCCAAGTATAATATGATTTTAACGACATTTTCTTATGAACTGTTTCGGATAAAATAAGTGCCCATGTATAATATTTTGCCAGCGCAAAACCTTCTTAGTAATCGCAACTGACCGAACGGAGTAAGTAACAGCCGATATCTGTCATGCTTCAACCTTTTCATTTTATCTATTAAATACAGCAACGTACTATCCTGAATAGTTCCAACGTGTAAAGTGCGTATTAATCCTCCATTACCTCTTCACGTTTCTCCTTTGAAAAGTAATTGTCCACGTAGATACGTCCAAGAGCGTGCTGAAAGACCTTCTCTGTAGACAACATACACTTCTCCCAAGTAGCGTTTCCAAAGCTGGCCTGAAACGGGAAATGCGTTGAGCTGAACATGCCGTGTTAAGCTAATATTCAAAGGCGAAGGTATGACTCGCAGGAATATATATATATATATATATACATATATATTTATATATATATATACCGTTTATTGTCATATTGTCACATATTGTGACAAATTTCAAATATAATATAATTCGGAAAATATTTTAAAATAAAAGGTATTATGATTCGAGTAAATGTTAATTCTAAAACAGGTTTAGTTATATTACAATTTAAATTGATCCAAAGTCTCTAATTATAATTATTCATATATTTCATTTTCAATATATAAATAATGTTCCTTGAATAGCAGATGATGATTAAATTAATCATTAGTCACTTGCTAATACACACACACACACACACACACACACACACATATATATATATATATATATATATATATTAGCAAGTTACTTTCTTTTTATTGTTTTTAATACTTCTGCGTCGGAATGAGATAATTATCTCGTGGGAAAGGGATACTGTCGCGTGAGAACGAGATGATTATCGCGTGGAACGAGATACTTTCGCCATAGGCGCTTGAATTGCTATAAGTGTAGATTTCGGTTAAATTTGTTACTTTTCTGGGTCATTTCCTTATAACTATTACCTATCTGACATTTTCCTAGCGGTTTTCGCACTATACGGTCCATCTCTGTATAATTTATTTAATATTTGAGATAGGCAGGCAAGAAGCCCCTGTTGTTGGGCCAGACAGCCATGGCACATCGGTTTCAGGCTATATTTGAAGTACATGCGAGACTGGCTGAACCATTTCTGCGTCAGCGGTGACACCATCTGAAGACTCCAGTAGTAGATATATCAACCAATCAGAAAGCGCGCCCTCGGCTGCTATGCCATGAAATGACCCAGATAAGTCAGATAAGTAATGGTTATAAGGAAATATATGCCTTCCCTCCCCCCTGTATTGACGCTGCTGTATCCATTGAGCGTCCACCCCTTTATAGCGGCCAAACTATATAGAGCAGCGATCGAAAAAAAATATTTGTTTATCGACCCAGCTCCTTAACTATATCAAAATAACAATAAAACAGTCTTGTTGTGCGTCTGGTTGATTATAAGCTTATGTTTGGGGTAACTACTATAACAGTGTTAACTCCCATGTATTGACAAGTTCATTTAATCATGTATATTTAGTATTTACCTCTAGTTTTGTCGGCACTAGTTTGTTCGGTGCTCCTGGTAGGAACTTTATGAGATCAGTCATGATTATCAGCATCAAGTAGTTGATCCGTGTTCTGAAAAGAAGACAGTATATACATAATACTAAAAATGCCAGGAGGTATATATATAAGGCCTTAAAATACCGACAGTATATACATATTGCTAAAAATACCGACAGAATATACATATTGCCAAAAATACCGACAGTAGATACATATTGCCAAAAATACCGAGAGTAAATACATGTGATAAAAAATACCGACAGTTTATACATATAGCCAAAAATACCGACAGTTTATACATAAAGCTAAAGATACCGACAGTATATACATGTGATCTAAAATACCGACAGTATATACATGCGATCTAAAATACCGACAGTATATACATGTGAACAAATCAAAAAGTATCAAAGGAACACCACTGGATGTCACTAATGTTTTACCGTTAATTGTGTAAACTTTTTTTCCGTATTTATTATAAGAAACACCTTACCTTTCTGGGGTTGCAGACCAAAGCTTCATCAGTTTCTTCAACGTTTCCGGGTTGAGCACCATGACCTTTGTGCTGTAGTCTACGTCAAGGTTCTCGGTGTTCCCCACCAGCTCAATTCCAAACCCCATCCAGTTGAAATCCTGAGATACAGTCAGTTATTTTTTTTTTACAGATCAGCTCTTTCATACTGGTTGAATATTTATAATAAAACATGCGCACTCCTCATATAATAGGGATCGGTTCTAAATTTATAATTTCAGGATAGCGCGCCAATGATACAGTGATCAATTGATTAAAATTGGAGGGATGGTCCGGCAGACCATCTTGATCCAGGAATTGTTTTAAGGAAAAATAAAGAATTACTGACAAAACCATATGGGGGTAATGAACTTCTTTGGCGGAGGTCTGCGCTCTTTGAGTGCCCATGATTTAGTTAGTGAAAAAAAAGATATTGCGTCATCATCTCAAGGATGACGTGATGTAATTATGTCAGCGTTTCTATTAAATGAGGCATTTTCGCCCCACCAGAGGGAACTTTTGAGGATCCCTCGGCGTCCTTACCGCAAGGTATGCTTTCATCCCTGATCGTATGTGTGTTTGTGCGTTTGGTCACAACATAACTCAATATAACACAACATAACGCAATCCTAAATGGAATCTTTTTCAATTGTCAGGGCATTTCGGGAACTAACCAAGGAAGAACCGATTAGAATTAGTGTTGATCCGGGAAAAGATCTTGAATATGGG
This sequence comes from Sipunculus nudus, assembly GCA_026874595.1. Lineage (NCBI taxonomy): Eukaryota > Metazoa > Annelida > Sipuncula > Golfingiida > Sipunculidae > Sipunculus > Sipunculus nudus. Next base: position 5,883,074 of record CM049319.1, read on the forward strand.
CCAATCAGTGACTACAAAAAAAGTTGTGGAAGCATCCCATAATATGGACCCCAAATGTGGCGGAAGCTTGCATTCCTTAGAATACAAATTTTCAATTTCCGCATTATATAGTTAACAGGAAAATAGACGCAGGGTTCGCACCTCAGGTGCTCAGACACTTTAGAGGGGAGATATTCTGACCATTAGTCTCGGATTAGATTATTGAGGTTAAATTTCAAAAGACAAACCCAAGAGTTGTATCTGTGACCCATATCCATATTATAATCTTCAAAATTTTAAGTCAAACTAAAATGCGCCTTATGCCCCATAGGTCACCAGTTTTACAACATAGTGCTCAAAATCATGTATATGTTTGCCTTAGAAAATAGGAAACAATGACCTGCGACCTTATTAAAGGTTTCAACGAAGATTTTACAAAGAACTTTCTAGATGCTAAGTTTAAAATTGCTACGTCAGTGACCTTATTTTGCATGCCTAATGAGACAATACAGTGACCCCTGTTTACATCCAGAAAGACATTTCTAGATCCAACAGTTAATATTTGTACCCTGTGTGACTTTTTCGGTGCTCAAAATTAGGTTTTATGCTCTTAGCTCACAGATTATAGGTCACAGTGACCTACTTCCAGCAATCAAAGGAGACTTGCCCGAGGCTTTCCCTGGATATTGTGTTTGAAGATTCTAGGGCTGTCATTTGTTCCCCGTCACCATGACCTATTTTCAGGTTTCCAAGGAGATTTGTCTAGGACCTCTCTCAGTAAGAAGTTTCTTGGTATAACGGCTAGGGCATGTGGCCTTTTAACGGCCAGAGTGCTTCATTTGATGGTCTCAAAAATAGAGAAAAAGGGCTTAAAATTTGGAAAAAAATACAGGTTGCGCCACAAGATTAGGAACTGATTAAACAATCCATGATCAAAAAGTATGGAAAGAATCATGGCAATCAATGCATTACTTTAGCTTTTGTTTCCTTCTTCTATTAATTATTCGGGGGGGGGGGTCGGTATTTACGACCCCCATAGCTCAAAGGATATTGGTCACCATGACCTAATTTCGGGTGTCCAAGGAGATTATTATGGACCTCTGTGGGTGTTCAGATAGAAATTTGTAGTTCAGCGATTACGATTTGTGCCCAGTGAACGGACAAACAGACAGACGGACAATGAATGACCACTTTAACTAAAACCCCACTTTTGAAATATTGTCATTTATTTTATGCCAACATTGTTTATGATGTCTGATAAAACTGAGATACAGATGTCTTACCGAGGAGATGTTATGACTCATATCACCAAGTCTCATCTTCTCAAGGCCCCAGTTCTCTTCATTTCTGATCTGTGAACATTTATATACATACAAAAATATAAGATTTTATCCAAAAAATGTAACATTAGGCGTTATATCATAATTACATTTATGCATGCATGGTCTAACTATTTGTCCACTTGTCTTGTTCTGAGCATGGCAGGGCTGTACTATTTTTTTTGTTTTAACTCAGAACTTCTGCGACTGATACAAGGATAATGCCAAACTTTTGCATTTAACATAATTTTGGCGTTTACTGTACCTTTGTTCACAACATAGCATGTTTATAATATCCCCCTTTAAAGTACAACCTGCACTGTACAATGGTATACTTAAAGGGCATCCTAGATCTGCACGGACCCGTTATCAAGAGTTGCAGTCCACATAACATGAGACCTACGTATAGCCTTTCTATAAATAGATTAACGTCAAGGAATCTGGGTCATCACAGTTGGAGATATATATATCTATGTATATATATATATATATATATATATATATATATATATATATATATATATATATATACAACGTTTCTTGAGGGGTTTCACAGTGTAGGACTTCACTCATCAGAAACGAATGGACAGTTAGCACATTTAATCACTGTGAAGTTTTATACACAAATAATTATATACCTTTTCTATATATATATATTTATATGAAGCCTTTCACACACAGACACACACGAATATATATATATAATTTTACCGAAATATAGCATAACGTAAGCTTAGTCATACGAAAGCAAAACAAATGGTGTATACAGTATACAGTTTTACGACATGTCATCAGGGAAATGAAAATAAAGATGTATGCTTTTTCAGTCTCTGGCGACAACTGCAAAAATCCAGAATGAAAACTGCACATCTCCATTTAAGACTGCACAAGCAGTAAAAATATACCCTACAATAACCTATACAAAAAAAAAAATATAGATAAAATCTAAACCTGTATTATATGTGCATCTTGAACATATAAATCTAAACCTTAGCTCTGTCAGAAGGTAGATAACTAGTAAGAAAGATGTCTCGTGCATAGAACTCCGATTATCCTCGGGACCATCGAAACAAGCACAAAAATTAAGCCGCAGGTCTGCCAATTTGGGAAATTGCGTGATTACAAATGCGGCGACAGATATAACCGATAAAATTCTTTTCAAAGCTCGTCCCGTTTCAGTTGTTATATGCCCGTCTATGAAGGGACGAATTATGATATATCAATGGTCCCTCCGTCATATGTAATGGATCAGAGGTGACAGGTCATAAGACGGGCGTGTTTTGCACGTTATCGGTGTTCTTGTTGTTATACTGTAACACTTCAAAGAACTGCCTGGTGTCGATTCTGCCACTGGACAAGGTAAAATTTTGCCGGAAACTATCCCGTTTTAATCCGAAAAATTGTGATTTTTATCTTGTATATTCAATAATTATTGACTCTTAATTGTTTCCGGTTACGTCTCATTTCCTTAGTTTCACTTACCCGCACAATCTCTTCATCGAGCTTCACTACATCTTCTACATCCTTCCTTGCTACATCAGGGTCTGCTCCCAGCATCACCGCCTCCTCCACGATCACTGACTTAAGTTCCTCTATTTTTTCTGTATCGTTGTGGATGTACCAGGCTTCGTCTTCGATGAGGCTTCCACCAGGATTTAACTAGAACAACGTCATGACATTCTTTCAAATTCGGTCATTGGGAAGTCAGTCTTCAGGACATAGATGAATCAGAGAAGTATGTCTCATATTGTAAGAATATGACACTTAGCAACCTCACATTGCAGATATTTAATTAAGCTCCCCCCACCCCAGGACTTAATAACTTAATATAATTTTTGTATCTTGAAGGACATATTCTGTTTACGCAGATCTCCGATATGGCCAATAAAAAGGATATTTCAGTACAATATTACACATAACTTCCTGGCGCAGGCAGTTACCATTCTTGGCAGCGTATTAAGTCAAACCAAAATAACAGTCTGTAATGGTTCATGGCAGTCAGGCAGCTTTAAGTTCCTGTCACATAGATCTTATCAAATAAACAATATACAGATACATTCACAGTGACATAAGGCATATACAGATACATGCACAGTGACACAAGGAATAAACAGATGCATGCACAGAGACATAGGGATTAAACATAGTGACATAGGGAATAAACAGATACATGCATACTGAAATAAGGAATAAAAAGATACATGCATAGTTAAAAAAGAAATAAACAGATATATGCATAGTGAAATAAAGAATAAAAAGATACATTGAAAGAGAAATGCGGAATAAACTGATACATGCGCAGCGACAAAGGAATAAACAGATACATGCATAGTTACAAAAGGAATAAACAGATACATGCATAGTGAAATAAGGAATTAACCGATACATGCATAGTGAAATAAAGAATAAAAAGAAACATTCAGATTGAAATGCGGAATAAACAGATACATGCACAGTGACAAAAGGAATAAACAGATACATGCACAGTGACAAAAGGAATTAACCGATACATGCAAAGTGAAAAAAGGAATAAACAGATACATGCAACGTGAAAAAAGGAATAAACAGATACATGCAAAGTTAAAAAAGGAATAAACAGATACATGCAAAGTGAAAAAAGGAATAAACAGATACATGCATAGTGACAAAAGGAATAAACAGATACATGCAACGTGAAAAAAGGAATAAACAGATACATGCAAAATTAAAAAAGGAATAAACAGATACATGCAAAGTGAAAAAAGGAATAAACAGATACATGCATAGTGACAAAAGGAATAAACAGATACATGCAAAGTGACAAAAGGAATAAACAGATACATGAAAAGTGAAAAAAGGAATAAACAGATACATGCATAGTGACAAAAGGAATAAACAGATACATGCATAGTGACAAAAGGAATAAACAGATACATGCACAGTGACAAAAGGAATAAACAGATACATGCAACGTGACAAAAGAAATAAACAGATACATGCATAGTGACAAAAGGAATAAACAGATACATGCAAAGGGAAATAAGGAATTAACCGATACATGCACAGTGAAATAAGGAATAAAAAGATACATGCATAGTTAAAAAAAAAGGAAAAAATAAACAGATACATGCATAGTGAAATAAAGAAAAAAAAGATACATTGAGATTGAAATGCGGAATAAACAGATACATGCACAGTGACAAAAGAAATAAACAGATACAAGCACAGTGACAAAAGGAATAAACAGATACATGCATAGTGAAAAAAGGAATGAACAGATACATATACAACGACCTCATTAATAAACAGTTGAACAGGTTCTGGGCACTTACATAATTAGATTCTTAAATGACAATCGGCTCGTACAAATGGGTTGATCCTCAATACAAGTTCGTTTTTATTCAACTTGAGCAATGATTCAATATTGTGTTTATAATTTTTGGTGGAATTAACCGCCTCCACTTTTTAATGCAAGCTTGTACTAAAAAATGTTTAGTGGAAGTAACCGCCTCCATTTTTTTAACGCTAGCTGAACTCTTTTGAATGCGGAACACGACTACAGAGCGCTCACCTTGGGTGTTTTGGGGATGGGGGGGGGGGGGGGGGTAAATTATCACCTCTCCTCGGCTGAGATTCGAAACCACTATCTCTCAGGTTTCTAATCAGACCAAGATTAAGTCCCGATTCTCCTGACACTAAGCATTTTCATATAATGCTCGTTTTGCAAAAAAAAACCACTTACCAAGAGTTGAAATTCATAAGTTGACATCTTTCCTAAATTAAGCAAGGGCCTCGCGTAGAATAAAGTTTCGATTTCGAGTTTGGTCGCCCTAGCGATGAGTTCGGCTTGGTCGGTGAAATCTGGGTTCCAGTCCTGCATTACCGTTGGCCACGCACCAAAATGGTCGACAGCGTACTGCAGCAGGGGCTCCCGCCAGTCAGTGCTGTTTTCATCTGTAGGTAACAGACCATTTTAAAAATATTGAAATTCTTTAACATTTTTATGGTATATAAGCACGACACTCGACACATCAACAAACCCAGGGGCGATAATAGAAGCATTACAGAGTTCCTTCCGTCCTCGCTGTTTAGTCATTTCTTAGCGCAAATAAAACTTGTTTTTCCTTACTTAGAGTTACGTTTCATCTGGTTCATGCAGTTATTCCATTATAAGTTCACTTTCTTATAACACGGCTTCTTGGCCTCCGTCCACTCGGATAAAATTATGGTGCAGTAATGCTTCTACTATCGCCCACAAGGTTTGTTTATACGTCGAGTGCCTATGTATATACACTGTCCCCATGACCTGTTCCGCATGCATTTGTTTCCATACGCTGCTGAGGCAGAGGTTAAAGTATACTGCAGTTGTCGCAGGTCTCTTTTGTTTTTAACCGCTTGTTTGTACAACAAGGACCTCTAGGTCTGAACACCAGGGCAGGCACAGAGCAAGAATTGTATTCTGACCAATGAGAGCGTGGTATTGCATTATGCATCCAGCTCGAAATTTTAAACATATAAACGCACGCTCTCGCTGTTGGCCCTGTTGTTAGCCCTGTGCAAGAAACGGTGAAATCAGAACCCCTATTCCCCTTGGATGAATACTTGGTTTTATTAGATTGTCTGTAAGCATTTCTTTCAGAATGGTAGAAACAGATTTTAATGAAAAATGTTGTGGTGGTTTAGGTAAATATTACAGAACAACCCAGCAAATAATCCTTAACATTTTTCTCAATTTGAAGTGTTTTTTTTTTCAATTGTGAGACATGGCAAATATATCCCGGCAGCACTCAGGGTCACATTGATTGGCATTAGGGCCGCCATTTTCTTGGGCTGGGTACACTCATATTATATATATATATATATATATATATATATATATATATATATATATATATATATACATATATATGTGTATATATATACACACACACATTTTTCCTTACCTGCGTCAATGCAGGACTTGTAGTACACTCTGGCTTTTGTGACGGCGTTAGGTTCGTCAGGTTCAGGGGGCCCCGCAAGAATGTCTAGTAAAATATAAAATATATCCACAAAATTAACATGAACTTAACATATATGTCTGAAATTTAAGATAATCACATTTCAAATGTTCCAAAATACATCTTTGACATCCCAGACATATAACTGGGATATTATCTCGTGTAAATGTCCAACAAACTGGAAAGACGTAAAATGACCCGCTGTGCACCTCGACCGCCCATTACGTCGGAAAGGTTCACACAATCAAAACTAGATAAGATTTCATTCGAATTAAGTAACTGCAGCCTAAATTGTGTGGGATACTGGCTGGAGATTATGATTTCAGACATAAACGTCATTGAACAGAATTTTTTTAAAGACAAATAAGTCAAAGAATTGCCTATTAGGTGCCACATGAAGTTTCTATCAACCGTGTTTTGAATAATGATCAATACATAAGATCATACATTAGATTTTAGTTGCATTTTTGGAGCTGAAACATCAAGTCACGGTTAAAGGGGACCAATTAAATGAGTCAGTACAGAAAGTGCAGTCATCAGATTAGAGCAAAAAAAGTGGTCAAAGGGTCATCACGTTCACCTGACCTGTGACCTCTAACACTATGACCTCTCTCTGACGTGGGAACTCTTTATCTTAACAAAAGCATACAAAAACTAAAATTTGCTTTCGAAACAAACTGTGCGTTTCTTTTTAGCTGCTTCTTATAAAATAACACCAAATCATATCTTACGGATAAATACCATTTGTCACCGAACCTAGATTTTGGTTGATTCATTGTGGATCTGTTGTATTCTGTTACTAATTTTATCAATGTCGCATTCTCTAGATTTAAATTATGTTTTAGTTGCTTTTTTAACCAGAGCTACTTATTTCATGTTTGACTTCTTGGAGAAGAGAGTCAAGTAGGAAGACGGTTGGTTGTCCACATGCAGTTAAAGGTAGTTGCTGCTATTTAGTTGAGAATTTAGTAACTAATATAATTCGTACAAATGCGTTATCTGATGTGTCGCCAGATTGGTCCTTGATTAATTAGTGCTTGGATGAAATGTGCTAAATTATACGTAAGGAGTATACATGACACATTTGCAGTAATGTCGGACTTGATCCCAGACTCTAGAGTCCACTGTTTCAGGGACACAGATTCGGACCCGGATTTTCAGATTCGAGAGGTTCGGCCCAGCACATCTCGTGTCAAGAAATCAAAAAAGGTCAGCTCAAGGCTTGACTTTATGATTGGAAAACACCAGAACGAAGACTGAGCTATTTATGCAAACCATTGAATTGGACCTTACTATAATCTGCGTTAAACTTCCGAAAATAACATACTAGAGGCAATCAGCAACAAAGCAAATAAAAGGATAAAATTCATTCCCATGTGGGCCTTCTAAAAAGTGTCTATTTTTTTATTGATCAGCGCCATCTATAGGGAAAAATTAAAACTACACGGCCACACTGCGCAGACTCTTGACTCACGAGAATAAGACTCTACTGTATTGGGATTATTATAAATGTAGTGAAGAGGACAATGTAGTTCCTTCAAGCGTGTTGGATAATAATTGTTTGAAGGCAATTTCCCTAACCATGGGTGTTTTGTGGTTAGGACATTACGGAGTAAGTAAAATTTAGTAAGCATGCGCGTGTGAAATGTAAACCGCAGGTGTTTTCTTGAATTGTAACACCTTTTGATTTTGATGTTTGTCCATTGAGACAAGTAGTCCTGGCCGTCATACAGTGGCCAAAAAGAAGAGAATCGTTTCGAATAGAAACGACGTTTGGTTGAAGGGTACAACACGGCATGCCAAAAAAAGACAAGAAAGACTGAATGTTGGATCAGAAAGACTTTGAATAAAAATGGGATTATTGGAAACGCCTTTTTTTATCATCCAGTACTCACTAAAATAGTAAATGAAAGTCAAGCTGACACCGCCCCTCTTTAAAATGTACCGGTACGTTGTCCATGTATATAATGGAATTTATTGGAAACTTTGTCCAGGAACCAGCATGATATCATCCCCTGAGGGTAAAGCATGTAAATTTTCACAACTCTGATGTAAAATTTACCGTTGGTGGTTCTGGTATTTGAGCGTTTAGCGGAATAATCCTTCGGGTCCGATATGACGGTCGGGGGTGAGTTGTGAGGCCCGTCAGCTTCCAGTTTTTGATAAGTTCAAATAACCCTCTGGAAAAAATAAACACCCTTGCGTCTGCTCAGGGAAATACGATGTTTAAAGTGTACAACTAAACATATAAAAAACAGTGTTTATATAATGATACTTATGAAAGTGAAGTTCCAACCTTGGGTTTTATGTACACTAAATAAACAGAATGTATCAGGTGTATTACCTCGTACTTTGGTAAAACTCTCCTTGATCATGTTGTTAAATGTACCCGCTCCCTGCTCCCCTTCTGGTATCGGATTAACGTATTTGAAGTTTCCGCAGGCGTACTGGTTGAAATCCTGACACGGATCAGCACTCGGATCCATAAGCCGGTAGATCGAACGGGCTGTATGATGAATAAAACATCATTTATTTATTCAAGGGGTACCTTGAAAACTATTTTTCATTAAAAGTAAGCCACAATTTAGATATGAGATAGAATGATATTTTTTTATAATTACCTTAAAATTTATATAATATATGATAACACCAGTCTTGTTCACCAGCGCAACCTGGCGCTCAAGCTTAAAAACTTCGCTGTTTCAAACTGGTCTGACAAATTGACAATATTAGAGCTTGCATTATATTTCCTTTCGGGCCAATTTCTTTACCAATTTGATCACCGTTTTAAAAAAGATTTACGCATAAAATTGTAATTAGAGAAATTGTTTATTGATACTCTGAGAAAGATCGCGCACATTGGTGTAACCAGAATTGCATTTAAAATGCAACAGTGTGTTCAAAGGAATAGAGAGCTACCTATCGGTAACATAATGTTAAACATTATGCACACTACACGAAGGTGCTAGTTCAGTATATATTATATTAATTATTTTAATTAAATTATTCAAATTAATATTATTTTAATATTATTATTATTATTATTATTATTATTATTATTATATGTACGCCTATGGTCTAAATAACATGACATACATGCCTCTGGATTAGAGGAAACCGCTGTTTTCTCACCAATTACACATCCCGACTAGGATCCAAGCTTACAGGATTTGATTTTCTGGTATAATTTGATATACGAACAAAGAATGAATATTATTTATAATTGACCAAGCTCATAATAAATACATGTACTTGTACTCTAGGTCAACGTACATATTAATGTAGTTTATCAGAATGTAGATGACAGGAATAGAGCGCATACCAAGCAAAGTTATTATTTTCACTTTTCTCTCATACTTTTTTACAAAGAGTCTAACCAAGGAGATGCAAGGTTGTTATCAAATTTCCCAATTAACATCGGACTGGCCATAAACCGAGCAGTGCTCACTCGTCCCCTTAAACCTTCTGAAGAAGTGACTGTCAGCGTAGATATCTCGCCTTGCCAATCAAGTACCAGAAACCAAACTCTAATGAATTCAACATTGGCTGATATTAAGTTTTTGATGGCAACAGTGTACAATATAAACATCCCGGTGACACGCTGCGCATGTATACCTCTCCGTGACGAGATATACCTATTGGATAGATTTCTCTATTTTGGACACGGCATGTTGCGGGAAACTAAGCCGGAATCTGGTATTCTTTCTTTTACGGACATCTTTCCATTACGAACAAATATCCGTGTCCCACCAGTTACTGTTACCTTTAGGGAGAGAGAGAGAGAGAGAGAGAGAGAGAGAGAGAGAGAGAGAGAGAGGGGGGGTTAGTTGGTTCGTTTTGACTCACCTCTTTCACGGCAGACATGTGAAGTGCAGACGGTATCTTCTCCATCTGACATACAAAAAAATAAAATAAAATTAACATTCATGTTAAATTTATAAAAAAAAAAAACCATAGGTAGACCAGCTATGGTTAAGGCGTTAAACATTTGCCCTTGAGGTCTCCGGTTCGAACCTCGCCGCTGCCTCATGGTCTGATGGGAGCCTCAAAGATTCCCTCTAAAATTTTGTATTTGTTGTCGTTCTTTCGAGATGGCTTAACTATGGTAGAAAGCAGTTGAAACACACAATGTTCTGTATCATGACACATGGCTAGGTTAAGAATTCAAGTAACCTCCCACCCACCCCCTCCCCATTTCAGGGTTCCCCTATCCCCTACCCACACCCCGCCCCCAATGTCCCCCCCCCCCATCCCTGTAATCTATATCAATATCAAATTAACCCCTTTTACCTAACTTCAGGTTATCCCGTCACTGTTCAGATTACTCCTCCCTGATTCATCCAAATGATATTCTGTTGCTTCATCTGTAGATATTTTGGTTAAAACAAACACGTGAAACTTTTTAAAACTAGAATCAGTATGTGCAAGAAACGTAACTAACTTGTTAATTTTAATGTTATTGAGTCATACATTTCATCAAAGCACAAGATAAAGTGCATATAAACATAATATATACGAGAATTCAACTTTTAATAGAAAAATCAGAATAGAGAAATTACAATAATTATAAGTAAATAAACACAACGAAATAACTGAACGAGGGGTAAACTGAAACCGAAGGGGGTAGTGTGGAACTGATTTCAGGTAGGTCCTGTATTCGTAAGCGGGGGAAATCTGAATCCACTACATCGGAGGCATATAAATTCCAGCATAGGTCACCAAGTAAACATGATCAGAGTTCTAAAAGCCAACTTGTTACCCTAATCATGGAGATAAAATAAGATACGAGGATTCCAGTGGTTACTCCATCTTATTGTATCCCCATGTCCTAATCAACCATCTGTTAGCGTATCGCACCACCACGTGCACAGTAGTAACGTATTACTTCAGTCAGACTTCTCAATAACATGATATATGTACAAAAATGAGCATCCATCACATCATTTAACTTTTACTTTCTATAATTGCTTAACTAACGGCCGATGATAACTTAATGGCTCCGGTGATTATATCATATTATAACCGGAGACACAGAGACTCGCTGTAATTTCAGGACATTATCACTCGTCATTCATTGCTTGGTTGACACATCAGTCATTGTAAAAATTGTTGGGTGTTGTCAAATTCACCAAGTTGTTTGTTTGCGTAAAATTTCTAATGTGACTTCGGTTTTCATGACTCTTCTAGTCAACGACCTTTAGGACAGCTTTTTTTCCCATATGTGAGGACTCTTAATATGTAGCAAGCTGGCGATCTTTTTAAAGAGACAAATTATGTAAAATGTTGCTTTTATTCAAATAAAATAATTTCTAATTTCATTGCATGCTGACATGGATATATGTGTTAATTTGGTATACTATTCCAATTCTGCGATTCAATAGTAAATTCAGTTTTCTTGTTTTACGCTAGCCTTTTACACTTTTTAACTTTGTGATATAAAGCATGGTTCGTCGCAAAACTTGCAGCATATACCTCACCGTTACTGAATGTTGGGTTTAAAGGATGATTTTGCCAGTATCTGTTTTTAGAAATAATCCCTGGGATTAATATGCAGTTACGATTTGTATCTAGAAAACAAAAGCGGAAAAAGATCCATATATAGGTAATGCAGGACTTAAATGAAGGGCAAAAAAGTTATATTTCGATGGGAATGTTTCAATAAACTGATATAAACCCGAGAACACAACATGATTTAACTTAAGTAGCCCAGCCGAAGAGTTTAACCCGTCTCAATAAATAACAAAAAAATGACTTAAGTTCGTTTGGTGCTTAAGCCCCGAGACTGCAGTGTACGAGGCTTAAGACCAGAAAGATGGCCCCTAATTGCGTTGTTTAAAGGTGTAATACGCGCGGAAAATATCCTGACAGCACAGGCGCTTAAACAGCCATGGCATAGCAACTGAGGACGCGCTTTCTGATTGGTTAATATGTTTACTAATTGAGCCTTCAAATGGTGACACCGCTGACGTAGCAACGGTTCAGCCAATCACGCATGTACTTGCAATTTTGCCAGAAATATTAAGTAAGAATTAAGAGATGGGCCAAATAGTGTGAAAAACGCTAGGAAAATGTCCGATAAGTAATACTTTTAAGGAAATGACCCAGAAAAGTAACAAATCAAACCAAAATATACACAAATAGCAATTGAAGTGCCTATGCTGACAGGCGCATTCCGGGACAACATTGAATAAAACGTGTTTGCTAAAATTTTTGTAAAATTCAATTTTTAAATAATACCGGTTTTATACCTTATATAGTTTAAAATGCAAATGCATCTAGCAAATCTGCATTTGAAATTCAAATATCTGTTTAACAGTTAAATTTTAAATGCAAGTGTAGATAAATTATATTGTAGTATCCTGTAATAATCAGAAATTAATCATCAGAAAAAAAAAATCATATTTCGTTAAGGCCTGGATTGTGTGTATAGAGTAGATGTGGATACGGATGTATTTATGAAGAAAGGTTAATTGCACTAATACATCTATTTCTAAAACTGTCGTCGTTCATTAAAAAAGTAAATATAATATTTTCTACCGGGAGAAGCCCTTGACAGCTGACTGGTAAAACGCTCGGCCTTCTCCGCTGGCGACCCGGGTTCGATTCCCGGCGTGTGGCTACGAGAGTGGGTTGTACCCAGCCCCGAAACTTCGGCGGTTGTTTGTGAGGCCCCTCAGCGTTCAGTTCTGAACTAAAAATTTTTAGCCACAGCCGGCGCGAATCTCTTCACATTTGTAAATAATGCGACTTTGAATACCCCTCATAACTACGAATACACCTTTATCAAAAAGTTGCGAAAAGTTTACAAAATTCCACGCGAATCCACGTATTTCATGACCCCGAGAAACAGGCAATGCCATCTTGCCACCCCTACTTAAAATGTACTAGTCGGAATATTCTCCGTACTTTTGGCCGTTTTGGGCGTTCTTGCCTAGTCTCTCCAACAGACGCCAGATGCCGCTACCGCTCTGCACCAGTACGTCTGTTATTGGACGCCATTTTTTCAGGATCGGAAGTGTTGTTTGGCATGCGCAAGAAATCATCCCCCTATTATCACACCCTTGCAATAGACAAGCAAAAGTGGATTATTTTTGCCACACAAGCAACAATAATGTTAACTTGTCTTTATTGGGGTCTGCCGGGTCTGTGCAAGGACGATATCCATTCTGGATTCACCTCCGGATGCGCATGCCAAACGGCACTTCCGTTTTTCAAGATTCTCGAAAAAATAGCGTCCAATAACAGACGTACTGGTGCAGAGCGGTAGCGGCGCCTGGCGTCAGTTGGAGAGACTATATTACTTGCCTTGAAATATGGGCCACCCCATTTCAAGGTTGGGATGACCCAAGACACTTTAGATTATTTTAGATACTGAAGATTTGTCCTTGTCCTGGCACAGAGGTTAGAACTAGATCCAGGAAGAAATAAAACCATGTGTTAAGAAATAATATTCTACACGAATTGGTATGTTCGGATAATCACTGCATATGTGTCCCATTTAAAAAAAAAAGGGGGGGGGGGAGTGAGTGGTTATGAATGTATGGTTCTGCGATAACCAATAAATTCAGATTAAGCCTAAACGCAAGAATTTAAATTCATTTCCAAGGAAAATTGTTCAAAAATCAACGCAAGGCAGACTGGGAACCAAGTTTATAAAATACGGTGCTTGCCTCAGCCTACGCTCCCGAGGCAGCGGAAATCTTGCGTTTCTAAAGAAGCTGCTGATTTTCACGCTGCCTGCTTTGACCTTTTATGATACACTTACACACCAGATGGTGGGTCGTTGTCTGCTGAAAATCGTTGAGCGTATGATGTGACTAGCAGCCAACCAAATGCCAGTTAACAAACACGCGACGGGCCCATAGCTGCGCTTCAAGCACCGCTTGATGGCAGTTTTATGGTTACTCTTAGTAAAGAATAGTCGAATTTTAATTGCTCCCTCTTCGTTCTCTTCTCCTCTATGACATTACGACTATGTTAGCGTAGCCATTTATCTGTTGACAGCAAAACGGACACCAGCCATCGAGATGTGCACGGAGCCAATGTTGTTACATTCCGTTTGCTCACCGGCCGGGCATCCTATGTGCACAATGACCTGCGAAAACCAGTCTGTGGCCTTTTCAAACGGTTGCTGGGGCGATGAGCTGTCAGTCAAATCAAAATTTAACAACATTGGCTAGGTGTATTCCTCGTTTGGCTGGTAAACCGTTTTACTGGCATCACGTCCTGATATTTATGTAGATTCCTTGTCGCATCTGTTGTATGTCGCATTAAGGCATTGTTTACACACTGTCAAGTGCTACAAGTACTGCTCGCCTCCGGTCAGCCGTGTAGCAGCTACACGCAGTCAAAAGGACCACAAATATTTATGTAATCAGTTTGATGTCTAGCTCAAACACTATGGCCTCTTCAACCCCTAAAAAAGATATTTACCAATAGCATTTATATTTGCTCTTTATTAATCATGTGACCATTCAGCCCTTCATAGAGGTCGTGTCTTCCAGCACCGGGCCCATCTGATTGGGCCAAAATACACTGCTCCCCTCTGGTGTAGCGACTAAGGATACGAGCACAGGCACTCGTATACAGCACTAAAATGGCCCAGAAATCGTAAACACATTGAGAGTATGGGCGATATACCCATTATGAAAGAACAAGGTAATGAACACCACCGCTTCGAGGGCAAGACAACTTTTTTTCACAAGTCCGAATTCCTGAGAATTATGCTTCACAAGCATGATCACGCGCCTCTTTGTTGAAAACATTTTTATTTACAAGATGAAACTTCCAAGAATAAAAGTTCTCTAAACTAACCGCGAATTTCAGCACGTTTATTCCAGCTGTGACACCGTCATTTGTCATGTATACATTTACTAGTTGCGGAAATTGACGTCACCCCGGGCTGAATGGATTTCCCTCTGAGCTGGTGTCTGTGATTGGCTACATGGTACCAGTCGTTTTCTACATCTCTTTTAGGCGCACTATTCAAACAGCTGTCAAATTGTAAATGAAGTTGAAAATCAGTAAGCATGTCACTTGTTTTGTATACATTTACGTCTGTTCTTTAACCAAAACATACATTAAGCCCGGGATGACGTCAACTTCTGCAACTAGTAATTATAAACTTTTAAGTAAATCATCTACAAAAAACAGGTGGACAGCAGGTGGTGAAATGGACTACAGTTGTATAATCCAAGTTTTTAGTTATTTTTTACCGGGCGTGGCTTAAACAAAGCCATGTCCCAATTTATTCACTATAGGCCTATACATACATGAACAGTCGTACAATGATACAACGCGGCAGAAGTGGAGTTAAAGCGCAAATGTGAAAAAGTTTTTGGAACTTCATTTACATATGTATATGATTACATTTGATCCCATTGCATATTCAACTTAATTACTTTGCAGGAATTGTTTTTAATCGTGGTTGTGTAGGCCTAATGGTTAAAAGGGGCCGTCAAATATCCAGGCTGGGTTCCTCCTGTCAATTCAGCTTCCAGTTCATGACTCGGACTGAAGCGGACTCAGGCTCTCGTGCCACCTTCTTCTTAAGAACGAGTTTCTTTTCTCCCTTGGACTTCTTTGGCGGCATCTTAGCTAGCCACTATTACTTAGTAGATGTACAGTGCTCTTAACTCTGTAATACTTAAGAAATATGATGTGACAAACTATTTACATGCCATATGTATACTCGCGGCGCGGACGTCGGACGACGTCAGGCAGGACGTCTGGCGGAACCCACAGGGGCGTCGCCCGGCAGTCGGCCGGGCATCGACAGACCAGTTGACCATCGACAGCAACACGAACGGCGCATGCATTATGTCGGACAGCCTTCGCCCGACTACCTTTTGTTTCTTTATAACTCAGTTAGTTGTTGATCTTCCTGTATGGTTGTTTATTTTCTGACCGCACACAAATATGTCAAGGAATATGTAACTGACAGCCAAGACGTGCGAGGCACATGAAAGGACCTTGTTTTGTATATTCATATGAATGCTTATTTCAACATCGAATACATTTATTTTATTATTTAATACCGTATTTTTAAACCGATATTGAAGTAACCGCAGTTTTCTGTATGACTTGGGTAACGCTTTTAACTAAGCATATTAATCCAATATAAATGCTTAATGAGTAGTGAATTTACAGTTATCTTTTACCAACCCCTAATTATAAGGCCATAGGAGGCATTCACGATGGAAAGACTTCAATGCATGGAAAGATGATCACATTTTCCCTACACTTCTGACAAATAAAATTTTTATAAATCATTACCTTAAACCATAATTCGTGGCCTTTTTCATCTCTCAGTATTTCAGTATTTCAGTGTTTCTGCTACGTTGTATTAAATCAATACAAGTTCACCAATAGAAAGAGAAAGCATAGGTGAGAGATATTTTAGCGAGCCTGCAAATGATTTTCAATGCTTGTTCACGACTTTTAAAAAATTATATAAAACAATTGACACTACTGAATCATGATAAATTATAATTTCATGACTTTTTCAGGGCGTGGGAACCCTGGATTATCTTAAAATTAGGATGGTACCTGTTAAGGCCTCATACCTCCGTTAAGGAAAACTGTCCTAAAGTATTCACACCTTTATCGGATACGCACAAAAATGAGATATATCGTTGCCTATGATCGACCTACAGTCAGCAAAAAAATATTAGTTAAAAATATTTCTGCGTTATATTGATAATGGGATACGCAAAAATAAATTGAGGTCCATGCCCTACAGCCACACAATTTCGTAAACAAATTTCGTAAAAAAAAACTTCGATGGACAGAAGATAATATTGTTCCTACACTTTCTGAAAATTCAGATTTTCACAAATCATATCCTGAAACCCAAATCCATGGCCTTTTCTTCTCTGGGTATTTCAGTATTTCAGTTTTTCTTATGCGATTTATAAATACTACAAATTCATCAATAGAAAGAGAAAGCATATAGATGAGAGATATTTAAGATAGCCTGCAAATAAATTTCAAGACTTGTTAATGACTTTTAGAAAATTATATAAAAAATTACACTACTGAATCATGATCAGTTATAATTTTCTTGATTTTAACAGGGCGTTGGAACCATGGATTATCTTAAAATTAAAATGGTTCCCTTTAGGCCTCATTCCTCCGTTAAGGAAAAACTCTTCTAGAGTATCCCCAACTTTCTTCGGAGACGCAAAAAATGAGATATATCGTAGTCCATGCCCTAGAGTCAAAATGATTTCGTGAAAATATTTCTGCCAAATACTGATAACGGGAAAACAAAATACAGACCAATAAACAAACATACATGGATTAAAACATGACCTCTCTTTTGGAAAGGTAATGATGTAATCGTAAATTCTTACCGCCAGAGTCTGACGTGGCGTAGTGAAACATCAGAAAAATCAACAGTACCTCTGAAAGAAACATTATGACTGATGTTATCTGCTCCCTGTCCGTTAAAGGTCTGAGTTTGAGCACTGTTGAGCGAGGCTGATATACTCGATTACAAACTACCAGAAAATTGCAATCCATCCTAAAAACATAGCGCAAACAGATATTCGTGTAGGCAGGTAATCTCAGGGGTAATTCGTTTTGCGAATATCGAAAATTACAATTATGTAGTGTGTAGAACATGATAAACGAGGGCTGATGGTTGTTATTATATATTAACATTTCATAAGTGTACCTCATGATGGATGGAGTTGCTAATTATGGAACAGGACAGCAGCTGAAATTCCATCTGAAAACATCTAGTAATTAACACTGCCATTTTTAGCAGTGGGGTCTGGCAATTGCAATGGAATTTTATGTGTTCATATTTGTCAAGTTTTTTTTTCGAAGCTGTGACTAGAGACGTACGTAACGTCATATCAAGAGTTAAGGACAAAAGAAAAAAGTATTGTATCAGAAAAATATTATTAAATATTCAATCGGCTTATTCATAAAAAGTGGTAATATTCTTTATTTTGGGACGAAGACTTGAAAAAACTTAAAGGTGCCATTCACCTACCTAATGTGATTTCTGGCTTCTTTTGAGTATATATAAATGATCTAAGGGTAATTTTGGTTGTGAAAAGTTCTTATAAGGCCTTCGTGAAGGATGTATGAACTTGTTTATAAACATCTTTGTAACCCAAGCAATGTTTACAAACGGGAAAAAAACATCTAACATAAGGTGGTAGCTTGCATATATGCGGAGGTAGAAAAGTCACTTGTTGCAAAACGCCATTTGCAAAGCACTGGCTTATCTGAATTGCTGCCGGATGCCCTGATGAACAAAAAATTATAGCCTGTTTGCGGTGCTATCCTCGTCTTCTGGCCTAATTCTATAAAAGCTCCAAAGGGATTTCGCATAGTTTATAAAGGTCAGACAGGTGTTTTGGCCCCTTTAAGGTTCTTGGTTTGGGTATAACTATATTTACAATGATATGAATTTATCACATTTATTTATAAAAAAAATGTTACCTTCACTCCGCAAGTATCACAAAAGATCAGAAGGAGATGAAAAATGTAAGACAACCTGACATGATCGATGATTTCAATCTGAGAACCAATATAACCTGAGGTCATTAATTTTTTGAGCTAATCAAAATCCTGCTGGGATAGCAGGTTTAATCTTTGTCTTCGTATAGGTTGTTTCGTACGACACTGAAGATATTCATGGATTTTAACATTTTATTTATCTTTCTTCATTCTGAATAAATTCCAGTTTTTGTTCAGGTAAGGCCTCTACAAGCCTTTTTGATTTTTATTTCTACGGTCAAGGAATGTTAATGTTGATAATCATTGTTGCAATCAAGGCCATCATCCCCCTGAAAGAAATAAAAGTAAAAGGGAAAAATGCTGTATGAAAGCAGCAAAGCAAAGGTCTCTATGATCCACAGATAATTGCTTCAGTTTATATTATAGTCATTATTTAGTACAAGTGCCACCCGCATATCATACTTAATGTGTTAACGTTACGATAATGTAACTTAATACTTATAATTAGAGTGATATTCTATGGGTCAGTTGCATTAAAAGTTATATGATATTCGTGATAGCAAACATGCATTCCATCCCCGCGTGTGAAAGAGCACATACTTACCCGCATACGTACTTGTTGTACTATTGTAATGTTGTAGTTGTACAGCTGTTAATACAGCCAGGTCAAGGATGAATGATACATGGTGGACTACAAATATATAAAAATCATAGAAAAAACGACAAACGAAGCGCTGTGCTATTTTTTTTTTTTTTTTTTTGCGGTTTATATTACACCAGTGAACCTTACCCGTGTCAGATGTGACGTCTGTTATATAATCTTCACTCGCCCAACCTGCG
Source organism: Sipunculus nudus (assembly GCA_026874595.1). Lineage (NCBI taxonomy): Eukaryota > Metazoa > Annelida > Sipuncula > Golfingiida > Sipunculidae > Sipunculus > Sipunculus nudus. Next base: position 5,902,665 of record CM049319.1, read on the forward strand.
ACATTAGTCTGTTAGAAAAAGTCCAACCCCCGGGAGTTAACTGGGAGAAGTAAACGGGTCAGGGTTCGATAAGGCGATGGGATCCGAAGATAGGCAAGCTCCAGTCAGGAATGTTTCTGCGTAGAATGTTTCTTGGTTATGGGATAGAGCGGAATGTAATACACTTTTTTTCCGGCAGACTAACACGGATATATATATATATATATATATATATATATATATATATATATATATATATATATATATATATATCCTGCTGCACGTACACATATTGGTACCCCTGTGGGGAGTAAAGCTGCCGTTAACAAATACAATATGTTAATATACAATATGTATCCCATGTGGCCTTCTAAACTATATTGTCTCATTAGATCTCAGGGATTGCTTACCTCCGCCAAACGAGAGGTTATACATAGAATACAATCGACAACGTAACAATCAAGTTCTTAATGGATCAGTTTAAACATGCATGGGCCTTGATTCGGAGGGGGGGGGGGTGCATGAACATGTCAATTTTCAGCATAACGATCTCGATGTAATTTCATTACCGAGGTTTTTATGTAGATATTTTTTTCAATAATGTTTCAAAATGTACATTTCGTATTGAGAAATTGTAGGATATGGCAAATGTCTATTGCCTATGAATATTTACCTACGTGTATGTTGCGGAATGTTTAAATAAAATAAAAATTATAGAGGATAAATAGTAAATTTTGGCAAAATGACTTATGTATACCAACTTGTGTTCCCTAGAGAGTAGTGGGGTTGAAGAAACTGATGGAATTGTGGCTTGGGTTTGTGTCTTCTTTGTCATAAACAGGAGTAGTACCTAATGGATAAAATGCTTTAAAATTTATTTTGTGTTTTCATATAATTTGACCAGCTGTTCAAGGTCAAGGGTTTCCAAACTCTTCCGAGATTTTGGCAGAAAGAACTTGAGTGACAAATTTGAAGAAAAATATCTTCAGTACTTCCAAAGTTTCTGGGGTTCGCAAGAATCGTAGAATTGCGCAGATTTGACATAGAAGATCAAGGTCATCAGCACCCATATTATTTTCATAACTCAATGACCACAACTACTGTGTCAAATCTGAGGGATAATACGCAATACTACATAGGTTATTGTGTTCACAAGACAATGATTATAATTCGACTAATTTAACCTGGAAGATCCTGATTAAGGTAGTCAGTTTTCGAACTCTCACACGCACTTCGTTGAAACAAGTCGTATACCGAATTTGAAGACAAAATGTGAAATACTTCAAAAGTAAGTCAAAAGTCACAAAAATTTTAGTTAGATCCCGGCAGATTTGACCTAAAAGATGAAGGTCAAGGTTATCAGTATTCGAACTCGGCCGAGAATTCGGTATAAACAATCTCGCGTTCACAAGATATCCTGTAGACCACAGACGAGGCGGACGATGACAGACAATTTGACTGGAAACAACGTCTCCCCTGGAGAGTGGGAGACATATAATAATAATGTCAGGGTTAAAAATATGTAACAAATATAGAACGCCATAATTCTTTAATCTATATGAAAAAGTACATTGGCCGAATAGAATACAGTAGCTTTGGGGCAACTGGCGCTGCGAAAGGCCCTGGATGAACGACAGAGCTCATTGATTATTTTCCGATAGAGGGCGCTGCAATAGCCCCTTTAAAAAAAAAGTGAAATATATCCCCGACCTCGGGTAAGAATCAGGTATGTGACCTCCTGAGGACATTCTGGACAGTTCAAGATAAAGAACGTACATATCCGTTGCGTGGCCGTAGAGGAGTTCTGTGACAAAAGTCCTCCGTGGCCAACGTCAATTATAGTGTAGATTCCCAGAAAGCGTTTATTTAACGCTTGAAACAATCCCCTTTTGGATAAAACAATCCCAGGAGTAAACATATCCACCGTGGTATACTCCTCATATGTGCTGCCCATTTTGATTGTACGGTTTAAAAAAATGCTCGAATAATCATGAAATTATATATAATTTTGCAACTATTCCCTACCTACTCAATTCAAATTGTATCTCATTTTCATCATTTATTTTGAAATGTTTGTCTGCGGTTTATCGTTAATTTGTACTTGTAGAATACCCGTCCCAAATGTTTCCTGTCTGTTGTGTAAAGAAACAATGACTAATGGGGCGATTATCCGACGAGGGTGAAGAGAACACAGGCGCTTGACTTGCATTTCCCAATTATCGTTCACGTGGAATAAATATCCGTTTACATGAACATTGTTACAGAAAATTATTCATTAGATGCTGTAAATTGGTTTAAATTAAACTTCAATTTAAATAACAAATAACAAAATTCCATAAATCTACTTTCAGAATTACATTCACTGTTTACAGATGACTGATATAAACAAATGTTATATACATCTGAAAGAAGGGAGATCACGTAAACTTTTAAAGGTAAATAAAAGTTTTTAACTCTTGCAGTTGCAAAACATGGAGTGCTTTGTTTACCAATATTTATTGTTTGATAAGTCTTTTTCATATTTTGGTAGAAATCGAGTATATCGGCAATGTGAGCGGTAATAAGGGAATAAAGGCGTTGCAGTGCGAGTTATTGAGCAGGTATCTTATGGACTGGTCAAGCGCCTGTTGAATAGATCCTGCGGGAATATTTGGCGTCTATGTAGATCCTCGTACATTGTCATTATTTCAAGACGAATAAAAGACACTATAGAATGGATCCCGCTATGAATGTGTTTTAAATCTGCATTTGATTAGGACCTTACAACAAAATCGACTGGTGGCGCCACCAATATTTTTACATTTTCTGTTTGTTTAGAGCATTGTCCTTGACTAAAACAACACATAGTAGTGTTACTAGACTCACTCCTACCTCTCATTGTGTCTGCACATTTACACCTATAATTTTCATAGATGGGAAGAAAGATTCAATTTTCTAAATTCTTAGTATTTTCAAAATGCCTCATGTGCAACAAATTTACTTATTTGTTAACATAAATTAAAAATCAGTGACAAGTACTTAGAGACACACCAATTTATTATTTCAACCGTCTACCCATTTCTTAAAATATAACAGAATTCTTGAGTAGACATGAGCAAATCTTTATTTTAACAAAAAAGGTCTGATAACAAAGTTGCAACAAAATTAACACAAGTTATTTACAGTTTGAAAGCCATTACTTCGGAAAAAAGAACATTCAGTATTGAATCAATCGATCAAATACCATATCAACTTCATGTTTTACTGTAATGACATATTGATATGAAATATACTCTCTACAGTGGTTGTTAAAATGATGAAAAGTTTTACCGAATATTTTTCATAATCCATCATGCATAGATTAGCTCCGCACATTATACAGGGCAAATCTAAAGAGGGGATGCTACAAAAAATTAACGTCAATCACGAGCAATTTTAATATTAAATTTCCTGAAATTATACTTAAAAGGAATTTGTTTTCTCACCGGGTTTTACAAAGCCATTTAACTCTTCTGATTAATGAACTGGAAAATTTAGCAAAAACATTAAAAGAGTTCGTACCGCCTTCATACATATTATAAAGAATTGTGAAAAAAAGAACATCGTTTATGAAAATGATATATCAATAAACACAAAGCCTCCTGGATAATGCTTGCTGTACAATATTGCTATTGATATGTGTCCTGAAAAAGAGTAAACTTTGTTTTAAGTAACCGCGTATTTTCCGGTATTTTCCGGTCGTGTGCCGCGCCCCCTCGTGACGTATGACAGAATGTGATCGGCCAGTTCAAGAATGGTGATTACAGACAGTCCCATGAGGAGTGACAACAGTCCCCCGATGTCAGCTGTGAAGAAACCAGAAAAGAACAAAAAAGCATGAACCAGACATTTTAAAGAATTATTTCAATGATTATTGATTTGACAAAGCTAGAATGTACAATAATACGGGTTCATATTAGGGCTGTATCAATATATCGATATATCGATATGAATCGATACACGACGTCGATACGATAACCGAAATGCGTTGCATGCTGTATTGGTGGTATCGATTGCTTGCTAATGAATAGCATTCAAACTCTAACTTTACTTATAACCATGACGATTTATAAAATCTAAATGCACTCTATATTTGTTGATTTGGCTGTAAAGACTTAGCTGTAAGTGTATATACACATGCACGTCAGTACTTCCATGACAAGCAGGCGCGTGTGAGCGATAATAGGAGAAAGATAATAACGTTTCTCCTTATTAATGAAATCGAAATTCACATCACATATTGCTACTAGGAACAAGGTTACATTCACGTATATATCCTATCTTCATATATATCATTTAATCTCTTTTTTTATTTACGCAGCCTGTCATAGGTTACTTGTCAAATAAATGGTTAAAGCCTGGGGACAAATCCTGCACAAACAGGAGAGTAACTAGTACTAATGGGATTCTATTCACAGAAATATACAAAACTGTGTAATTACATGACATAAAAATACAGCCTATGATCTCCCCACCAAATGCAATTAAACATGTTTGTGCGTGAGGGGGGATGCTAAGGGCTAAGAGAAAAGTGAGATTTTGGTTGTCTTGATTAGATAGATTTTGATAATTAAAATCAACTGATTTGTTTATTTATTTAATATCAAACTTAAGCTGCTGAAGTGCATGGCATACTAATCATGTTGTATGTTAAAATTAAAAAGAAAACATTAAAAAATCAAGAAATAGAGCTTTTATTAAGAAATGATATACAAAAAATTAAACGTACCGTCAATACGTATCGGTATCGAATTAACGGTATCGCAATACGTATTGTACCGGAAGAGAAGTACCGATACCCAGCCCTAGTTCATATCCATGAAATTTGAAAGATAATAATTGTTTTTAAGATTTAGATTATATTTGTTTTATTAATGAAATAAAAAATTAAATAATGAAAGCCAAATCATTGGTAAAGGTCATATACATGAACAGCCTCAGTTTACAGTCAAGATACTAAACTAAAATTCTTGACTGCCTTATCAGGCCGTCTCTTCCTCATGTGGTTTTTTATGAAATGTGTACTTTTAAATCGTGTTTTTTAAGCTTGTGAGAAAATGATAAAAAAAATCGGTGTTAAAAGTCGCTCGAATTGACTTAAGGAAGTAACAACAACTGGGATAGGTGCTGATCTCATTGAAGCTAATGATATATATGTTGCCCATATTTATTAAACCCAAATCGCTTTTATAAAATTAAACATACGTGAGACACAAACTAAGTGTATGGAACAGTCAGAAAACGTTCTAGGCATACATACCCAATAACTCAATCCATGATTGTCTTCGTGTGAACGTGGACTTGGGTCGTTCTGTATTCTGTGAAAACCTGATCTTTACAACAGCAACGTTCCTATGAAAATGAAAGAGACAATGCACTAAAAGTACCACCTGTTATATTTGATTTGACATATACATATATTATCGTTTTATATATTCTTAATCCACTTAAGCCGTGGGCCCCTGGCCGAGATTAGAAGATATTTAGCAGCATTTTCCTTAAATTCGCTGACCGGGATAGAAACTACGTAATTTTATGCATGGTGGTTTCACTACAGGGTATATATATAAACGCCTCATGCACCCCTTCACCTGTAAGCTATTTGTGTAAAAATTTGGATTATCAAGTCCTTAGAAATTTCTTGTCTGATTTTTGAGGGTCCAAATTTTGTGGGAAACGACTCACAAAATGTTGGGTACCAACTGTCCAAAATTCAAGAGGTCGGAACAGAAAAGTCGACCGACTGGAACAAATAGGGCAGTTTGACCACGGCTAGACACGTTACTGTTATTTATTATATTGTTTAACACCATCCAGATTCAGCGTTATTGCTTACCGCCAATTAACATTTACAACAAAAGGGGACAAGGCATATTTTATACGTTTGAACACAAAGAAACGTAAAACATACTTGCGTGTGACTTCCATGTCCTTGCCTGAAAGTTCTTCCATTTCCATGTAAATGTCACTAGCATTTGCGCATGCTCCTTGCATTTCCCGTTGATGCTCCGCAATCAAATCTTCATTTTGATCGATCAGGAGATTGAGCCGTTCAAACAACACTTCATAATAATCTTCCGTGAGATTGAAAAACTCTGACGTTAGTTCTGCACAAGACTCTGTGTTGGTTGTATTAAAAGACACCAAATTCTGAGTCCATGTATTAATAGTCCCCTCTTTGGTCGTAGAAATGGATGGCAACATTCGCAGAAGTACCCTTTGCTGAAGAAATAATCTCTCAAATTTTTGTCTTTCAAAGTGCTGGCACATTTTCTTCAAAATGTCTGCACGGTCGTGGTTGATATCTGAAATGAGCGGCGCTGCAACACGCATGCGTGAACGTATATGTCCCAACATCCGCCGATGCAACCGATGAACGGGGTCTATTTTTGAGCATGGTGTCTTATTCAAAAATGCGTTTAGGCTTGAAAGTAGCCCCATGATAGATGATTCATTCAGGACGAAATTCTCAAACACCCGTTTCAAATTGCTTAAGCTTTTTTGTCTGTACTCTACGAGTTGCAATATTCGGCTATCACTTTCTATATGTATTAGCCGCAGACGTGTCAGTTTTCGTTGAAGTGATTCCGTCATGGCTTCTCTTGTGGAATGACCGTATAAATAGCTTTGAAAGCAAAAGTGTACTGTATGTAACTGTGAGTTCAGCCTCTCGAGCAACAGGATATAACGGTTAATGTGAGATGAACTAGCTCGACCTCCTACCGTCAAACGACTTAGCTTTTTACTATAGAAGACACTATTCTGTGTGGCAATATCACAAATCCTTCTTTGGACGGAGTCCCCATTGAAAACCATTATTTCCCCAACTTTGACCATGTCCTGATAATTCTTAAGAATGTACATCAGGGTTATCATTTTCATTTTTAAATAAGAGGATATATCGTTTCCAAAATCACCCATGGACGCCCCATTTATCACGGACAATTCTCCGAGAATACTCTCTAATCCTTTCAGATTCTGGTGTACAACACGGTCGGATGTTCTGTTAAGATGAAGAGTCCAGTATGAAGATCCGAAGGAAACATCATGTTCCAAATCTTGCCGTGAGTAATACAGACCATCGGATACAAGTTGTTGTAAAATAATTATCTCATCAAGTCCCGTTTTCAGTAATTGCGAGTGCGTTCTTCTTAAGTCACCAAACGCACGGACTACTTTATTAAACTGTTTGATATTACTCCGCACACGTGCATTGGCGGCGTTTTGACTTTGTTCCAATATTGCTGCGCCGTAGAGTGCATTCAGTTGCTGTATTTTGCTGTCAGACAACGAGACACTTGAGCTCTCTGTGTCATACTGATACCCAGGCTTTCTCTGTTAAAATAGAATACATTAATAACCTGTAATGACTTAAATTGACTAAAACAAATATTTGGGATTTAAACAAAATACAACTAGAGTTGAAAAGTATCTTGCCGTAGCATTATATACCTTTAATATGGGCATGGGTAGCACAATATATTTTATATGAAGAGTAATAATAAAATGAAAGTATAATAAATTGCAGTTTATATAAATTTCTGATGTCCACAAAGGCATAACGTTTAAATTTTATATAAAAAACACATCAACCACAGCTCTTACCCTCTGTTGTTCTTATGCGTAAATGCCGAATAACATATAAAAATATGTTAAATACCTATAACTCACAAAGAAAAATATAAATACATGCGTAATTCATACAACCTTTGATGTGACATTGATGTAGGTCACGTGACCCGGTTTTATAAAAGTTCTTATTCTTCCATCTTTCGTATCATTCCGTCCAGCAAAATATATCTGTAATGATAAACAGAGAGGATCTTTTTGTACAGGTCAGACCAGATTTTCTGTCTTTTGGACAGAACAAAAACATGAATGTACATGAGGTACAGCTACAATCGACAAAAATTCCATACCGTGCGTCTTTAAAGAAGAAATAGCCTGCTGAGAGCTCTTGGTACCAGAATGTTGGTCCAAAGTTTGGTCGAAAATAATATAGGACACTATGTAGTTTATTATGGTGGTGCACGGCGGTCGTATAATAGCAAATAAATTTAAGCAATTTTACGGAACACAGAGTAGCATTCCTTGATGGATAACCCTAAAGGACAATATCACTTTCTGGCGAGTTCAACGTAATGTGCGTCAAGACCCCCGTCTTCAACCACAAAATTCAATTTTGTATTGAAAATTACATATACACAAGGTTAAGGAATGTGCAAGGTTGTTTACCTTAAAACCAATGCCCTCTGACCCTGCTGAATATTCATAAGTAGCGGCATTCAGTATCACTGTCATCTCGTCAGCATTTTTCTCTCTTAAATCTGTAAAGTGGTACACAATTTTATATACATATTTGAAGAATTTCCTGATGATATCTAGGATTTTAAGATGGTTTAATGACATACCAGTTATATTATTATAATTAAATAATTGTATAGCCTCATTTAACGCATCGTGTTACAGGAACAATAAATTCGCAAAGTGTATGCATTCATTTTTTCTCTTCCCTCTCTTTCAGTGTAAAAGAATAAATTATTTATATGTACCTAAGTAATTTATACTAAAACTATTAGGTTCAGTATACACCTTAAACTGGTAGATTTACACACACAAACACATACCTTTCTTTGAAGAAACTGTGAAACAACTGGTTCTAGACTTGCATTTTAAAATGCCTTCCATCAAACAACTAGATTTGCCAAACTCACACCTGTACAAGACGAAAAAAACATCGATTTAATATAATAATACCATATCACATACAAAACTTTCTTGTGGATTCTGCATGTGTTTGCCTATCACATGAACAGATAATGAATATAGCATGACCTGCAGGGAACTAATAGGAGATAAGGACAAATGACTTCACTCATGGCCTTGTAACCTGCTCATGAGCTTATCACAAGCTGTCAAATTAGCCTCGAGAGCCAATATAAGGCAGGGCGAGAACCCTGCACAATTAATGACTGAAAAAAACTTATATAAATCATATAAATAAAATTAATGCACGTCAATGGGCAATCTATAAAAATATACTTGTGTAAATAAAATCTTCTAGAGATTATGTATACTTATTCCCAGAATTTTAAAGAAATTGGCTGCTTTTATTTAGTGAATCCAAGCTTGTTGATGCTTACATGCTAACTCTGACATGGAGCTGCGTCATGAACAAGGGTCGAATTCTTGACTATTTTTTGCAAATAACGATCTTTTACTGGTCATTTCATGTCAATAATTATTCAGGGCTTCATTAAAAATCAAAATCTTAATCTTAATCTTAGAAAAACTTGATATAATTAAGATAAACACTCATTCTAATACTGAAGCGATCCTCCCCGACGTGCACGCCGCCTAGTGGTTGAATCTGAAACGGCTAATTTTGCGTGTGCAAATCCATACAACATGTTTGATTATGCATATTTAACCTGATGCAAGGTCCTGATATGTAGGGAAAATGTATTCAGCAGTGATAAGTGGATTCATGTAACAAGGGTGTTTGGTCTATACTGACTGACTGATGTTAATTAATTTGAGCTCTTGGTACACAATAAACAAGGCTGAAACATTTATTCTGTTCTTGCAATAATTTCACCTACAAATTATGCTCACTTAGTTCTGAATGGCAAGAAACTTTAGCTATAAGACATGCAGACAAACATCCCCGTCTGTTATGACTGCTACTGGAGAACAAAATAGTGCAGATCTATATGAATGTTTTGGCGCAAAATATTATTTCTGTTTATCTTTTCTGGAAACTACAACAAGAATGATCAGTAAAATATTTAAAAGCTTACCTTAGAAGACTGAGTTCTTCTGTGTGTCCTTTATTGACTAAATAATTAGAACAATAGGTTGTTGAATAATTTCAGGGTTCAGTATAAAACCAATAAAATATTTTTTGCAATTTAAGTATAAAGCATTAGCCTGATTTCCCTGGAGCAAATCATACGTACTTATCAAAATAGGCGTGAAATAGTTATAATTTCATTATCTGAGTAAACAGTCTATACATATACATGTTGACAAAAACTGTACCATATGACCATAGTATGACCATATGAACAATAATAGTGTCATGGACGCTAAATATGGAATCATCAGTGTTCTTTAAATAATCACTCTCGAACGTGTGATAAGCATCTCAGGGACTACGCCGTTAACTAAGCCACATGACGTAGAAATATCTAAAGTTATGAAAATTATACATTTCCGTTTCTGTTACAATATTATCCATGTAAATGTAGGCCTTTTGACTTTCACTCACGTTTACTCCTAAATGTGCAAATATAACTAATGAAATTTGGTGACAAAAACGATATCTTTACCTTTTTGCTTGCCATTTTGTGACTTCTGAAGAATATCTGAACTTAAACTCCTTGTTGTAATTTCCGGTTTTACGTTCTGCGCCGAGCTGATACCATGTGACGTCATTTCCGGTTTGGCTCCTCCCTGTTGTTCCTTCTCTCCTTTGTTACCACGTCGGGGAGAGCAGGAAGACCCCGTGGAACTTTCTTGAAAAAAAAGAGTTTAAAAAGTAATTTAATATTGCTCATACATGTATAAAAATCGTATAAAATCCTATAACTCCATTAAGAATCAATGCGATGTTTGAAACTTAGGAACTATCAGTTAAAGCGCACGAGAGGGTTATCCTCCTTCCTATGTTTATGATAACAGCACATACCTGTGCTCTATCTATAAATCATCACATCAATATTTCAGTATAAGAAAACAGGCTCTCTGTTTCTTGAATCATAACAGATAGCACTGTGATCATCTTTATCACAATGACACGACGAGTGTAAAAGTACTCCAACAAATATAACTTTCGTACCATCATGACAGTTTCCTGGGATGACGGTCACGTGATTCAGGGCAACCTCAGACCAGACACTGTTCAAAGTGGACTTGAATGATAATCTTACTGCGGCCCTTGGTTTCAGAGTCACGTGTATGGTGATCCAATTCTCTTCTACATTACACGACGGTTGTAGGTCCCACAATACAGTGTCGGTTCCGTTCAGATCTTTTGTTATTAACGTTAATCCATCACCGGCTGTGGATCTGTACGTAAACTGAATACACTGGACAAATTCGTTGCTTAGCAGTCCTGGAGAGTACAGAGAGGTCACTAACGGCAGTACTTTGGATCTCAATCTTGCTGCTACATACCATTCTGAAAACATCGAAGATTCCACCATTACGTCAAATATTATGATTATAAATTCAAGGACCGAGGAAAGATCTATCATCGTGTTAGGGTTTTAAAATTCCATACATGATATGATAGTCTTTTCATATAAGGTAGCGGGTCAGAACGCCTTTTAAACGCCTGTCTAGTTTTAGCAGTTTTACAATTTAGCCTTCAAGAAGCGACCCTGATTGGCGGCACTGTCTGTTTTTAAATTATGAGTACACAGAAGTCATACCTGTACATTTACGTTATCATTACGCCCTTTCATGTTCAGGTTTATATATATTTTGTCAAGTCTTACTCGTTGTGGAGTGAATCACTTCGAATTTCACATATTCGAATATCACATATTACTGTTACATCATATAACATACTGCTTTTCATTAAAATTATATTTTATAAATCCAACCTTTGCCGTCTGTGTCTAGCTGCCATTCACCCCTCTTGTCGCCATGGTAACCACAAAGATAGGGATCAGCGAATGTACATGATACCGACTTTCCTACAAGAACAATGTCCAAACTAGTCATACATGGACCTTCATGGGGCGAATGTAAATACATTAAAGATCATGTTGCGAAAGATTTGTACAATAGGCCATGGGGCCTGTTCGGAATGTCGTGTAGCACAGGTCGTGTATCGGGTCCGGGGTCACCGCAACTTGTGATGTTTCAACCAGAGGGGACATGAATTACATTTTTTCGGGCCTAGTCATTCAAGGCATCACCTGATTGGCAGGTGTTTTGACCAAGGCGGGGCAACGAATCTCATGCGCTGTGTTAATGTTGACGCCTGTGATCGCGCCCGGTCCACTTTACATTCGTGTACAGGGGTAAGCAAACGGAATCGGAACAACATTTAGGCAGGAACCAATTTATTTCAAAGAGAAGACGCTAGGTTTCATGTTATTTCAACATGCTAAACGTATGATTAGGCCCCTTATATCATTTTATATCGTTGGACTTAATTGATTATCGTATTTATAATAACATCGAATCATTTAGCACATATCTACTGGTTATTTCATTTATTATATATACGCCATTAGGGAGTATAGAGCCATCACCCTGTTTGTCCGAGCAGTCAAGGAGACAATACACTCGTTTAATTCTTACATCACACGTAAACAAAACATAATACACTATATAATAGGAAAAGTTAAACCACGTAAAGCTAAAAGGATCTCTAGCGTATTTCTTGCGAGTATTGACATTGCTATAACCTCAGTCACAATTAACAAGACTTTCTAAGGATAAATTATCTTAATGTTCATCCTGGCTGGTTTTAGCTGAAAGGTGTATATATATATATATATATATATATATATATATATATATATATATATATAGAGAGAGAGAGAGAGAGAGAGAGAGAGGGAGAGAGAGAGAGAGAGGAGACAGACAGGAGACAGACAGACAGTCACAGGGGCCACTGATTGAAGAACCATACATACCGCAAGCATCCTTTTCGTCTGAGGAATCTCCACAGTCATCCTGGCCGTCACACAGTCGTCGTGTTGGTATACACCTCCCCGTACCACACTGAAACTCCGTCTTGTCGCATAATTCATACCCTGCCAATTTAAAAAAGCAGTGTATCAGAATGCCAGATATACTCTGACAAAGAAAGTATATAACGTTCCCGTTATTTGTGATTCATCTTCCTGAACCAGTTGTATTTAAGGTAAATAAAGTGATGGTTAATAATTGGTGTATAGTAGGGTTAAAGTTCTCATTATTTTTTAAAGTTATTTTATCGAAGGTGAACCAAGTGTTAGAGGAGAGAAAAGTTGAAAAGTCCATTATGGAGTATTGCCATATGATATATGAATTATATCTACATATATAAATATATCTACACATATGAATATATGTAGAAATTTATATATGCCACACATGGCTGCCATGATTCAAAATCTACATCATAAATTTCCTGCTTTTATATTAAGTATATTTCCATTATGTAACACAAACGTTTAAATTATGGAAGGCCATTTTTTACTAGCTTACACTTTATTACCGTTCACATGGCATACACACCACACGTTAGGCCTTTATGCCGTTACAAATGAATATTTAATTTCAAATTGTACCGTTACACGCTGGCACATTGCAATATTCCCAGTCGTACGCCTCGTTTACATAACACCAGGGTCCATCAGGTCGTCCATCCGGGTTCCTGCACAGGTCAGCGGCTTCAGCCAATGAGCTGTCAGGAAAGTAGGTCACCGACGGAGGGAGCCTCAGCTGCTCCCATCTCATACATTTTTGGCCTGATAGCGTTGTGTTTTGGTAACCCTTGTAAAACTCTCCCAAACGTGTGCGTTTGCAGTCTTGTTCTGTCAAATAAATTGCAACCAGGTAAACTAGTAAAACTGACAGATTTACCAAAACATTGATTCAGTTATAACTGTGAATTGTAAGAGACAATATAACATGTAGGTTTAGGATAAGTAATTTCAAAACCGAATGTAAATATTATAAGTAAACACGAGGAATCTTTGATCAATTTCTATTACATTATTTATCAAAATAAACCATACAGACATGAAATTTAATTAAGATAACTGGTCCTATATTATTATTTTTTGCGCTTTTTCTCTTTATTTCTTAAGTTTTTTTTTCCTTCATGGGTTCATATTACGTCATAGCTACGCTAGGGTACATACCACAATTGTCGATTTCATCAGACTGGTCGTCACAATCAGCCTTCCCATCACACCTTGCGCTTTCCAATACACTTTGGCCATTGGTACACGAGTTGCTTTTCTGCCTTGCCTCACCTTTACATAAATTACGTCAAATATATTAACCTTAAATTCCATTCTTTCGTTCATACTCGAAAGGTAAAATATCAGACTTTCATGCATATATGACCTTTACATTGCTCAATTAACTTCGATTTACGGTAGATAGGAAATATATCCTGACTCACATTTTGACAATGGTTCGTCACAGATTTAAGTCCTGATCATCAACATCATAACTAATCTTGTATTATAATATGTGGTGCAATATCATTTCTTCTCAAATACATCAAGATCTAAACGTTTGAGATAAAATCGCAACATACATTCCGTAAGATGGATTATTCTATTAAGTTTTTAAGGGGTGTTAGTGGAATAAAAAAAAATCAGTATGTGCATACTTCTATAATTCCATTGATCAGAGTATTTATTAAAATGTTTTACTCACATTTAGGAGCGTAACAATACTGCCAGCGGATAGCGGGATCTGTTGTGTAACACCAGACAAACATGTCATGACCTCCGGGATTACGACAATAGTTGCTGGCTCCCCCTAGCGAGTTCTCAGGGAACTCGTCCCCAATGTGCTGGTGCGTGTGAGGATATTGTTCATCCCATCTCTGACAGGCAGCGCCCTCTACCGTGCTGCTGAGGCTCCCGTTATACCACTCCCGTCCATCAACAATTTCCACACATCCTATATCAGTCTGACGATCTGAAATACCGAAATTTAACTTCCGTAGGACTGTTTAAAGTGTCGCTTTATTTGTTTTATTTTTGCCGTTATAATTTATAATATCTGATGGTAGCATCTTGGAACCGCAAATATTAAGTTTTATCACTGAGCTTACATCCACCCATCCCCTTCCCCTAGAATAATCCGCTGTCATCTATATAATAACTGACCATGGCACTAAATGATTGTCACGCAACGCCTCTGTGACCACCCCTAGTTTTGGTCTTGTAATGTCGGAAATGGTGCCATGTGTGTACCAAGAGAGTAAATTTTCACAATTTTTCCATTGATCTTAAATTTGCGAAATATCAAAAACGATGCCAGCGGGACAACTCTGCCCATGGAACCCACTTCCCGGACGAAGCCGACGCAGAAGTCGCGGGGACCTGTCTAAACGTAAACACGGCTAATATACAAGTATTTAAAATGTAACTCTCCAATTATAATTATTCCCCATTTTATTTTGTGTAATAATTTACATTATTATTTTAGTATCATGCTTACTCATCACCAATGTGTGCACTCATACACACAACCAAATTCATTTCAGATACTTTTAAGTCATTTTGCATTAAACTCATTAAGGGAAACGAAGGGAAACCTGATAAATGGCCGCCTCGTTGTGTGGCCATTATTTAAACAAGTTTTTAGTTATTTCAGACGTGACTCACCACAACCAAGGGGTTCATCGGCGTTAAGATCGCAGTCCACGTGACCATCACAGAACTGATGACGTGGTATGATCTGTCCCCCGGGACACTCAAACGTGTCGAAACCAGCCGACTCTGTCAGAAACACACAGGAACAGGTATTTATTAAAACAGTTCATCATGATATCAGCATTGTTGTTTAATAACAGAACAAAACATAATCTGGCAAAGGTTCACCAGTCTAAAAAATATATTTATGTGGTTTGAAATAGCCTCGTGGACTTTGGATGTATAGGTTCGAAGGCGGCCTTCAGAAAAAAGGTATACTTTCCCAGACCCGCCAAGAGTGCAGAAAGACAGGGAGTTTAACATTAACACGTGTGGCTACCTTCCCTATTTCCATATTTGGTAGACACAGTCAACAAACAGGCAATGAATGTGTCTTTTCGGAAAAGGAAATGATCGCATGATGCAATCATTAATAAGGACAGTAAAAAAAGACAAACAATAATCGTCGAATGCACTAATTGGCACACCGAGTATTAGATTAAGAAGTGTAGATCCCCCCAAAAATGTATAATAAAAAGGATACGGTAAGGAATAATGTACGAAATACACAAGCAAATCAGTAAGAAAAGATAGTAGCATTTTACCATATTATGTGTTTTATATATATAAATATATATATATATATATATATATATATAATGCAAAATACCCCAAGCTTAGCTCATATGTATATATATAAGTATGTATAACATTTTTTAAATGTACTCACGTTTACACTTTCCTTGACTCATATTTACGTCATCGAACAAAATGGCCGCTGAGCCGCTTTCTCGTTTCCATACCACGTGATATTCACCAGCCGGAAGTGAAACCCACACACGTTGCCAGTCCGTTGAATGTCTGAATGTTAGCGATCGCCAGTGTTTAATAATTCCATTTGCCTGAGCCAGATACATGTAGAGTGTTGTTTTGTGAACCTCGTTATGATAAATCTTGAAATTTATACATGCGCCGACATTTACTTTGATCTCGGGGGAGGCCAGTTCTACCGATTTACCAAACAGTGATGTGTCCCTCTCTACTGCAAGAAACCATCCTGCTAAAAGAAGGAAGTTTTAAAATAGTTTGTTTCTGCTTCACAGGCTTTCATGCATATTCATAGAGGAATAATGTTTTACATGACACCTTTTATTTTTACATGATCATTGCTTTGATTTTTACTCATAAAATACAGTTATATATTTAAATTTGCATTAGTTTTAAATGAATAGTCGCATTTAAATCATATATGTATATTATAACTTTTATTAGAATAATCTTTTAACTGAAATTAGGTTTTTAAAACAATCACTTAAATGTACAAAATGTCAGTTGAAATTTGCATTTTATTAGAAATATCCGTAAAAAACATACAATTATGCATTTTGAGTTGAAAAAATAAACAAAGAATAAACCCTGGGCATTCAAAGTTTGTTTGTCGTTGATTCATCCTTTGATAGGATTTACCATACTTACCATACAACTATATGCTATAACAACGCGTGAAAACGATATGTACATTTTTGGTATATTCCTCACATTGAGACTTGCCAAGTCGATTCAATGGTTAAAACATAATTCCTCTAACAAACAGAGCCATCAAAATTACTATGGCGTGTCGCAAAGCTTAGAACAGGTACTGCCACATCGCGGAAATTTATATAACTAAAGTACAGCTCTCTGGCCTACTATTTCATCGACTGGTAAACTCCACCGCTTATTTCAAGTATTTTGTAGTAAACGTTAATTCAAAAGCCCAAACAGGGCTACCTCAACTAGTATACAGATTCGTCTATTTAAATTTTAGGTTTCACTTGTGTGGGCAAAGGTATCCTATGATCACGTGACGGTGCTTGAATACTGTTTGTTTAGTATCAGTTACGAAACAAGTCAAGAAATAAAGGGGATTTCCATAATCAATAGACCCTTTGTTAAGGGGGAGCATGAATTCAGCAGTTAATCTGAAATGCTAGCTAAAATCAGTGTGAACTGTCTTCGTACAAATTTTCAAAGTTACCACTGAATTATATAAAAATTCGAAATAAACTTATAACATTATTTTAGAAACTTGTAATTAACTTAATCTACAATTATAATAAACACTTGTGAATAATCAACAATACAATATACATGCATGTATTTACCATTTGCATTCATTTTCGGCAGCGAGTTCCCTCCTTTACCGGTAGAGGTCGCCCGCTTCCATCGAGCACCGGTCGATGATTTATCTGTTGTGTACCCGCACCATCCAGTTTCAAACGAACATGTAGCAGACGGACCTGTTGCAGAAGCAGTGTAAATCGTAAACGTTCAGAAAACACTCAAAGTTTAAATTAAAGCTGTCTATCACTTTGTATCTCCAAGGAAGTAGCAATAAGCAGAGGAGGTGTCTCTGTCTATGTTTGCATGAGCGCATGCTTGCATGTCAAGCCAGTGTATAATTGTATACATATACATACTTATATATATATATATATATATATATATATATATATATATATATATGATGGTGTGTATATGAGTATGTGTATTTGTATGTGTATATATGATACGCTGTATTTAAGCATGATAAGCTATTTTTAAGAAATTTTAACCCTCGCTTTTGTTAACCTTCCAGTTGGAATTTTTCCTTGTCCTACTTTGCTAGGCCTGCTGTATTGTGTGGCTGGCATGATGTAGTAGCGTGAGACACGTCGTCTATTGTTTAGTTTTAACACAGATTTATATCTCTGTACCCAGTGGGTTAAGCAGTAAGTTACAGTCCCTCGTCATCTGCGGCTTCGTCAAATGCCCCTTCAGGGATATGACACGTCCCAGGACTTGGCAGACAGTTTAGTGTGTTAAGTAATTGGTATAAACATCTTTATCGTGTTTCTAAAGACACTGACTATATCGATCAACAAATATAAAATAACTTACTGCAGTTCTCATGTTCATCTTCACCCTCCGGACAGTCCCTTATTCCGTCACACATCTGGTCACGTGAAGGACATTCGTCATTCCTGCACCGTAAGCCATCGCCTTTGCATTCTGAAACAATATTTATGCCGTAAAAAAGCAATATTTATTTATTTTGACTAACGTAGTTAAATTAACATCTTATATGAGTTGTTCAATTTCTTTTACTATTTTGTAAGTGATGTAAACATAACAGGTTGTTTTTATTATACATGTGAAAAATAAAAACACAAGAAAAGCAAATATCAATAGAGCTATACACACATATTCAACATATAAAATAAGGCCGTATTCACACTTGGTTCGCATTATACTAAACCGGTTTACTTCAGTCTTGAAGTAGTCCGCTTTGCGTCCGCACTGTAGTTCGCTTTACAAAAGCCTATATCGGTTAATACAACACAACTTGAGTTTGCTGCCTGCACTTGGTTCGTGATCGGAATCAGGCCTGCAATTGAGCGCTCCCTCGCGCAACGCATGTTGGGGCAACATGGAGGGTCAAGGCCGTTGACTGAAACTGGACTCATTCCGAATAGAAGCGGGTTTGCCTGTACGCACTATAAACCAGTTTATTGTAAACGAACTAAAGCAAACCGGACTATTGAAGACCGACTTTCAAGCGAAATACAATAAACCGAACTGATGCGGATTAGGGGCCTAGTGCGGACAGAGTAAACCGATTCCTCATCCGGATTATTTGCTAGTGCGGATACGGCCTAATAAATATATATAAAAAGCGCGAAACTGTCTTACCATTAAGTGGACAAGCGCCATCCATGACGTCAACCTTACTTAGCAATATTAAACCATCACTGGAGCCTGGAAAAGCGATGAAATCGACCTGAGTCGTGTTTGGCGGGATGATCACGTGACGTTTAACGATGGAAGTCGTCTGATTAAACATCTTCCGGTAGATGTTCTGCGCCCCTGATGTCGATACAATCGCCACTAAAAGTTCTGACTTTCCGGTTCCAGCCGTAGCAAAGGTCAAACATTTCCAACCTTCCGTTTTCATTGTCCGGTATCTTAGTATTGTCATTGACTGGAGACCCCTTGGTTGGCCAACAACAACAGCCTTTGGCTTTGCAACCATAAACCGACCTGATAAAATGAGTCGAAATGTCGAAAATTATACATCATGTAATCCTCAATTTAGTCTAACATATACGATAAAATACAATAAAAAATTAATTTCATGTCACAATGGTTTAAGAAAAAGAAACTCTTAAAGAATGAAACTCAGTGTTGAAAGGAAATTCTTTTATCACTAGGTCCCTGTATAGTCCCCGGGATACATCGATTTAATTGCAAAATGTTATCGTTAATCTTAGGTATATTTTCCATTGTAGTGTACTTTGGGACATTAGAAAATGGCAGTCTTAAGTTGCATAGACGGTAGTTCTACCCTGCAGCTCAAAAAAGCCAACCCCTACCCCTATATCGGTGATTTGCCTCAATCATGCCAAGCAACCTTCGCATCACAATATTTCTGGAATGCCTTGGCAGATTTGGATGATCTTGGTATCTAGTTGTATGTTGTCAAGCATGGCCGACATGATAAGCATGATTTCATGGCCATCTGAGGTCAAAATCAAGGCCAAAGGTCAAGGTCACGGTCACTTTAAGGCCTTAAAAGTAGATGATAGCCTTTTTTTCACGAAATCTCTCTATATATTTTTATTTTGACACAATATCATAGTTTCAGTGGGAGATTGATTGAATGAGTTTCAGATAAAGTAGTTATCAAAGCCAAGTAACTTGGTTTAAGGTCATGGTGATCAGGTATGCGAAACAACTTATAAGGTCAGCTTGATCCGTAGTGTGGTAATATAGACGAGTTTGACTACACTGATTAATCAAGACATGATTCTCCTGTTCACTGGCGGTACGTACATACACTTACATGTTTGAAACCATTTTCAAAACATAAAATTTATTCTTCTTAATACCTATTGTAGGCATAACAACCAACATGTTTAGACAAAAGAACCATGGTTATGAAAGATTTTGATGAAATCCTGCTATATAGCAAAGAGGACTTATGTCAATCTAAATAATTAACATTTGGAAATGGAGTGACTTGGCCTGATGCTACAAGTATACACTATTTTGTCAGTTTTATCATGTAAATTGTATCCTTATGAGTATTTATACAGTTTCAGTTAAACAACTTGTTGAGAATCTAAGACATACAAATTTCACAAATTTAAAGGGGGGCCCATTCCCTTATAAAGCATGTCGTATTAACACGAAAAATAGCTTCTTCCCTTTAAAATAAATTTGTACCTCCCAAAATATTTTCCTGAAATTCCTGTAAACAATTTTAATAACAGTGGACCGGGCGCGATCACAAGTTTCAACATAACACATCGCTCGGGGCTCAACCACAACACCTGTCAATCATGCGGTGCCCTGACTGACTTGGCCCCGAAAATGTAATACATGTTCCCGCCGGCTGAAACATTGCGTGTTGAGGCTCACAATCGGACCTCCGGTCACGCGGCCTTGTTATGGTAAACAGACACGTGGACTGTGTTCATAAACACGCAGAGCCATAAAAAGGTGTCAAACAGCCTTGTGTGAAGTGCTGGGATGGTTTTGCTGGGGAAAATTTGTATAAAGCAAAACTGAACTGGGTTTGAGAGAATACGCATTATATTGCTCTGATAATGTGCCTTGAAATAAGGTTCATACGTAACTGGAGATACGCCTTTAATTTATGTTTAACATATGTTAGTTCGTATTCTACACACTGGACATACCAAGATGGACATAGAGTCGTTGTACAATTATTTACATTGTAGACATAATGAAAATTTGTCTAAACACTGACTTGTTTAATCACATTTGAGTAATTTTATTTTTTTAATACATATATAGAAAAACTGAACAGCAATCTGAGCTGTAAAACTAATACACATGTAAAAAATACCTCAAGGATTAAAACAAAAAGTTATACAAAGAGCAAACTTGTGATGGAAATAAAGGAATCTTTAATATAAATTTTGATTATTTACATAGTCTTATGTGACATCTGTTAAAGCCATGACTCTTGATACCATAAGTCAAACATAATGACATCTGTAATGAGTATAAATCTGGGTAAAATTTTTAATTTCTTGCACATTTTTTTTCACTAAATTTTGCAAATAATATAAATTAACAATGTGAAACACTGGAAAATACCTGAAAACTTATATTAATTTTTATTTTATCAACTGCAGCCTTGTCTATCATTGATTTGCTTCATATCATCCCTAAAAGTATAAATCAATTTTATTCAATTAATTTTCATTATTAGGTTGAAATGTAATATACCCAAAGGTGACTACATGGTGTCCTATGGAATGCACTTGGGGCCATACATACAAGATCCATACAACATCAGTAATTGCAAGGTAATTCCTTGTTACTCATTAACTATAAATTCCCTTTTCCGTTAATTGTTTTAAATTATTATTATAAACCAATAATAAATCATAATTGTTTATCGATATGTTGTTGACAAAACAACTACTAGAGGAGGGGGGGGGGGGGGGCACCTGGGGCCAGATGTGGCCTGCCAAGAGCGAGTTAGCTGCCCAGTATTCCCTGCTTGAAGCGTGTATGATTAGCCTGAAAGGTCAACAAGGGTGACATGCAGGCGACTGAATAGGGCTGGTAAAAAAAATATTCAAAGGTTTTTACTGTTCTGATGTAAGGAAATCCTCATCTTATAAACATCCACGATTTAGCAGCAATTCATCACTGTGTGGACATAATTAAATATTCACTTTAATCATTTTAACACCTTGTGATACAATTCATTATCCAGAATGAAACAAAAGTGTGGAACAAGAATGAATCAAATATAGAAAAATTACAATATTCATCTACTTGACACATCATCCTGGGGGTGGGGGGGGGGGTGTAGGGCAGAGTGGAAGCCCATCCAAGTTGAGCTAGGGCAGATACCTGGATCGGGTTAAATAACACAGGGCTATATAAATCAATGTACTGGATGAGGTTGATATAAAAAAACAGTTTACATGGTCTGTGTAAATTGAAAAAAAATATACTTTTCTTAATCAATTCTTTGAAATTTTTAATCAATTCCTTTGATATTTCAGAAATTAAAAGCTTCAATCTTCATGTGTAAATGCTGTGAAAGTGAAATCAACAGTGTTTAAATGGGAAAATTGTACCGTGGTCGTATTGGGCGAAATTTAAGATAATGATTTAAAATTTATGCTAATAACCTAAAGAAAATAGAATTTTGATCTAATTTCTAGTATATAATTAAAACTAAGTTGAATATTGATATGTGCATGAAATAAGGTCATTAGCCTAAATAATTATCACATTAAGTGAGTTACATATTCCCTGATTTGAACACTACTCCCATTGTCACTCTCACTGTCTTCTTCATAATTATCAATATCGCTCGTCATCATCCTCTGTCTAATTTTCCTCATGAAACAAGTTATCCGGAACTCCCTCTCCATCAAACAATTTAGGGATGAAATTTTCTCCTTCATCCAACCATGTTTCAGGGGTCCCATTCATTTATATGAGCCTTGTGCGCATTTGCCGAGATATGTTTGACAAGTATGACCCTGGAGATTTTCTGCTAAAGGACATAGAGGCGGGGGGGGGGGGGGGGAAGGTTGGCGGGGTCAAAGGAACTGAGCTTAGACAGAGTTTGCTTTGCTTTTATCTGCGGAATCTTGTTGGGAAGAAGTGTGTGCCAGAAACGGTTCATATCTTGGCACTTACTCCTAATCCCAAAAAGGGCGCAAAAGTACTTGTTCATTGTCTTCAAAACTGAAGTTGGTACTGTTTGAGAAGCCCGAGAATAAAAAGAATTAATTTATATTTGGAAATTGGTTTCGAATATTTAAAGTGTATGTACATTCCGCAAGTGAATAAGAGAATCATCTCTTAATTAATCAGATAAGAGTACTCAAACTCTTCTGTAATACCATACAACGGATCAACCTAATCCTATTTGTTTCGTGTAACTGATGACCATGACCTTGAAATAAGTTACCATACTTTGAGAACTACTTTATCGGAACCATAATTAATCAATCTTCCACTGATTCCACTGAATTTGTGAGATTGTGTCAAAATAATATATATAGAGATTTCGTGCAATAATAGGATATCATCTGCTTTAAGGGCCTCAAAGTGACCTTGACCTTTACCCTTAACCTTAATTTTGACCTCAGGTGGCCGTAGAATCATGCTTATCATGTCGGTCATGCTTGAAAACATACAACTAGATACCAAGATTATCCAAATATGCCAAGGCATTCCGGAAATATTGAGATCCGAAGTTTGCATGGCATGATTGTGGCAAATCACCGATATAGGGGTAGGGGTTGGCCTTTTTTTAGCTGCAGGGCAGAACTACCGTCTTTGCAACTTAAGACTGCCATTTTGAATGTCCCAAAGTATACTTCAACGGAAAATAAACCTAAGATTAACGATAAAATTTTGCAATTAAATCGATGTATCCCGGGGACTAGTATAATGTATTATGTGAAATCCAAGCGGTTGATTGTCAGAACATTGCACTATTTCGAAGATTTAATGTATAGTTTGGATTTGTAGATAAATCAGATAAATGCAGATAAATAAAAGTCACATGCAGGTAAGTCAGCGGTGCAAATAGGGCTTCTTCTGCAACCGCCGCCTTTATCCGTTTTTTACAATTTTGTTCCAAAAAAACTTACCTTTTATGCCACTATATCCGTTTTCCTTGGAACCAGTCCATGTCCATTTGTACAGGGGATCCGTATGCAATACCAGATACTGACACTGGCCTGGCTGTTCGAAGGTACACTTGGCATCTGAAAAAAGCATTAGCATACTTAGTTATATTTCATACACGTTACAGTATATTTCATATTTGCATTAATTGTGAAAGATAACAGCACAATTACAGTTTATATGGCGTAAATTACAAGGGACAAATGCTAAACAATGCTACTAAAAAAAATAAAAATTCACATGATATAAAATTAGCCGATTAAATGTATTGGTGTATTATAAAGGAAAATCTGATATTTTAGATTTATGTTCAAAGTGTTTTCTTCCTACCTGATGTCGTTTTTGTTTCACTGTTCGGCCAATAAAGTGTATCCTGGTTTTCTTCTAAAAAGTAACATAAAATTAACTTTTGATTTTAATCTTCAAAGCAATGAAGTATTAAGAATATTTTATTCACATTCAACATGATTTACTTCATTTAAAATAAGTTCATTAGTTCATGATGTTTATATACATGTATACATGTATTATTTTTTACACAAGTAGCCACAATGTAAACAGTATATGTATAATGTTAATGAATGTTACTTACTATTAAGAACAATGAATTCTTGCACAAAAAAAATGCAATTCATTTGGTATAAAACACATAAATGTAATTGTATATACCGGTAAGTGAATATTTCTGGTTCGAACAAATCATTGCTTCTCACCTGAAAATTCGCAGGGGCCATCAGTCATCTGTATTTCTGCAATCTGCACTGTGCCGCCACCTGGTGACAGTTTTTCTACTTGCACGGAATACTTCACTTTGTCAATATTGCTTACTGTCGCCGAGTAATTGAACGTGATGGCAGACCACCGGAAGTCTTGGTTACTCTTCACGAAGATCGAATCTATTGGTATGCCGTCTAGTTTAGTATGCTGAGGTTGTATAGACAAGGCTGCGACTGACGTCACTTGTTCTCTGTGACGTAACCTCAAGCACTGGACGTCTGAGACGTCAACGGCCACAGTTGTGAATGAGAAAGCGTCAGCTATCAGCATACCATTAAGGCTTACTGATAAAACTGTGTCCCCTGCAGAATATACAGCACATGTTGAACATAACCATTTAACGTCGAGAACAAAACTAGTTTAAATTGTCATTCCATATTCTTTAGATTAATATTTAAAGACCGTTGAAAATCAAATCAATGCTATAAATATAAACCAATAATTTAAGGGAAATTATAGTTTATACACGTTTCTTTGCTTTAGATATAATTTTGATTTTGATCATTTAATGGAATAAATTATCTTACCTATATTCTAATATCTAAATATATGTAACAAAATATCATAATTTATTTAAATGGGTTATGGGCGTCATGGCAAATTTTCCGTTATTCTCGACATCTCATTTGAACTGGAGATTCTAAGTATCGCGCCTCCCGTACTAGAGAGCCTCATCACTGGAAACGCTCGCTTTCTTTATTCCTGTACACGCAAGTTGATGCATTTTCTGATGACATGATTACGCAGTTAAAAATCACTCATATTCATTGGGAGGAAGGTAAGGCTCTTTTTTAAATCTCACCTTTCGTTCTTAATTTTCTCCATGAGTGTCCGGTTTCATCATCTACCAACACAACGGCCAATCGGGTATCACCACCTGTGATTACAGTATTGTTCATGCTCTTATCCATTTTGCCTTTTTTTTATTTAAGTATAAATATTAAATATCAGATATGAGGTGCAAAGACGCACACTCAGTCTGTTTGCACGCACACACACGCACAAACACACACATCGATTCCTATAAAATCACAATATGTATGAACAAGACTGATAACCTACGGCAGTTACTTTCGTCCGTGCCGTCACGGCAATCCAGGATTCCATCACAGAGGGCGCTTTGGTCAATGCATTTTCCGTTTTTACACTGAAACTGGTCAGCACCACAGGAATAATGTTCTAAAAATTAAAAATAATAAAAATAACAATAGTTATAATGATACTACTACTACTAATAATAATAAAAAATAAAAATAATAAAACGTACATATTGCGTGGTCTTTAAAAGTTAATCTAACATACAGGCACCCAATGAAATTATATTTGCTTGATAATGATAAATTATTAATTCCTATAAATCTTTAAGAATAATTCCCTATATTGGTTTAGAAAAACCGGCCCAGTCTACAATTTTAGGTGATTATAGTACACATGGCCATATGTTACATGGCTTTACCCATTTCTGTTATCACGGTAAGCACGTACCGTTACCAGCTGGTATACAAGTCAACATTTATTGCTTTCGGTACATCAAGCAATATTGACACCCCCAGCTGGCTGTACTGCCTCTGTTAGGTATTGGGACATAAATAAACAGGGACCTGATCGTCCGTGCAATCCATACTACTCCTATAATGGTACCGCAATGTGGAATATCCTTGCCTTCGCCAGGGGGATAAAAATTCATCACCGTTCCTCTGTCTGGGTGTGTCTGTATAACCGTACTCAAGAGGAAACGATATTGACTGCACACCAAACGCGTAAGGATTTTTTCCCTGTGAGGACTTCCACACGGGTCCTCGTAAACGAAAAGTTGTAAAAGCATTATTAAAGCCGGGAAAACGATGCTTGGGATGTTTCTTGCAAGTCCTCATAAGGACGTTTTGCTAAAGATTTCTCTTGTTTGTGTGGGACAGCGCCATCTATTGAGACCTTTGCGAGATGGTGAGAAAAGTGTGTGTGTGTGTGTGTGTGTGTGTAAGTCAGGTCCTCGATAATATGTTTAAACTGGTTATCCAAGTTTACTTGATACGTTAATTAGTAGGTCCTCGCTACGGCACGAAGACATGACATAAACATAACGTCCTCGCAAGTTGTCCTCGCATGTTATGCAGTAGGTCAACGCATCGTTCTCACGTCTAACCAGCCTTTATCTTATAAAAAAGTGTGCGATGATACATTCGTCTTTTACCCTCTTTTCCTGTTTAGCAGAACTGCTGGTCCTCGGAAGTGCGGTGTTAAAGCTAGGTCCTCGCGGGTTTGTTTATCCACGTGTGTGTGTCTGTGTGTATGTATTTGTAAATGTACAGTCAATTATGCACGAAAAAACCTGGCAATATGGGGCGGACATGTGAATGCAAGCACAGGTTGGGGAGCGTCCCAAAATAAGGACCCCTACCTAGCGGAGGCTTGCATTCCTTAGAATGTGGATTTCGAGTTTTACAAGTGTGAACGTACCTGTACATCTTATCCTTTTCATGACGTCAGTCCCAGGTCGGAGGTCAAGGTCAGTTGTCCCAGACATAACGGAGACACCATACATAGAGCAGATTTTCGTGTTGTAGGTGTATTCAATCCACGTACAGTTGATCTCTGCAGTTCGAACGCACATGCCTTTACATACAATGAGAGTGATTCCAACGTAGGTTACTAGAGTCTCCACTTCCGGTTCCGATAAAGTTCTGTTGGGGAATCTTTCAAAGTTGTCCTCGCAGTTTGCTGATGGAATACTATGACTGTCTACATTTCGGTTTGTTTGCTGTGTCATTATCTCGTCTATAAATCCGGCGTCATAAGCTTCCGTATACCTGAAAAGAGGTCTACATGCTTTTTTTTTGTTGTACTGATGGCATCGCTTATGGTATGATTCACATGTAAAAACAAAAGATACCATTTGATGTTTGTGTGTATTCCGCTGGACATGTTTTTTTAGACAAGGATGTTAATATTAAGAAGACTCAAGCTTCGTTAAAAAACGACAATATGAAGTGGTCAAACCTATGAAGTGCAAAAGAGATCATGGTTTGACGGATTTGTTTTAACAAATGCCATTTTATTGTATATTTGTATTGTTTCGTGTGAAATGTATCAAACTGTAGTTTATATATAACAACAGAATTTTGAAAGGTCCTAAAGCACAGCTAAAATGTGCCTCAACTCTCTGTCCAGTTGTCAGTTTTGACGTTCATGAATTTAAATGTTATATTACAATTGAAAGTTATATAAAGAGCGTGGCATTTGTAAAAGTATGTTAGAAGTATGTTACTGATAGAAGATAGTTGTTCCCTTGATTCTTAACATATTCGACCATTCATTGCAAACAGAGTATGTGTTTGAAACAAACAGTTACAGGAAATGTGAATTTACTGTTCACGTTAACCTACAATTACAGCAGTTAAATAAGGCACTTGCTGTAATATAGCTCTATAATTTCTACTGACCCATGATCTTCATATATAAATCATTTTTTCGGTTGAGTAGAATTATTCAGTTTTACTCTCGTTTCCGCAAAGCAACTAGGAGTGCTTAAATCGCATTACATAGGTATGTTATTCATGCATCACTGATTCCTTGCCTTAAAAAAGAACAGTCACCTGTTTAACGGTAATATGTTGTGATGCCCTGAGTATTCCTAGTCACGGAATCCATGCTCGCGCGAATTTATGGCTGGAACCATGGAGCAGATCGCCATGGCAACCATGAAGAACATGGCGCTCAGTAGGCGTTCCGTGAGGAGTCACGCACTTGTACCATTAAGTCATACGTATTTTTGGTCTAGCACTGTGTTATGGCAACGGTACAAACAGAATAATTCTCAAGGGAATTGTTTTATTTATGATATGTAAACTGGCAAATAGAGTAAAGTTGCTATATATTGTAAAGTATTACAAGGGAAACCCGCTTATGGCAAACCTCGGGTATGGCACGGTATTTTATTGGTCAGTGCGACTTCGACATAATGATATCATATATGCCAGTGACATTATATATGCCATTATCGTGCTATTCTACACAGATAACGTTTTCTATATTTATATATGTTCTTTCATATATGCATCACCTAAGGTCCCCTAGACATATTTAAATACGAGTTTAGAAAGATAATGGGGGAAAAACAGACGAGAAAGAGTTTGGACAGTCCCTGGTTCCTGTAAATTCTTTGGGTTCGAAACTTAGCAGAGGATGGTCAAGGATTTAGGGAAAGAAGGGGTCCAACCCAGGAGGACTAATGACAAAATCTAAAATAAAGTCCTCATGTGCGGAAATGGGGTGGTCCAGACCGCAAAAATTGGTCTGAAACCCATAAAAATGGTTGCGTTGGCTGAAAAAAGGAGGGGGGGGGGGGGTTCGGACCCTTGTGTTCGCTTCTGCTTAGGAAGAAAGAGCATAAGTTCAATCTGTTGATGCCGCCTAATGTAAACCACAGGGTTATGTTACATGATTGCTCAATTACCTTCCCAATACATACTATAGCATGTTGTACTGGCCTGCAACTCACAGTACAAATCACATCTCAAGGCGGCAAGACGGATGAATGCACCTTAATGGTGATGATGAAAGAGGAGAGTGTAAGCTGTGAGGGGAACTAGACCGAAGACCAAAAAAGACTGTATTATATATGTGTATATCACATTGCAACAACTGAATCTTCTGTCAAAAGGAGGAACACCGTGTTCATATGCAGAACCCAGCCCAATATCAACAATGCTGATACCTCAGCAATGATGATACCTAATATATCAGGACATTTCACTTAACCGTAAAAATGCACCCTAATGTCTTAATGATGTTTCATGGCGTCTACAGGTCATTCCCAGTCTAGGGCAAACAAAGCCTTGATTATAGTAGAGATAATGACGGCATAACATTGTCTTGTTATTATAATATTATATGCATTCTGAATCACTAAATTGTGTTATGAATAGGCCATATAGCTAAATACTCTTTGTAAAACAACGAATACATAAACTGTCAATGGAAGCTTCCTGTATACACTTGAACTGGAATGACCTGTCCAATAGACCAATAAATCCACTGAAAAAATAGGACCAGCACATTCTAACTGAAAGCAAAGCAAGAGTTGATAATATCAGGCGTTGATAGATCTGTAAAAATCCTAATTCGCAGCGAAATTGGCTCTATTATTGTCGTCATAAAAGATTACACACAGGTTTCATGAAAATGACTAATCATCCACAAATGAACACATTCGAAAACATAACCTCCTCATTCCACGTGGTTCCTCGGAATAATAATGCAACCCAAACAAAATGATTTCGTCCGTCTTATTTGAATAAGGTCATTGGTCATTCTTCTGATTCCTGGAGATTTTTTTTAAAGCCAGCTATTCATCTGAAGAATTTATGTGATTTCTGGCTTACTCTGTGTACATATTAATTAGCTCTTGGTAAAACATGTTGAGAAATGTTCTTATAATGCCCCCGTGACGGATGTATGACCATGTTCACTAACATTCTGTTAGTAAACACGGTACGTGCGTTAATGCTGACAAACAGAAAAAAAGTGCAACTTAACATGGCTGGTTGCACTTGCGCGGGAATTTAAAAGGTCATTGATTGCAAAACTCTTGTTCTTCTGACTTGCTCAGAAGTGTCCTTGATGGATCCGTTTGAATTATTGTAACAGGCCCCACGCATGTTATAAACACTCGGATGTAAATTAAACGAACAGCTTGTGTAATATGGGATCTGCGTTTTCTAACATATTTCTGATGGACATTCAAGGGATTATCTTTAGTTAATATACGTCAGTTATCGGAATAGGTCCCTTTAAGATTATAAGGGGCAACGCCGAAACCAAACACGCACAATCAACTTAATCCATCAAAACATCTTATAAACTTTTACCTGATGGGATTGAGGTTACAGATGATCACGTCGGGCACGACATCTTGTAAATCTTCCGGTCTGTGATCTTCGTCATCAGATGTTGGGTTGCATGTCATGAAGTCTTGTACTCTCTCAGCGATGACGTAGGCAGATATGATGAATAAGATGAAAAGAACCACGCCATAGCAGATCCTGAAAAAAGCAGATAATGTGGATATTTATTATAGTTTTATAAAGAAAAAGGTTATGATGAACTTAAATGGATACTAAAATATAATAAGCTATAATGATTTTCCCGAACTTGTAGTAAATGGTTCCCAATAAAGTTATATGCAACAAATACAATAAATATGAAGTAAGATATTCACTTTGTATGATAGAGCGTTTTGGGTGTTTTCAAATAAAAGACACGAGACAGGCAAGGGAGGGAACATATAGAGAAATATCAAAATTTAAACTGCATATAAAGGACGCAGGCGAAGTAGCCTGTTGGCGCATTGGCATAGTTTTGACTTTTTTTTGCTAGAAATAAGGTTCTCGATAAACCAACAGGATGACACTAACCTTTTTGTCACTCGGCCACGGGTAACCAATCGAACAAGCGGTTGGGTCACGTGATCCGAGATTTGCTTGTCCTTCTGGTTATCCATTATGGACAGTGACGGACAGCGGTGTAAACATCACCACGACATAAAGCGTCCATAGCAAAGTGCGCGGGAATGCGCCAACACGTCAAGTATGTAGCCCCACATACCAGCTCATTCCTTGAAAAGACAACAACAGGGCGGGACCTTTATATAATTGGTCTGTAATCATCCTGAAATTAAGTGTTATCTGACATCAGTGATTAAATCAGTATTTACTATCCATCCGCCACACCCTGTATGAAAACTGGTAATGTGTGCATATCGATCATGTTTCAGTAGAATATATATAAACCATGGACTGTTGGTTTTAATAGGGATTTGGGATATGATACAGCCTTGTTGCCTTTGTTTAAAGGTGGTCCTCGGGAGCTGAAGGTCTCCGGCCAGTGCCTCAAAATAAAAAAAAAGGAGAAGATTCGCTCTAATGTCTGAACAACTGAATATGGTATATATTCTGTAGCACCAGAAAACGTAACTTTAATATATCCCTCCTATAGTATGGTATACTTTATTCAGCTTGACGATGACACCAACATAACATGTTACTATTCCGCATAAGAAGTTCAGCACCATAGTGATAATACAACAACAAGTTAATTCCTCATTAAAATTGTCATTTAAACATTGTATTTGAAGATACAATTATCCCATAAATACACTGCCGTGTCCTTCTTTTTTTCTTTTTCTAATTGTCTAAGAGCGTGTCGGGATAATTGTCAACTTTTCTTAAGAGATTTAACCGTGTAATATAGTATAAAGGTTACAGTGTCAAGTTTAATATAGCGTATTCTCCAGATTAACCAAAAGAAACATTATGCGTAAAGAATTTCAAGAATGTTTCTGGAAGCAATGAACCCAGCTAATGCAAAGGTTCTGCTGTACACCCAGGAAGTGATAATAGGTAATAGCTGTGAAAAAGTAATAGCCAGGTTAAATGTCCTCCGAAATTACATACAATAATAACAAGTTTTATCAAATGTCATTTTATTCCATGTATTAGTATCATATTAAAAAACCACCACAGAGTAAATACTCTTCAAAGTCTTTTCATCTTTGGTTTCCATATCAATGGTTAGTTTCTCCTGTCGGTTTTACCTTATTTCTTATGGATTTGCTCTTTTCCTGTCCATTATCCTTTTGGTGAATGCATTTTTCCGTCCAGTTTTCGAACCTGTCAATTGCCAGGTTTTTGTCATTTGTCGGGTTTTCAGTCATATATCAGTTTCTATTTTCCTGCCAATTATCGCTTTTTTATGCCGGTTTTCCTGTTGGTAATCATGTTTTTTTTTAATTATTATCTTTAAATCCTTCAGGTTATCAACTATGCTAAGTCGATTTTTCGATTTCCTGTTTTTAATTATCAATTATCGTTTTGTGACCGTTGTCGGTTTTTCTGTCGGTTATCTCGTCTTTTTGTCGTTTTTCGATTGATCATGTTTCACCCGGTAACCAGGTTTCTGTCGGCTGTCGGTTTTTGTGTGAGTTATGTCGGTTACCATGCTGCGTGAGCTTTCTGTCGGCTGTCTGATTTTGTGTGAGTTATGTCGGTTACTATGCTGCCTGAGCTTTCTGTCGGCTGTCTGATTTTGTGTGAGTTATGTCGGTTACCATGCTGCCTGAGCTTTCTGTAGGTTCTTGGTTTCCCGGGTGGTCATCGGGTTGGTTCTTTATCTCTGGCAGCTGTCCGGTCAGTCGTCGGGTGTTTTTTTCAGTTGTCCCTTTTTTACTTTTCATTTAGTTTTTTTAGGAAGTGACTTCCCTGTGATAGATAATTTCTTAAATACACAACATTCATTTACAACATTCACCCACATACCGTATATACGGTGTCTATTGATTATTATTCTTGTTGACCTTTGCTTTTCAAGAGTCCCTGCTGGTGTTAATAACGGCACAGGTACCTGACAAGCTGACGTTTGTATGACTCCGGCCACAGGTGTATTACGGCATACAA
The DNA here is from genome assembly GCA_026874595.1 of Sipunculus nudus. Taxonomy (NCBI): domain Eukaryota; kingdom Metazoa; phylum Annelida; class Sipuncula; order Golfingiida; family Sipunculidae; genus Sipunculus; species Sipunculus nudus. The sequence continues at coordinate 5,935,981 of CM049319.1, forward strand.
TGACGTACCGGATGGCTTTAGTCTGACCGACCACACCTTGTCAATACCACCTTCATCATACGAGCAATCATTATGTAGGGCGGTCTCAGAAAGAATGACTGGGTAGTGGGGGGTTGGTGGATACCAAGTAAAGCACGGATGAATGTAGTTTGCTCCCTCGTACAAATAAATAATGCTCACGTCTGATACATGTGAGCTTTAGTGATAGAGAAGCCTGTCTCTGTCTCTGAATCGAGTGTTAAGATCATCCTGTAAATTTAATAAAGACAAATTGTACCGTTGAGAGTTACGTCTGCAAGCATATTTCAGCATTATGCTAAAAAAACAAGACCCTTGTATTGACTGATTAGAGTGCATGATTACATTAGTAATCATAAAACCCCTCAATACAAATTAGTGAATAATAATACTTAATATATAAATGAATATACAATTAGAATATAAACATGAAAATTTGATAAAAAAAAAATTAAGTGGAAAACCAATATTAATTAGCCTTAAAATGCACAGGCAAGTATACTCAAGTTTGATAAAAACCCAGTGTTGAAACGAGTTCGACTTTCATGTTGATCTAATTTATTAACCATCTGTTACCGCTGTGAATTATTGCTTTCAGTAGTTGAAAGGAATCATTGACTAATGATATGAATCAAATGACAACCACAGCTGGTCATCGCCATGCAGGAGAATATTCCTGTAGAAATCCCCGTGCCCATAATCACACGCACACATACAGAGTATTACAAGTGGCAACTTCTTTCTCTTATCTACATACACAAATCTTCGTACAAGCGTTTTTTTTCGCGTCTTTTAAGAAAAAGAGTAACCTTAAAGAACGGGAATGCCCCTGACAATGAACCCGCCCGTACCCAAATGAATGTCGTAAAAGATCGGTGTATTGCACAAGAATGGTGCCAATATGTCACGATACACGAATGAATGAATATCAAAGTGGTACTTTAATAAAAAAAAATATTAAACCGTGATACATATTTTATTATATAATATATTTCACCAAATATTTTACATCTAGTATCTTCTTGAATTGGATGTATTACATTTACAAAATATAAAGGTCTCAGAGACCTCTCAGCAGAAGATCGGTGTTTCATACCTGCAGTTACTACTCTTGGTAGATAAGTGGGAAAACATATGATATATACATAATACGTGTATGCACAAGCATACGGTAAAAGCAGTACGTGCATTAGATTTGTTAACTGGGTGCACGTCGTCATCGTAAAAGGTAGCTTTTATTTATTTAGTGCGCCCCACCCGTGTTACTTGATAATCAATTAACTGTGACATCGGTTAAGTGGAAACATCATTTACAGTAACTTCCCCACATTATCCCATCCATTCCCGCGCTTTAATGATTATTTACAGAAATAATCGACTGAGTCTGGTGTATAACAGCAGGTCATCCCAAGCCTGGGCTTGAGTGACCGGTCGCCACGGTAACGGTGGGAGTGTCTCTGTTATCCCGAGCATGGTAGCTCTTATTACCGGAAGGAAACAGGCGTCATGAGTGGGCTATTGCATTGCATCGAACGTACTAGTATTTCTCTTCATTCTTATGTTATTATATAACAAGGTGGTTTCATGTAATATAATTTCGAGCAATCTGCATCAAACCGACCCATTTGCTTTAAAAATATATAAATTATGTGATTGTTTTGTAACATATGAATGTAGATTTGTTATCTATTTTTCTGTTTCACTGTATTCTCCAAACCCCTAATTGAAAGATTCATGTTTGTAAATCGCTAAACAAACATGACATTCTTGATTTATAACCAACGGATGAACAAGAACACTTATTTCCAGCTTTCTTAATACAACCAATACGGCAGCCAATCACATCATGGTCCTCTCTTTTGTGCTTGACTAAATCCACGTACAAACAAAATCACGTGCTTGACCTGGTTTATGGGAGTTTTCTGTTGCCCCGGGTTGTGCTACTATACTGGTAAATCTTGCATTATCCGTATTGGCTGTGTGCTTGTACCCTATGCCATGGCCTTATCATACCACAGTAAAAGTCGATGTTTGTCCATTAGTACCACTCTAATGTTCAGTCATACGTTCGTATATTTACTAAATGATCAATTGTAAATTAAAGCAGGACACAAAACTAGGGATGTTACGATACATTATCTATTGATTCGATACCTCTTGCGATAATTAGCTCACTATAAGATATACGATGCGATACATATTAAGTATATTATAAACAAACTATTCTCCTTTAAGGGACAAATTACTTTTTTTAATCTTGTGTCAAAAGGTAAATATTTTTTATTTTATTTCATAAATTTTATTTTTAAAAATCAAACAACTTGATATAGGAACTACTTCAAATAAATTACAGCGTATATTTATTATCTCTTTAAGACAAATTACGACAGTAGGTATTAAGGTCACCAGACAAATCTTCGTGCTCTTTTTTAAACTTATAAACATAAATTGTTTAAATTAAAGTCATAGACCGTACCTCACGGTTCAAATTTGTTACCCCACATGCAAGCACAACATGCCGCACAACCTTTATCCACAATAAACAATATAGCTTCATAAACACCTGGCCAATGGATCATGGAACTCCGCTGACTCTCGCAAATTACCATTTAACAGAGCAAATGTAAGCAGTCGGTTATAATTACCCTGGAAAATGTGATACAAACCTGTCCGTGAATTTAAACTAACACATTCTAATGGTTAGAATTTATGCCCCGATCAGGATCAGCCTTCTGAGCCCCTAATGTACCAAAATCGTTTTTTTTTTTTTTAGAAATATGTCCTTTTGTGTGAGTTTTCACTAAGCACAGTGTTAACTGGTCATCCAAGATTAAACATGTTGTTCTGCACGGTAACCTGAAGAATATAATCAGGGTGCCCTCAATTCTAAGAACCAAAGAAGAAATATCAAGAACTGTCAGCATGTCAAGTTGAAACCTCCTATTGGTGATATCAATATTATTGGTCCCCTGCTGAAGGGGGGTTCAATGGTTGAATCTATAATTCTAAAATATTAAGTAAAAATCCATTAAAATTAAGCAGTGGTAGGTGGCGCCACATAAAGTTTAAGATCAAACAGCATATTAAGTTTTATGAAATCCGTCCAGCGATTTCTTTGACATTTGTCTTTAGCATAAATGTTTAATGACAATTGTTTAAATCATGAGATGTTGAAACACAGGTTTCGCCTCCGAATTTATAAGTCGCATGGACCTTAATTTAATTTTCCGATAATGAACTGATATGCCCTGCCTTTTGAAGTTCTTCCTGATCAATTAGGCTTCAGGATTACTGACGAGCTGTTCCTGAGAAGTCTGGTATTTTGTGTGATGATTTAACTTACAAGAGTTAAAATAAGGTGTTACCGCCCCGTAACTATTAAGTATATAAGCAACAAAATTACCATATTTTGAATTTCCACAGGGGACCTACCAGAACCTGCTTGTGACATATGAGCCTCCTGAGTCTTAAAGTTACGATTTATTCATTGTTAACAGAAGCGGGTCCAGGGGGGGGGGGGTCCAGGGGGTCCGGACCCCCCCCCCCCCCCTTTTTCACCCGAAGCAACCTTTTTTAAGGTGTTTTAGACGTAATTTTGCGGCCTGGACCCCCCCTTTTCCAGACGTGATGACCTTTTTTTTACGATTTTCATTAGTCCTCCTGGGTTGGACCCCCCCCTTTTCATAAATCCTGGATCCGCCCCTGGTAAACGAACGAATGACAGGACTATAGAACAGACTGCAAACGACGGACAAAGGCCCATCCCAACAGCTCAGATGACTTTCCATTACCTAAGTTAACAGATCGGGACATTGGTACGGCCGATAGCCGGCAAATGCTGTCTTAACAATATAAACAAATATAAACTTATAAATTTTACATGTATAATGTTACGAAGACAAATTGTTGAGGGGAAAAATCCTGGGCCGATCCGGGAGTCAAACCCCGGTCGGCGGCGCACAAGTCCGGCGAACCAACCGCTTCGCTAGAAAAGCAAGCTTTATTAGCGAGACAGTTCGGTCCGCTTTCATTTCACACCGTAACACACCCCCTCTTAACAGCGTTCTGCTATCAGAACAAGACTAATTATCCTAGGAGTCACACTTTAATGAACTTATTCCCTGGGCCACAAAGTTAACCTTCACGTTAGACGAGCCCCCATTTTGTTACAAAGACAAATAAATGAGGGGAAAATCCTGGGCCGATCCGCGAGTCAAACCCAGGTCGGTGGCGCACAAGTCTGGCGAACCAACCGCTTCGCTAGCACAGCAAGCTTCACTAGCGAGACAGTTCGGTCCGCTTTTATTTCACCCCGTAACAATAATACAAATAGTTATTGTAACTACTCGCGGCTCTCTTAGTGGCTCCGGTGATGGCGATTGGCACTCTGTAGGGATGGAGGAAAAAGGAGGACCCGGAGAAAACCACCAGCCTCGGACGGGCCACTACAACCTACTCTCATAGCCACGCCGGGGATCGAACCCAGGTCGCCAGGGGAGAACATATATCAACATGTAGGTTTTGTGATGCATTTTACTTATAGTTTATGGGATAAGCAAATTTAATTCAAAGAAAGGCATTTGGATAAACAAAATTATATATAATTTCAATAAATATGTATAAAAAAATATTTATCAACGAGAACAAATTTGAATGAAAATCATACTTTAAATAATTTCAAACGCCGATGGAGTTAGGTCATAACATGCAATGATTCGGAAGCTTTGCTTAACCTTCACATATACACGGAAGCCTACCTGTAGCAGCTAAGGTACGGATGAGTAAGCAGGAACTGACACAGTGCTGGCGATCAGCAACTGCTGGCTGATCATTACAGGCTGGGCTGGTGCTGGGTTGGATTCCTCTGGTCTCATTTAAATTATTAAGATCCTTCATGAGGTCACGTGATCACCACTTCAACCACTTCATATCTCGAGCCCATCACTCTGTTTACTACAGTAATCCCATAAATTCCGCACATACAGGCAGCACGGGTTCCACGCTCAGAAGTCCAATATACTGAGTATGCAGCAATGTTAAGTCGGATCTTGAGCGACCCGGCTAACCACACCAATATTACTGAGCGTTCAAGTGGTGCCGGCCGGACCGAGACGGATCGATACACTAGCGGGGCCGGGATGTTATTTCAAATCTACCTTAATCTACCTTGGCTATCCTTGATTAAATATCAATCACCTACGTCCACACCTTAATGCCAAGGTGTGTATTACACGGTCTGTCCCCGTGAAACTACCCCATCCGCCCATCTAAAATGTTTAAGCACTGTGTATTACATGACCGGAACTCTGTTTATACTATCAGCTGCCGTTTATCTGGGATGTTTAAGTATTTATAGCGCATTAACATCAATGAGTCACTGATAGCATTGATTTCGAGAAGATGAATTCTATCAAACTTACGTTTTTATGGGTCAAGAAAAGTTTTGTAAATGTAACTGGAGCAAATGTGACACTGGTTCATAATTACTTTCAGTGCACACTGACGTTGTCCAGGGGTGAATACAGAATATCACAAAAGGAGGGGGGTTGTCACATAGAGCCCGTGGAGCAACAGAAGCGAAGGTAGTTATCCCACCCTCGTGGAGAGAAACGTTTATAAAATGTCGATAGTGTAATCTCGAGTAGTTATAAAGTACAATGAGGTCGAAAAGGGGGATAGAGTGTCGCTCCCCCTGCGCCCCTCCCCCAACACACAAAATAGTTAAGCATTTCTGATCTGTATATTTTTGTTTATTTTCTTTCATTAGTAATTTTAGTGTATCATAAGTACAGATATTTGTAAAAAATCGAAAGAGAGAGTTTATCTTTATGATGTAATCTACTATTCACATTTTCTACGTTCTAATATATCAAATAAATGGTTATTACGAACAGAGCAGTTTTTTTTCGTTATCTTTACCTTTGTTAAAGTATCATAGATATTTTGGGTGAAGCATTACTTAACGCGATGTAATTAAAATTTATAGAAAGATTTCCTTTTAGGGATTTGATGAAATAAATGATTTCATATACTTTTATAAGTATCCATAAAGATTTGCAAATTCTGGCGTTAATTTAAGTCGTAATTCCTTGATTGGCATTCCTTGAATATGCCCTCATTCTGTCATGCTACAAAGTGCTTCTTCTAGGATGCTACCCCGTGAGGAAACAAGATTGATATTTGCATTAAATTATTGAATGTCTGATTTATATTCTAAACAATGACGCTGGGATTCAAAAGTTCCGCCCAACTCAAAATTTAACCCAGTGTCTTGCTTTAGTTTAAGATATACGTACATAAGCGTGCCTGCTCTAAAGAGAAGCAAACACGCACATGTATTATAAGTATATGAGTTGTGATCTTAATGAGAAGTTTAGAAATTTTAGATTTATTCTCAATTTATGATTGTATCTATATTTTTCATATTATATTTTATTATCTTAGAGTATTCTATATTCTATATTTTTCATATCATGTGATATTATTATACTATTATATTAAATTATATTATATTATATTATGTTAAAATATACTTGAACCAATCCCTTCTTGTAAAAATATTTTTCAGAATAATTTATTTCATTAAATGATAATACAAACGTATTCAATGAAACCGTTTACATGATTTTTTAAATTAATTAATTAACTTTTTACAAAACAGATGAGGCACACTCACTTGTAAGGCGGACGAAGCTCCTATATCGCTCTGCGCAAGAGAGATATACAACATAGCTGGTTGACGAAGTCGAATAAAGTCCTCTGGAGCGATGGTTGCCCAGGGGCAGTGGACTTAATTTGAATGCCCGCGGTGGTTTCCCCCTTTGATTAGGAATACCCCGTGACGAATGAAAATTGTCAGTCCCTTATTGCTCAGGCAGGTCCCTCCCTCTGCCGGTGGGGTTCAAAAACTCTTTGTCCCCGGTATTGAGCCTATATATAACTAGCTATGTCTTGGTGAACCAGACACAGTGGTCGGTGGACCAATCTTCGGTCATCAATGGCCCCTGGCTCTATTAGTGAACTTGTTTTCGCCGTCAGATCTTGTGTAAATGTTTGCTTCGTTGGATGTAGGGGAGTATTACTATATGAAACACCTGACTGGTTTAATTAACTCGAAGTAAAACATGCCATACATGAACTTTGTTGACCTCCCGTGGCTATTAGGGAGTTTGACAGAGTCCTGTGTCGAGCATTTGATATTACTGACCATCAGAGACTTCTCTACGTCTCAAACTCTCCTTTGCTTGAAGTTTTGTTCTCTCTCTCTCTCTCTCTCTCTCTCTCTCTCTCTCTCTCTCTCTCATGTAAGAAATGAAAAGCCGTGCTAGTCTGCACCGACACTCTCTCTTTTGACTTCCTAAGAGTAGTTGGGTGCTCTCTCTCTCTCTCTCTCTCTCTCTCTCTCTCTCTCTCTCTCTCTCTCTCTCCATGTTGTAGGGGTTAAGATGTACATTTGATAGCATTTTCACCATTTTTACGCAACAACCTTTGGTGTTTTGAAATTGAAAATAAAATATAACAATCACCGAATGACGCAAAAATCGATGGAAAGAAATCTGAAAGAAAATAAATTAAGTCACCAAAGTGAAACAGGCCTTAGTTCCTTAATTTCCTGGACCTGGGGTAATTTGAGAAGAAGGGGCATTATATAAGCCAATTAACACCACAGGTGTAAGTATGATGTCAGAGTGTAGACGTTTGACCGATAGCTTCGAAACACACTCAAAAAAATTATAGTAACTGTGTAATGATTTCTAGAAGGCGCCGTCTGTGATCGACACAGAGGTATATTATCCTTTCTAATTGTGAGAGTCCCCCGCCGGGACTCCGGATGACTCCCGTACTGTCAATCATGGTCAAACTGGCAGGTATTGGAGTCCCCGCTAACCGGGACAGTTTAATTAGTACATGACCATACACTGAACAATATCCTCGTTACGACACAGTATCATCATTTGTGGCGTTTTCTGAGGTATTATAAGAGCCATGAACAGAAGACTAAGTTCTCTCCTTCAGGTTTGCATAGGTGTTTGGTCGTGAGCTAATTTCTCTTGTTAAAGGATAACGACGGGATCAAAGACATACGGCATTAAAGGGGTATACATGTCATGTACCTTCAAAACCAAAGTCAGGGAGTGTTAATTTGTCACCGGCGCCTGAGTGCTTTGCTTGTTCTCAATTCATCACCTGTTAACAGAATTAATTAAAACTCACACCTGAATCTAATTTACCACGAATTTAAGATGTATATTTGTATAAGGAGTATGATTTTTTTTCTCGGATTCAAGATAATGCGGGCTTGGAGTATCCCTCCTACATGTACCAATTGAGTCCATACCATCCCCTCACGTCCACTTGTTTTTTACTTAGAAAATAGTTTATAGTTACATTTCAAGGGAAAACGATAATATAGGATATAAGATTAAAGGTCCTAATCTTCTACAAGGTAAACAAATACCTACCTTATACTTTATACCTTATATAAGAAATATAATCATTTAACAATATGAAAAAATCAGTCACAAATTTACAACATACCAGTCCCACTTATGGTAAGTCAGGGTCATTGGTAACATACAAACTGAGCCTCAGTTGACAGCTGCTGATTGGAACAATTTTAAAGGGGTGAACCCACCAAAGCCGACACGCGTCCCGACACGTCTCTCGACACGCTTTACGACACAGATGACGTCCAGTGTGTCGCCTGATTTCTGTGTCGGTCTGCGTCGCGCTGTGTCGAGATGCGTGTCGGCCTTGTTGGGTTCACGCCTTAAATAATTCAAAAGGTTGTAAGACAAAAACTAGAGGTTTAAAATTCTTAATTGACGCATTAGGCTGTCATTTCCATAAACAGTATTCTCGGAAATTATTGACAGAAATATAAACCCATTTAACAATGATTAAAATCAGGTGGACACAGGTTGGTGGAACAGACTTTGTGTGTTTACATGTCCTGTTTGGCGGTCATCACTTATTCTAGTGATTATATTGACTGTCTTTACATGGCCGCGCTGTCGTATAATGCATGTTGCATTTACCAGGTTTGCCTCTAGGAGAATGTTAACCATAAAGACATTTTTTTTTTCTGTAACATACAATCTGTCCAATTCGTGAGTAATCCTGTGAAGATGGAGAACCCACGGTGGGGTATTTCCGTTTTGTTCATAAGCTCTGCTTGACGTCACAATGCAAATTATATCAAATAACACCTCCATTTGTGATATTATACAATCACAATAGACAGCTTTGTGCCTTTGTGAAAGCATAAAGACACTACAAAAGAAAAGAGGTTTGTGTACTTCTTGGCCTGTTTTCAGTTCAAGGTAGACTCTCTCAGTCATTTGCACAGAAACCTTTCCTAATCCATTGATATTTGGATCTTTTCGGTGTCCTGTTGAGTTATTAAAAAAGAGCAGGTTGCATGGATATATATCATCTGTTAGATTTGTTCCTAATCACTGAATGTAAAGAAAAAAGTGTTAATGATGCATGATGCGTAGCCAATTATAATCTTTAAAACAGATTAGTCTTGCGTGTGCATCATTTTTACTACATCATTTATATATATTTATATATATATATATATATATATATATATATATATATATATATTGTTACACGTCTTTTTATTGTGCGCTGTTGACATTCTGATTCAAGTTTGGCTCAAGCCTTGGATTTGTTATGTTACAGCGTCCCTTGTTCTAGCTGGCCGGGTGCGGCCCACGTGTAAACATAGCGGTCATGCTAGTCTGGGGCTTTCTCGCCTGGCCGAGCCGGGCAGGCCCACGTGTGCACCCCGATATGTAGAAACACAGCATTCGTTGTTCTAGATGTTTCCTGTAACGTGTGAACTATTGGGTTCTTTGGGTTGTTTGAGAAATGCAAAGTTCTCGGCTTGTGGTGAGTAGTTATAAACAGGGGGGGGGGGGAGATATATTCCAGCGGACACAGAAGAGTGTGAGAGTTTGTGGACCTTTTCCTGTAATTTCGGCAATTATAGATTTTTTTTCTAAATTTGTGACGAATCTTTTATAGTCTTCAGTTTGCTTTCGGGATTATAACTAGAACTTCACTTCGGGATTACAACGGATTGATTTTGTGAATGAGCTGGACTGTTATCCTCTGAGAAAATTTTATGTGAACTGTTCATCTGGGTTGTACGTTGTAAAGGAATTGTTGTCGCTGTGACAGTGGTGGTATCCAGGTACTGTACAATTTATTTAAAAACTGGTTTTGTTTAACTGTTGTACTGTTTTTATACTGTGTAACTGTATTGATTTAGTGAATTGTAATGTTAGGATTGTTTTAAGAATAAATTATAATTAATTGTTAACGAAAAACCACTGACTTCTTTATTCCCCTAGACATTTTACGCTGCCTAGTGTTACAGAATCTGATTTTTTTTATCTCCATTACAAAATTTATGTTCGTCACGCATACGTGATCTGTTGATATTAGGTTCCGTAACTATATATATATATATATATATATATATATATATATATATATATATATAGAGAGAGAGAGAGAGAGAGAGAGAGAGAGAGAGAGAGAGACAGAGAGACAGAGACAGAGAGAGACAGAGGATTTGACATTATATATTACATGTCATGATCACTAATTTGATTGATAATTTTTGAAGACCAGGGGTGATGGTCTGCAATAAGCATTGATGCTGACCTCTCATGCACAAATTTGAGGTTTTCTATGGAGGGTTTCTTATCTGAAATTTAGAAGGCGGTAAAATCTGGTATAAGTTTGGTTCAGTCTACTTATCTTTTAGTAAACCACGTCAGACGCCAGGCATCAGCTATCGCCTCATAAGCGATTTTGACGCGTGACGCGGCTAGCTGAGTAGGAATTGCTGTTTATAAAAAATAATCATTAACAGTAGTCTTAGAGTTCTGTCATATGTCAACATGTTTATTCACAGACACAGAAGTATAATTATACTAATGCTGTTTATGATGTTTACTATTATACAGATAACCAGATTTCCTACTGGAGCTTGAATAACGTCATCCAATCTATGCGTTGTAACCGCATTGGGGTGTTTTGAACTTGATGTGATTGCACGCGCTTTTTTTAGACGCGCGCGTGACGCGTGCATTAGTCTGTTTTTGGGATTAAGGCGATACAAATATAAATGGTAGCAATCAATGACAGGGGTACAACATTCCCCTTTCGAACACGTTGCGGCCTCTCACATTTTTGTTTCGAATTATGAATCGAAGATTTCATATACAGATTAATCTCATCATCATCATTCATAAAGCCAACAAAGAAAAAAGTCTATACTACTCGTAAATTTCAAGCTATCCAACCAGCAAACAAAGGAGGTAAATTACAACATGTACAAGAATAAAATACTTTTATTAACAACGAATCGAAATTGTGACTAGCTATTTGCTCATCTGAAATTGCAATGTTTGGTATTAATGTATATCACCAGACAGGCTATCAAAAATTCCGTTCTGTAAACTCTTATTGATATGCAATGCCGTTTACTGTCCATTCTCTAAATCCATATTCAATATATGCATGCTTAAATAACTTCTTATTTTAAGTATCCTGATTAAAACTTTGTATATGTGACATTTCAAGTGTACATAGTATAGATTTAAGCTGAATGCTGTACGTTTCATATTAATTTAAGAATTATGACGTCGGATTCTCTTTATATTAAAATTGTAGGTAATATCTCGCTATGATTACGTTGTATCTCTAACAGAATTTCAACAGTCAATGCATTATTTGCTTTATGATAAATTTAATCTTTAGGATTAACAATAAATATGGAATATATTTTACCTACCAGGAAGTTCTAAGGGTCAACCTAAAGTGAGCCTGAGTTGACCTCTGAACAGTAAGGGGTTTAAAATAGATTACTGTAACTATATTTGTATATGCTTGATAATCGCTCATGCATGCTAGCAGTTGTGTACAACAAGTGTGTCAATCACAGTATACTAGTATGCGTATTTAACAATAGTGATCAGTTCGGCGTCTACCCGCTCCCGTTGGACTGATTCTTTGCCCTGTAATGGAAACGTTGGTATGAGACCAGCGAGAGCAGTTGTGGAATGTTTGAAATGTGGACCTGGATGCACAATGCGATACCACACGCTCATTGGTCTTTTTACAATTCCTTGCTCGATGCCCACCCTGGTTGTCGAACCCAAAAAAACCTTGCTATCCAAAGCAGCGGTTACACGAAAACGATCTTAGTCGAATGCAGTGTGTAACCGCTACGTGAGGAGAGAGTATCTGGCGTCATATTGTCATAAAAGCTACTAGGTTAACTGCACTAGGTATGCCAGTTAACTTACTAGTATGTGTATGGATATACGCAGACATGGACTTTTGAAGGTAATTCAGCAAATTTCACACATGTACGAGTATATACACCCATATGGGTTCAAACGAGTAACTTTGATATTAGGGTGGGGTATCGGGAAGAGCTTTCATATCTTTAATTAGTCTAGGTTCCGGGGTTGATTTCGTTAATATATTGATATTTTGTATGAAAAGAGACTTCAATTTGTTAAAATGTTAATATCACAACGGATGTGAAATTTCTCTGTATTAGCGGTAGCCTTGTCGGTAATATCTCAGTCGTATACAGCCGTAATAAACCAGCATATGATAACTTGAATAATGACTTTTACGCATTATGTTCCATGGGGGACAGATTAAAAAAAATAAAATTGTTTCTTTTTAAAAAAATCTTGACCTTCTTCACCTGCGTCCATCAATACATCACATACAGGTGATATCCAAGTGTATTGTGTCCGTAATAACTAGTTGTCCGTGAGCTGTCCGCAAGACCATTCGATATTTCGGTAAATCGAACCAACCTTAATTCCAAAATAATTTAGATCTATTATATATACAATATAATTTTAGATATTCAAATGTTACATTGGTCGTAATCCTAATGTATGAAAATATATGGAGTTATGTACACATGCATCGCAGCCGTTATTGCATAATGTAACCGCACTTTAGACTTTCCAAGAGCATGCGCACTGCATGTAACGATCGTCCCGCCTTTCATGGTCACAGAGGGGTTTCCCTTTAATCTTTTGAGAAACAGCAAAACGATATTTTTAGTTTATATAAAAAAACCGAACACTTAGTGTTAATCGTAACCAACAGATACACATCTTATTCTTTTCATACTATGTAGTAGTACGTATTGCACTAAGTTTGCAGGTCCACCGATTGCTTTGGTAAAATACATGTGACATACAATAAATATAAATACAACTAATGCGTAGAGTTCGGTATAAGTCTGGAAGCATCATCATCGGAGGCTAGATTATCTTCTACACGGGCGCCGTCTGGTGGTGATAAAGTGTTTCTCCCCGTTGCCGCTAGGTGGTTTTCATCACGATGTATGATGGCAGTGGTCTCACCGGACTGAGGTTCATGGTTTGTTTCTATTTTGGGTTGAGTATATTTAACATTTTCCTCCTCAGGACTTAACTGGACGCTGTTTTCTTTGATAGAGCCGTATGTGTGGTCGTGGCCGACTTGGCAGTGAGTTGGTGTGACGCATAACGAAGTGGTAGGGTCCGATTTGTCCATAATTTTTGCATTCGGAACAGGTTCGGCCCACGGTTGTTTCTCTCCTGAGAGGGAGAAACGCAAAGAGGATTTTATTATCATTCAAATTATACAAATTATACAAATTATACAAATAATAATAATAATAATAATAATAATAATAATAATAATGATAGTAATAATAATAATAATATTAACAATAATAATAATAATAATAATAATAATTTTTTTCGGTTATGCTTATAATTGATTTATATGCTCTTTTATCTATTTTACTCATTTTAATGTTTTAATTAGTATATGTACAGTGCCTTGATTAAGAATAAATTCTTAGATATGTTGCGCTTTAAAAATGTATATAATAATATACACCCAATAATAATATTTCATGTACTATTATTTTTATTATAATAATTATTATTATTATTATTATTCCTTCGTGTACACCTTAAAAAGAAAATCTACCGATATAAAATCTAGAAGAAGATCAAACGAGTAACCAAATGAATAAAATATACAGCAAGAATAATTAAAATAATAGGGTTTTTTACGGACTGAGTTTGATCGCACAAACATATTTGAAAGAATATATTCTTACACCTCTTTTAAAGATACTAAACATATCAGTAATAGTGTAAATATACCATACCTGATCCAAATATACCATAGAAAACTACAGCGAACAACAAAATGATTGATGTGAGCAGGAATACCAGCTGCCAGTTATGGATAGACTGCAAAAAGAAAAGAAAAGTTAATTTACAATTTCACTTTCGTTATAAACCTCATTTATTTTACATTGGTTGAACAAGTAGGTACAGTTAATAATACGAAGCACTGTCCATGGAACCGATAGTGCCGGCTGATAGTCACTTTCAAAAGCAGTTAACGGCTTCCGGCATAAAAATTTAATAATGGTCGACTCCCTTTTCACTCTTGTAAAAACATCCCAAATATTGTTTGGTGTTTTAATATAAATTACAAATATACTTTTTTTATTTTTGTTTAAGGTGTCCGCTTAATGCCAGCTTAACTATGTACGTACATCTGTAGAATCCCATTCCGGTTTCGGACTTCAGGGCAGTGGCACGCGCTTCACTTCATTTTATATCCTGGCGTTAACCAGGCCCGGTGACTATTGCACCTGCGGGCCTGGGTGGGTAATCGTCTACAATTCCGAAGTTTTACTTGTATCACCGAAGGCCGCACTCGGTTTGTTAGAGACAGCCAACCGTGGGGCACGGTTTTGCCCCTAGCCTGCAAAGCGCTCACATTGGTTGGGACGGACCGTGAAAAATCCCATCGTCTCGGCTGAGATTCGAGCTTACGTTCTCCCTTTGAGTCCTGTGCTCCACCCCAAGACCACAAAAGCCGGTGAACTTATACATATCAGATAAATTCTGTTATATAACTACAAACTGGGTATTTTGTGATGTCTTACCTGCACTACAGTCATGTGACCTATAATGATCGGCATTATGATTCCCGCCACTGTTCCAAATAATGTAGATATGGCCACCAGGGCGCTGGCGTAGCGGGGAGCAAGGTCAAGGTGGTTTATCTGCCAACCTGGAAAAAAAACATGACGTAACATGAACTCAAGAGCCAGGCCAAGGGCACATTTTGTTAATGAAAATGAAGGCAATTATACGATAATGAACCACTAACCACTCTTTACACACAAGATAACACATTTTATTCAGTTAGGGCTTATATAATGCGTGAGCGACCCCTTACACTTACTGATATTCTACCCATGAAACCCGGAAAAAATAAAGGCTTAGTAATTGCATACTGACCAGAGCAGACATTTGACCGAGTATCAGATTAAATCACACAGGGGTTAGTGCAGATCTCTAACGATCACATGAAGTTATACAAGGATCATTACCGATCTCTGAGAACCAGATAAATTATATGGGGCTCAGAAAGCAGATCAGTTTAAGCATAAGAAAAGCATTAGAGGTATTTGAACTCAAACCCAATATCCGTGTATTGCAGCGTCATCTGGTGAAGGTTTTAGGAACTAGGCATATTTTGGTGTACATTTTGGTGAATACAATAGATTGTAATAGTCCATAGATAGGAGGTTATGAATGCTTTATTTTTTTGTACTGATGTTGGCATTGTGCCCCCCCCCCCCCAAAAAAAAAAAAAAAACACACGCCCGCAAACACACGTTATCTTCGTTCATGTCGTACACATGGTAGTTCTGCAGGGGCGGATCCAGGATTCTTGAAAGTGGAGGGTCCAACCCAGGTAGATAAATAAGAAAATCTAAAAAGAGTGTCCTGATCCAGAAAGGGAGGGGTCAAGGCCCCCAAAAAATGGTTTATAACCCTGAGAAAAAGGTAGTTGCGGCTCAAAAGGAGCCCCCCCCCCCCCCCCCCCCCGGCTTCCCCCGCTGGGTCCACAAATTCTCTGACATTTCCCAAACTAATTTACTTGAGATTTTCCTCATAGCCATTAATTACTCCATACCATACTGACTAAAAACGTCAGCATGCATGTGTTATTGTATCTGTTTACTTCATAATACTGTCCCTCAACAACAGTTGTTATAGTTTTTGTTTTATATTTATTGCGATCTGGTCATTCAATATGTGTGATTATTTTTCTGTATACCTCGAAAGAGGTCCTTATGAGTTGAATATTATTATTATTATCATTATTAAATTGATGGATATATATATTTATATATATATATACATGTATATTACTTTTAAGTTATTTAAAAAGAAAGGCTTGGCTGATGGTTATTACTTACCTGAGATGCTAAAACCGCTGAACCCGACACCTAGTGTCAAGAAAATTAGAGCGGAAGTCCCGGTCTGCGTAAAGGCCAGCAATAAAAAACAGGCCGCCTCCGCTCCGAAACCTATGATAATGGACAAAACAATTATTACAGTAACCATACTGACAAGTACGGGTAACATAAGTTTGAGAACATACATATTCCATATTAGAAAAAAATGCAGATTATATAGGGAACCTTCCCTATCCAGTGTTAATTTAATATATTTTTACCTTTAAATGTATTTGCATTCGCCTGATTTACATCCATTTGTGTAAACGCATCCATCCTAACTTGATGGTGAAGAGGGCAGGTGTATCTTTATTCATTAATTTGTTAACTTATATTATTTTCCCGAAATGTAGACTGTATTGTAAGTTCTACCGACTTAGAAAAAGTTTTACTGGTTGTCACTGAGTATATATTTGAGTTTTGTCTTTATATTTTTACTTGTCTTTGTCTCTGTCCATGCAACTTTTACAAAAAGTTATAGATTGAAATGAATGAATCTTTGTGGAGGACTGGAACTTAAAAGGCCGGCATACACGTTGCGACCCGACTCAAGTCAACAGGTCAAAAAATGTTTAGTTGAGTCGCGTCGCAACATGTATGCGTGAAAACGACGCGACTCAACCAGAGTCGGAACCAGTCGGCGTCAGTTTTTGGTTTCTGACATTGTCAGAAAAAAATCGTGTCCAGTTGAGTCGTGTCGTTAAGAAGTACAGTCAGCAACCAATCCCATCTACGTCTCCGACCACACGAGTACCTCGGTCATGTGATTCTCTGGGTCAAAACCATGTGGTGCAGAGAAAAGACAATATTAAAGGCCTATTACGTTAGCACTGTTCGCGCATTATAGATCTATATACCAAGTTTTCCCAGTGCAATGGTAGCATAATATCGATATGCTTCGTGTTCTCGGATGTAGAATATATTTATAATGCATATCACAGGATTTCGAATAATATTGTTTAGACTTAAATTACAGTATATCAAACAAAAAGTATTCAGCAATGGGAATGGGAAAACTGAAACGGCGTTATATATATATATATATATATATATATATATATATATATATATATATATATATATATATATATATATATATATTATATATATATATATATATATATATATATATATATATATATATATATATGTGTACACTGACTAATAAAATATGTGTCAAGGACTTTGCTTTCATATTGCAAAGCTTATGTCAGTTTTGTTCATTTGAATGTACCGCCTCAGCCGTCGATCCTTTTGAGCTGAGTCGGGTCGTTATGTGTATGCATCCCGGTTGTCGTCAGTGTGCAGGGTCAAAAACTGGGAGAAACTATAGAAAACTCGAGGAAACCTGTTCAGTCGGACGCAGTTGAGTTGAGTCGGGTCGCGTCGCAACGTGTATGCCGGGCTTAACACTGGGAAGAGCCGATCAAAGCTTGCCCCAGAATATATATTCGTGATTACTTTGATTGAGAATGTGACTATGTTAAAGATATTTATAAAATATAATGATTGGTTTAAACTGAATTATCAGAGCTTTGGGTCTTTAATACGGTAAGAAAAACTTTTGAAAGGAAAAAAGCATTGTTTCAATTATAAATTAACTTTTTGTCATTTGCGGAAGTGTATCCTGTATCAGTTCACTTAATATATTATCACTTACCTATACATGTTAACATTTTTCTGACGTTGGTCGGTGTGAGAAGCTTATCTCTAAACAGTACATCAGCGATGAGCCCGCTGACCACCGCCGTTATCGCCATCAGGATGTGGGGGAGGGAGGAAAACACGCCGTTCTGTAAACAAACAAATCCTATACATGTCGCACAGGCATAATTACTTATCGTGACTATCAGTCATACTGTGTCATCTGGTATGGTTAATAGTGCAAACATAGTGTATTCAATAAAACTGCAATTTCAAATGTAAACCACATTAAAAATAATAATGATAATAATGTAATAATAATAATTATTATTATTTTATTATCATCATCCGTATTGCAGCTTATTTGATGATAATTATTCTGACAAATATATTTTTGGACAACAATAATGCTAGAAAGGTAATACGATGAAATTATTGCAAAAATTCTAAAGTAAATATTTACAATATTAATAATAATAATAAAGATTGATATTAATAGAGCCAACAATACCGAGTAGTAATACCGAGTAAGTCCAAAATGCACATGAAAAGATAATGATAATTAATTATGTGTTATTATTATTTTTTTTTTTAATTATTATTATTATTTTTATTATTATTATTATTATTATTATTATGAAAATCTTTATCACCAAGTTCCAGAGTAATAACAGTATATGATACAAAAAATAATTATGGTATGTCCTGATTCCTAGTTGATCTTTTCTTTTTTTTTTTTTTTTTCTTAGCAACACCGCTAGCAATAAGCATATTTATTATTTCTTATTACTATTACTATCAGAAGTATTATTATAATCGAGATCACCATGACATATGACAGTACAGTGTAATTATATACCTCGGCCAGAGTGAAGCCGAACACGTTAAGGTAGGCGGGCTCGTTAGTAAGTAGAAGAAAAAAGACAAAACTCCTGGCGAAGTTGGCCACGTTAATGGCGGCCACAGGCAGAGACAGCAAAATGTCCTTCCAAGGTATCCTGTCGTTCTGAAATATAAAGTAAATACATGCAATAGGTTATTTCACGCGCCTTTGCAGTTTAGAGTGCTGCACTGTCGTTTTTTTATGTCTGAAGCTCATAAGGCAGGATCTAACAAGCTTATGTACAAGTGATATATAAACACTGCTTCTTGTATAGATGAATGTAATAATATGTAAGCAATATATTATTGTGAATATGGAGTTATTGCGAATATGGTTATTAAAAATCACATGTAAATTTCTCACCCTGTTGCTCAAGGGATTTTTACTATTGATGCTAAACCAAAATATATATTTAAACAGATAATGATATTAAGAAATTAGAACAAGTGCAATCACAATAACATACATATATTTAAACAATTTTATAATATTAAGAAATTTAAACAAGTGCAATAACAAGTGATCCACCTTCTACTAAGTTTCATCGGATATTACGGAGGCGAGTTGCACCTTGAGGTATAAAAAAAGTAACAATTACACCTTATTTCAAGTGATTACGTATATACAAATTGGAAAACAATTGTAAATTGATCTCATTATCCTTTTTGGAAGATTTAATCACTGATGGAATATCATTACTTGAGCCTTTACAGTCCTGCATATGTGGTCGTCATTAATTACTCACCGTCCCACCTGGAATAAGCACCAAAATAAAGAAGATACGCAATAAAAGATGAACTGTCTCCTATTTTTCCCTAGAATATTACATTAGCACTACATTCCTGAGCTAATACCTTTGATGTTTGCAGCCCTTTTTTAAAACCGATCCATTTATCAATTCTGGGTTCCTCATTAATCACGCGCCTATGGTGAAACACGTTTTTCTGTCCTTGATCATGTACATATATTGTAAGTACCCACCTCATAATATATAGCTGTTTGGCCCTGAGCAGCCTCAATAAACTTCTTCTCGCTCTCCAGTATGTGGGGGTGTTCAGAAGGCCTCTCATAAGATAAAAACAACCACACGATGAACCACACCAGGCCGACACCACCTGAAATGTAGGAAAAACAACCACTTTGTAAACCGCACAGGAATACAAGATAAAAGAAAACATGATGAACCACACCAGGCCGACATTACCTGTAATGTAGGAAAGACAACCACACTGCAAACCGCACTTGAATACGAGATAAAACAACCACGCGTTGAACGACACCGGGCCGACACCGCCTGAAATGTAGGAAACGCGGCCAAACTGTAAACCGCACTGGAATACAAGATAAAACAACCAAACGATGAACCACACCAGGCCAACACCACCTGAAATGTAGGAAAGGCATCCACACTGTTAACCCCAGAGGAATACAAGATAAAACAAGCACACGATGAACCACACCAGGCCAACACCACCTGAAATGTAGGAAAGACAGCCAAACTGTAAACCGCACTGATATACAAGATAAAACCACACGATAAACCACACTAGGCCGACACCGCCTTAATGTAGGAAACACGGCCAAACTGTAAACCGTACAGGAATACAAGATAAAACAAGATCAAATTGTACATTGAAGAGCACAAGGTAAACATCACTTGAAATATATGAAAAAAACTGAACCGCCCCCAATAGAATTTAAATCGTGTAATGCTTGATTTTGATTTGATAATTGCGGATGACTTATGTCACTGGGCACATGGTAGAAATCCCATGGAATTTAGTTATTTAATTTGCCACTAGATGACAGCACCTACGACTACCCTTTACATCCTGCCAAACCGCGACAGTAAAGCCCACAGATTGTGCCAATCTAATGTAACAGATTACATATAAACACAGAGTGACATTGAATAATACTTACCGTGTACGTAATACACGTAGCTCCAGTCGTAATAATGAGTGAGGTAGCCAGAGAGAGGCAGTCCAGCCACGGCTCCCGTGTAAACACCTGTCAATTAGATGCACAAGCTGACATAAAATGTCTGTTTCTGATCACATTCAATACAGACATCTTTTAGAACTCTGTAGTATATACAAATTTCTCACCATATCTTAATCCGGTGTTAATAAGTTCCATCAACATGAGCCTCCAGACAAGGTACCAACGCCAGTAAAATTATATGTTAACCCATGTCTGTTTGGTGTTTTATTTATTGCGTTTAAGATTACCGATAAACTGCAAAAAAGACAACAGTTTATTGAGAGGCGGGACAGGGAAATCAAAGCTAAGTATTGGCGCTAATCAGGAAAAAAAGTGACGAATCTAATGAGATTGCCCTGTCCTGTGCACGACCCAGTTACTCTCGCAGACTTTCCCTGGTGGCATCTGTCAGCTGATTTTGATACTAAAGGAACGGGATAAGGACTGGGACAGTTTTAATGAAATTTTTGTGCGGCTGCTGAAAAAAATGAACTTTTTTGTTTCGTTTTCACGTTTATTTAGAAACTTTATAATGGGCGTTTAAAGAACATGGCATATGTAATGTGTCTGTGGTTGGTCTGATCTGATGATGAAAATTTACCTGTCAACACGATAGCACCCATCCGGCTTTTCTCTTCTGGTGTCGTCCAGTGCCGCAAGATGGCGTAACAGCTCGGGTATATCAGTCCCTGTAGGAATAAGATTATAAATTATTCTTTTTCTAACACAAACGACTTCATGCTATTTATCCAATACAAAAAGAAGAGAAAGATAGAGGGGAATCGAAAATTCATGTTTAAAAAAAATGTGTATCTTTATACGAATATTGTTCATATCATTAACTGAAAACTCATGTAACTATATTTTAATTTTGTTGAAATGCTAAACCCGACAAAGGGCGAGGCTGTCCCTGGATTGTGTGGTACACACAAATCGTTTGATCAGGATCTTGGTGGAAGTGTAAATGCGTGCCGCGTCTCTGACTGCCTTTACTGGTTTATTGTGTAGGTCGATTAAGAAAAGTGTGTTATTAACAGTTTAAGTATTGACCCTTCCAGTGAGCCTGCGCAATCTTCTGAATGGTCGCCTGATGCGTCGGTTCAAATGAAGCTGCATTACTGCTTTTATCAGGTTAAACCAGATCCCTTAAGTTACCCCTGGGTTGATTATACCTCAGAAATTTTTAAAATTTGATACATAACTTAACAAGATGTTTTTTTTTTAGTACACCGGACCTAAACACTTAGTACCGGTAGTCATCGATAGGTGTCGTTAGTGTTTTGGCACACGTTTATAATGTGTATACTTGTATGTTACATTGGGGCACATGAGGCCGTGGTTTAGAGTACATAACATTAAGGATCATGTTTGCTTCCTCTCTTTTAGTTGTTGCGAAGAGGAAAGTTATACCGTAAACTGTTAAAACATACCTCGCTGAGTCCTTGCAGCCCCCGGACCAAACACGTCGCTATGTAACCTCCTTTATCTATGCAAACCGGAAGTAGCAGATTTAATGCACATGAGCCTAGTATACTTCCGCCAAACAACCTTGAAAAGAATATTGTATTGACATTCAAATTTCTGGTTAAATGATCCTCTGTGATGGTTATCACATTTTTTTTAAGGAGTATGACCCTTTATTTTTATACAATTTTATTTATTGCACATTCTCCCAGGGCAGCTTTTACCAGCATAAATTCTGTTCACACAAGAGCCTTGTATACAAAGTGAAATTGCAATGAAATACAAAGCCCTTTATAACCGATCAACTAAGATGACATCATACAATCGGAAGATGACAAATGACGTAAGAACAGTTAAGATCAAGGTACAAGTAAGATTATAAAGAAAGTGTTACGTAGTGTAGGTGTATGTCAGCAGAGTTGATAAATATATAAATGACGTCTGATTAAAAACATGTAGAAAAAACATCATGGCGTACAATGAGGGCATAACAAGTGTAAAATGAGTCGGTAAAGGTTTAGATAAAAATGCGCATATAAATAATGTAAAGGGAAAATGAGATGACGCATATTTATTTGTATCAATTTACCAAACAAGAAGAGAAAATGAAAAATAAGAGTGCAAGTCTTTAAAGCTCTTAAGTGTATTTAGAATTTCAGTGCGCGGTTTTGGAAGATTAACGTGCATGGAAGAAAGGAGTGCTATATTGAAAATCATCACTGGCAAAAGTAAACTTCATGATAAGATTGGAAGGGGCGAGTCTATTTATATATTTTTATGTTAATATCGATAAAAGGTACAAGTATCATTGTTCTATGATTATCTATGCATTTTCATTATAAGCTACCATGAGAATTTCCATAAATACTCGAGATTATAACTGCTTATATTAGTAGAAAATTAACACAACCAAACCAAAAATGAAAAAAAATGACCAATAATTGATTTGTTAGCTCTGGGAACAGGGATGTACATAAAGTGTTTGTTTAAGCCAAACAATCGTCAGTTGTGCATTTGTGAATTATTATATTGTTATACAGGCTCTGCCAGGATATACATTTATAATTCCTTCTAGAACAAAAAGTCGACATTCGGCATATAATTTATTCCTCCGTAAATATAGTCTCCACAATGGATTTGAAAATACATAAATACAGGAATACAAAAAGAAATATTATTTATATTTTGCCAGACTAAACGTGTACATGTACCATTATTATATACACATTACATCACTGTGTGCATGGTCAGGTATCGCAGCTGTCGGAGATTATGCTGGTAGAGTTCTCCAGTATTCGAGCCAGCCCGACCTGTCACTATGTGTACAAGCGTGTATATACAGCATGTATAGTCAGATGACGTTCCCAGTGCACAGCTGTGCTACTCGTTAATATGGATAACTGCGTATTGATTAATTAACAAATGTTTATATACAATTTAATTATTCAATCATTAAAGGGGCCGAAAATTATGAGTTTGACTTTATTTGTGTATCTGTGTCTCTCTGTGTGAATAGAGTGTAAGGTTTGTAAATCATGTGTAGCAATTCTTTTTGTTTTATATTAGTTTACTCCTATTCCCGTATATATAATTGTGATGTATACCATAACTCTGAAAACAACGGAAATACAATACGGTCAATGTGTCATGGCGGATAATTTGTCGAATGCAAAGGTTGTTGAAACTTAATATTTCATTTGCAGAACTGAATTCGTATGAAAGTTAATATAGAATTGGTACCAAGTCATTTGTTTGACCTGAGTAGTTCGAGAAGAGGTTTTATATGTCTGTATGTAAAATAACCAGCTGTTTTTTGGCTGGGAACATCAGTAATTTGCCCGCATTAGCTCACCTGTTACAGCAGTCAGAATGTGTATCCCATTCCCGCAATTGTATATAGAAATAGGTTATGAGGACACTCCTAATTCTCAAGGGTAACACTCTCTAGCTTAAAGGGTTCTAAACATAAAACGTGTGAAGCCTTTTGTTTTCTACGTCCTGCTAATCAGTACGTTACATGGGACCACATTTGTAAAGACCATATATTTAGTCTCTTTCTCTGACATAATAACACAGACATTAGTGTCTGCGGACAATGTTCCCTGGTCTCCTAAACACCAAAAAGTATCTTTGACGTAAAAACACGGCACTGTACAGGCATTCAATTTGGGCCGATAGGGCCTATTTCGCATCATGACTCTAGTCATGTCAAAAACTGCACTGTAATGTGAGTTGATATGAAAAACAAATACAATTGTAGCATTAACTTTATCTTACAAATTAACTAACCCTTTTACCTACAGATGTGTAAAGATTAGATATAACAGGTATTTGCTTAAATTATTTAGAATGTGACAGAATGTGATGAAGAGTGTTAAATATCATCTCAACATCACATTAAATGAAAAAAAAAAATAATATATGTTTGTACTAATTAGATATATAAAGCGTATTGCCATTTGTCGGCTGAAAGCGCGGTTTGTATATCTTGCTTACTAATGTTTTCTACAAATGGTATTTTAAACGCTAATTTTGTGTATTCTTGATGTAATATTTCCGTGTGTTTGTCTCTATAGATATATAGATTTTTGTCTCTGCAAGGTCAATCTTTTAGAACAAGATCCTTATAGGAGAGTGTATTTAACTGTTATGACCTGTAGGATAACGTGAGGGATGTACAAAATCCTTACATGTACATTATGTGTTAAGAAAGTTGATAATATACCGACCTGTGTGACGGTAGCTGCGTGGCTAGGTATCCACCAGGGAGAAGTGTCAGGAGGAAGCCCGCGTAGAACACGCTGTGTAAGAGGCCGATCTCCTTAGCGTCCCAGTGGACATCCGGAAGCTGAAAGAACATCCAACCATAATCGAGTTGCCAGTAGAGGGTTCCTATGAATCGTCTATAGTACAAGGTTTTGTGACTGATTGGTGATTTTGGGGGACAGATGATATTTTTTAGATTGTTTTTTTTTTCTAACGACAAAGAAGATGGTGAAGTAAGAAGAATTTTCAGACGCCGACCCTAATTTGCATATTAAACCGTTGTTAACATCGTTTCATTTGTATCTTTGACCATGAAAACCTAGGTCTAGAAACACTGTTTGTTTGATTAAATGTCATGGTTAGATCTTAAGATATTTAGGAAAATATAATTTCCGGCAATTTGCATATTACAAAAATTGACGAAGGTTGTCGTGAGGAAAACCAATCTCAAATGTATCAGTAGACCCCATCCATCGCAAATCTATCAAAACAACTTGTGCAATAGACAATTCATAGAATCGCATGGGAATATATATATATGTGTGTGTTTGTGTGTGTGTGCGTGCGGCACTACAACTATCAGTGTTTTATCTGAAACCGGTAACTAATGAGATTACAGCAAACTGGTATATGTACGCATGCTTGTGAGCGGGTGTGTATTTGTGAATTGGATCGTAGATGGAAAATATACTTCTAAAACTTACTGATACAATCTGACCAGTGATAGAATCAAACAGTATAGCTTGTTGTAACAATTACTTCTCTGTAACACAAATCAGTTGCGACCAACTAATGGCATATCAGTAAATACATACACATTTATTTGCAATCGTATACTCTTTGAAAGAATAATATACTCTCTCGTATCAAGGAAATTGGCTCCACTTTGCCAAAACAGCTTTAGGGCTTTCCTTGCTGTTGATAGTGAAGGCACAGGTCGATCCTTTCTCACCTGCAGTCACATTTATTTAAGTGGTATTATATTACTTTTTTATTTTATTTTTAATAGTGTTAATTATTTAGTTTCTTATTGATTCAAACAACATGAAGTTCTTATAAAGAATAACCGTTGCAAAAAAAAAGATATTACAGGTACAATCTATGTTGAGTTGCTAATTCCGAGATAGGTGCCTGTTCATATGAAAGCAACGGATACGTTTCTGAAAGAATCTATTAAACTAATGATTGAAATGCATTTTATTTAACATTACGTGTCAAGGGTTTCAGTATTGCGACTTAGATAAGTTATTTTATTTCTATTATAAGATAAAATGATGTTCTTTTAATCCTGTAATAATTGAGGATTTGGAAGTGGAAAAAGGTTAATCCGCTGTTCTGTGCCGATACACGTCCTCTTGGTTCCAAGCTGTCTCCTCAGATACATTATTTATTCTCACAGTTTTTCGAGACCGCTCATGGGGGCTGACATATATTGCATACACACGAAAACATGCATGGATGTCAAAGGTCGCCTGTCGAAATTATGGGTATACCGCTAGGTGTTCTAAAATGTCTTCTGAGTATTATTTAAAGTTTCCCTTTGTAATATTGCCATTTCGGATTTGTTCCTTCCAATTGAAAGACTACGTCGGTTTTTATTGAGTTAAATGTAGACAATAATCTGTCGATGCAAAAATCATTAAGCAAAGTTTTCATGTAATACGATTTCCTAGGCCGGATTCCGCGTGATCGTCGTCCCAGCGGGAACCGCAATCTGATACGATCACATATAAACTAAGACCGGAATTTTTCTCTGGACAAACTCTAATCAGGCTTTGTCCTGTTAAGAACAATGACCCTACTGTATCGGAGTTTGTCCCGTGACACATATAGTCTATATAATGTCACATTCATTTATACAGGACAGCGCAGCTGCAAGCTGGAAGTTCCTGATTAACCTGTGTAATTATCTTGTAACATCTAATGACAAAGACCACTGAGGTCACAAATTTCTGCCTTGCCGAGCCACTGATTTCACAAGTAAGCACACATTCGTAAGGCAAGATATTTTTGTGAACCCCTGGGGTGCAATATCTGCGCATAACCATGACAGTACTATATTTCCCCCACAGTTTTACTAACTCTTCATAATTCTGGACTCCCTTAAATAAAAATATGAAATCAAACTTGCTATGCATCTTTTTATAAAAATGTTTTTATACCAAAATGTGTGTCTGGGCGCGCGCGTGTGTGTGTGTTTGTGCAGAGGACCGAGTTCCCCCCCCCCCCCCAACTTACGGTTTGGAACTACGTGATATATTGATTGAGTCAAAGGGCTTTTGACAACCAACCCCAATACACGACATCACATTTCAAGATCAGAGAACCAGTCGTAATTTCACTGAAGCTTAAAATCTTCAGACTTTGGACAACGGGGAATGCGGGTTTGATTATAGGGTTTCAGGCATGCATGCAACCTTAAAAGGCCCATGAGGGCTGCGTGTGTGCAGGGCATTCATTTGTGTCGCCCTGCGCGGTAGTCAAGACCATATGCACGGATATAGTCTTGGCAACACAGACCTAAACACACCGTCACCTACACATACACACACACATATGTATATATGTTATTATTTTCTTAAAAAGGAATTGTGGATGTTCTTGTGTTCAGGGTCAGCTGAATTTTAAGCGTGCTTTGTTAATAACCAAAAAGATTCTATAAAACACAAAAAGCATTCTAGTTCCTCAAGTGTAAATATGTTACAATGAAATTTGGTCTGTGGTTGGTTGGTAGAAGCCATTTTTCGTGTTAATTCAACATGCTTTATTGGTGAATAGGTCCCTTTAAATTTATTTTCTTGACTCAAATTACATTGAAATTAATTATTTGCAATACTTTTTTTAAATATGTTAATATAATCGATGCAAATCAATGGACATTGACTTACGTTTAAAACCCATTGCCCTGCCTGTCAGAGCCGGTGATAGTTCCTTTAAAACGACATCTTTAACTTTTATTTTTAAATTATCTTTGTCCTCCTGAATGGTCTTTATTTTTGCTTCCAAATGGCTATCACCGAAAGCCAATATATGTGAAAATCCGTTTTTTTTCGGAATAAGTACTTGTTCTTTTTACATTAATTATTGAACATGAACATGTCCGACAGAACCTAAACACATACAAGATATTGAAAATGAGAAAATTAACGTCAACATTTTAAAAGTCGCAGAAATGTGAGTCGCAGATGGCTAGTTTGTTATGCGAAGATAGTCATGTATACAGACTGAACTGAAGAAGCCGAGGACTTTCAATTGTCAATTACGATACACAGGTTTCGAACATGCTTTATAAAATGTGTTACGATACGAAGCCAATGTCGTTGACTGTCGTATTTCAACATACACGTTGCGATAGGAAGCCAAACAGCCAGGATTTCGTGTTGTATCCCGTTTCGTATCATATCGTATCCTCATTTCGTCACCTGAACGATAGGCTTAAGGCATAGGTTTGTTTTCGGGTAAGCTTGTTTTTGTTAGATGAATAAGAGTTTATATTTTCAGGCAATAGCGACGCCTACAAACAAACTCTAGGCTGGGTCAAACCCCATTTCTAGCATTTTTTTCACCCATTGCAAGAGGGAGCAAAATTGCCGAAGCAACTGTGAAATAGTAAATCATAACTTCTGTTTCGTTTTAAATAAATAACTAAGCTCTAGGCCTTATAGCTTTAAGAGTTCTTTTCTCATAAAAGACAAGTAAGACAAAAATACAATGCAGTACTTTTTGCCTTTAAATAAATAATTTTAGTATAACTGAAGATTTTATACATGTTGCCATTCAAAACCATTATGTTTTAAATAAGTTCATAGGTATGTGCTGTATATATATACATAAGATTGAATATATGCATATATATCAGGTACATGAACTCTTAACGCCAAACAAAGAGTAAAGTCGGATTGAGATATGATTGATAATGATAGTTTACTTACACTGATAACTGCCGAGACGCTGCCGACCTTTTTGATTGGTTCGGGATCGAGGATGGTTACCACGGTAACGGCTATATTCACGCGCATGGCATGGATGATCAACATCCCGAGACAACAAAGTAGTACCATTTGGTACCGCTTGGGAAAGCACAGGCAACACTTCGGGCACGCCATCTTGCTTCCGCTTTTTATAAAAAAAATATGACGTTATAGAATTCGTTGTGACGTCATCCGGGTCACCTGGTCGTATCCATTACCTGTGATGCAGCCACCACGTTACCACGTTATCTTCAACTTGTTATCGACTTCACAAACGTTTTAAATCATAATTATCCAGTGACATCTGTAGCTGCCTGTCATGCTTGAAAAGGCTCGCTATGTACATCCGAGTGTTGATTCTTGCAGTTCAAACACAGGTTCCTTCTACCATTGCAGGAATACAGAACAGTAGAAGGAGTTGTATCTGATGGACGCCCGTGTGTCAGCATTCAAAGATGTTAGGTTCCCTGCCGTAAAACTATCCCTTCAGTGTTCAGGCTTTTACCTGTGAAAGAATAAAAATGAGTATGTATAGTTTCGTACAAAACCGTGTAATTCCTATGTTTGATTGGCAACAAATGGTGGTCCCGCGAGATGTGGACGGTACAGGACCGTCATCCGGGCACTCTGTTGTTACCTGCAGAAGTAATTAATCAATTTGTATATGCGGGGACCAGTGCCAGCTCTCCGGGTTAATGGTACACTGAATGAACCAAAGAGAGATTTATGTTAAATTACCTGCAAAGTTCATCACTTCTTCAATTTTACCCAACATTTTATCCCTATATAAAGAGTGGCAGTGTGGGTTTTTTCCACCATGTTAATCGATGTGTGTGTGTGTGTGTGTGTGTGTGTGTTTGTACGAAGTAACGTACCCTTTCTCCTGTTCCGGCGTATTACACCGAAATATGATGGAGTTAAAATGCCCGGTTTGGTGGTGTATTGTCAGGCATGAAGAAAAACTTTAGAACAATATGGACCCTCAACTCACAAACACGAACCCTATATTATTGCTAATGAACCAGCAACTGGTGACATATTACGTTTCACCATAACGTTTAAAAAAGAAATGTCATTTAATGCACGTATGCCTGATAATTTTAAGGCAATCATTTACGACCAGATTGGTAAAAGAGTAATCAGTATCCCACATCAATACTTGTATCTTTTTTATCTAAAAAACACCAAAGTGTCATGGGTAGGCTGCAAAAAGACAAGTTCACCTGTGTGTGTTTGATAAATACTTGATCATAAGCAGTTAAAAGGATATATGTAAGCATTTGTGAGAGTGTTTTTGTGTTGGGCCAGCTGGCTTTCACTGTGTCAGAAAAAAAGAGGACATTGATTAACTCTGTATACTGGGGACGAAATGGTGTATATTGAAATTGAATTATTAGCCAAATTGACAATCATGTATAACTTAGATTTTAGTCAGACGGAAGCGAATTTATTAACCTTATTCTCTATTTTTTTCTCCTTCACAATCTATATTATCTATATTATTTGAATCTACAAGCACATAATTCATATTTGGCACAAATTTATTGAATATGAATATTTGAACACATAATTACTCTTATTTGTATAAATTCGAAATAAGAGTAATTATGTGATAAAATATTCATATATTCATTTTCGTTTTCTATTAATATTGTTTGCTTGTATACATATGTACTGTATAATCTATAAGATTCACTCACGGAAAGCATGAACAGTTCAGTGACCCTATAATATTCACAAACAGGACACACATGTGAAGATATGCAGTGTTACCATACATTTTACGTGTTTTACTTGAAGAATGCCAAGACATTTTCAAGAACGTTGATTTGATACTTTAAAAATATGAATAACTATGCTATGTAAATACCTTAAGGTGACCGTATGTTTCTTGACGTTTGAACTCTGGGTCATGACGTTCTGTATATCAGTGGCTGTCTCGTCTACGCTATACAAGTGCTCTCAATCTTTAGCGACATCCTTTCTTATCACACCTGGATGCCGATAAGCAAAGTTAACTTTGATCATCAGACGGATAGGAGAATTTCCTGCCTTAGAAATATACCACACCGTATGGCGTTCTGATGCACGTCCCCATGCACTTATGACACTTGGTATCTTAACGACCGAGATGCACCAAGTCCAGCGGTCACGCCTTAAGTGCGCAGGCGTGGCCTGGACGGTCAGGCAACTGGCCTCACAATTATGTAGACAAACTTGTGGATCTTGAGTATGCCCGATATTACCATTATTTACTTGGAGGGTACCCACATCTGAAAATTGTTCCGTGATCCCGTTAATTTCGGTGTATGAATGTGCTGAGATTTGGCCACTTTGAACAACTTTAACAAAAATCTATGAGAGTTAAGTGAAATTATTTGAATACACGTATTTAGTTCTCTTTTCAAGATATAATGGAGTTTATCGGACAGTTATGAAGATTGACATTAAGAAAAGAATATGGGATGAAAGGAAACACTGATGAAAGAAATGTCCAAGCGCCAGACAAACAAACAAAGTACATTTTAAAGATTTTGTTTTTACATTTCTAAATGTTTTCCATAGCTACTTAAATTGCATATTTCTCATACTGTTTTTAGATGATTGTAAGAGAATATGAACCAGGTTATAGCTATTTTAATATTTTTGTGCTTTTCGAAACATTGGAAATGTCTTTAATAAAATATATAGCCGTAGGTAAGAAAGAAGACTAACCTATTATTGTACAATTGTGACATCATACTGGTTTCCATAGTTACTTTAACATGCCTTTGGCGTGAGTCCTTGATATAACACTTTGTCTTTTTTAGTCACGAATGTCCATAAAACACTTTGCAAGTGCACGTATTTAGGGGGGTTAAGTTTCTCGCTTGATCAAAATGGTATGCCCAGTTGATTAAGAAACCTGTGTACACACGCTAGGTGTTGAACCTCTCATAATGTAAACACTTCTAAATTCTATAATTATTCCATTGTGTTACCTAAAGTTGCTACCCTGCAACTATCAGAATCATTGTCAGCCCAGAGAAAAGATTGTTTTTATGTGTGTGTGTGTGTGTGATCGGGTGTGTGTTTCTATAACTGAACTTAAAAGGATACGATATTTACTGCACACCAAACGCGCGAGGACTTCTTCCTCCTGTTTGGACTAACACACGGGTTCTCGCAAACGAAAAGCTGTTAAAGCATTATTGAAGCATGAAAAAAGCTGAGAAAACTATACTGGGGAAGATTCTTGCAAGTCCTCAGAAAGAACGTATTGCTTGAGATTTGTTTTGTGTGTGACAGCACCATCTATAGAGTACTGCAAGATGTTTAGATATGTGTGTTTGTGAAAGCTGGGTGCTCGATAATATGTTTAAACTGGTTATCGAACCTGTTTAGCGGTATCAGATCTTATTTAGATCGTGAGGAGTTAAATTTAGAATCTTATATTACCATGGGTTCCAGGAGTAAACAGGAAAAAAAACTAGATGTGGTCGGACAATGGTCCTCAGAGGGCCCCGCGTTTCTTCAAGTGCTGGACTAGTTTGCATATGGGTGAAAAATTAAGTTAAATTTGAAAAATATCACAAACAGAAACAGGTTTTTATCAATATACATGAGGGAAAAAATCATACTGGATTAAAGAAGATATGTCTGAAATAATGTGTGCAATAGAAAATCACCGAATGTAGTTTGTTAGCCATATTTGATTTTGAGCAAGTCTGTAATTAAATGGGTCTGGAGCCCTCATAGGGACCGATGATCCCTGTAAATTTGGAAAAGCTGAAGAATGTTGTTGTTTAGTTATCATGCACAAAAGAGATCAGCAATTGGGCAGTAGCGGCCATATTGAAATTCCAACAGGTCTGTAATTCAAAAGGTCTGGAGCCCTTACAGGTACCAATCATCCCTGTGAATTTGGGAAAGCTGCAGGAGGTTGTTGTTGAGTTATCGCACACGAAAGAAAATCAGCGATTTGGCTGTGGCGGCCATATTGGAATTCCGACTAGTCTGTAATTCGACAGGTCTGGAGCAGTCATAGGTACCAGTCATCCCTGTGAATTTGGGAAAGCTGCCGTATGTTGTTGTTGAGTTATTGCGTCCAAAGGAAAATCAGCGACTGGGCTGTGGCGACCATATTTGAATTCCGACAGGTCTGTAATTCAACAGGTCTGGAGCCCTCATAGGTACCAACCATCCCTGTGAATTTTGGAAAGCTGCAGAAGTTGTTGTTTAGTTATCGCACACGAAAGAAAATCAGCGACTGGGCTGTGGCGGCCATATTTGAATTCCGACAAGTCTGTAATTCGATAGGTCTGGAGCCCTCATAGGTACCAATCATCCCTGTGAACTTGGGAAAGCTGCAGTATGTTGTTGTTGAGTTATCGCGCGAAAGAAAGTGTCACTGACGGAAGGACGGAAGTACGGAAGGACGGATGGACGGAAGGACGGAAGGACGGACTGACACGGTGATCACTATAGGGTCAAGCGGGGCCCTAACTAATAGATTTTCTTATCTTCATGATAAGTATACCCTCTGGTCTGTCCAGAAAAAAACTGTGAGCAGCTTAATTCTAAAGCATATAATAGACTTAAAACGTTATACATGATAAAAAGTTTAATCGTTCCATCCAGTGTAAATAAATATGTTTAAAGAAAGTGTGCTTGATATGCTGATTATTAGGTCCTCGCTATGATACAAAGACATGACATAAACTGAATGTCCTCGCAGGTTGTCCTCGCAAGTTATGCGCTAAGTCAATGCATTGTTCTCGTGTCTAACCAGCCTTTTTCTTTAACAAAAGTGTGCGAGGATACATGCGTACCCTAAGTGTTTAGGAGATCAATAGCTGTACTTGCTAACTCTATAGATGAATTGTTGGTCCTCGGAAGTATAGTGTGAAAGTAAGGTCCTCTATTGTACGCATATACGCGTATGTGTGCGTGTGTTTGTGTGATTGTGTGTGCGTGTGTGGGTGGGATAAAGTATATGATAAATGCAACTTATTGTATTTCTATGATCCTTTAAATGTACCAAAGCAATTTATAGTAGATTTTATACCATAGATTCATGATAGTATTAAAACTAATAATTCAGAAGTAGTATAAGCAGTAGCAGCAGTAGTAGTAACAATGTAAAAAAATCAGAAATAACAATACCATTCAAATTAACAATTATAATAATAAGCATTTATAATGATACGAAATAAATATAAAATCAACTAACATCTGATCTACCATTCTGTTTCCTGTTATAGGGCCGGTATAAACAAAAGTATAAAAAGTTGTGTTATATCTAAATTCCATTTCCTATAATTTACTTTATTAGTAAATTGTATGTCTAATGAAAAGCTATACCTTGAACTCTCCATGTTGAACCAGGCTGTACCATGCAACTGAGCCTCAGCATGCAATGAACAATCTATGACGTCACAAGGCTGTCTCCATGGGAGCACGCGGAAAACCGCGTAGGATCATAATTATTTGAATGCTACGATTATCTTATCGTGGGAATTGTCGCAACACTGGTATAGTGAACACTAGCAAGATATATTAGGCTGAAATTTTTAATGAGTGAAACCATAAGCCAGAAAACACGCAGTTTATGTGTACATTAAACGTATTTGTATATGCCTAGTTTTGTCACGTACGTTGTTCTCTTATCCCAATAAACTTTTCCTTTCTTTCCCATTATTGTCATACATTCCACGACTACTGTAATCATAATTATCATAGTCTGACAGAATTTTGAGTTATTTGTACCCTTCTACAAATCATGAACTATCTGAAGCTTTGGCCTACTGTGTTACAAATGGCGATCTTCAGGGGGGGGGGAAACATTATATGAATATAGGAAAAAGACGCATTTCTAAACATATAAAAATATATATAAATAAAAAAACTACTATTCTTGGGGCTGTACTGATTTTAAAACGTAACGTTGGTTCATGTGTGTTACTCTGGCCGCATGTGTTGCCAGCAGATAAAAGACAAAATTAATGTGTATAATAATATTACTATACACAGGCGCGGATCAAGAGGGGGGGGGGGGTTGGTAGGTTCAGACCTCCCACCCCCCACCCCCACGCTCTCAACCAAGGACCTTTTTTTTAGACAAATCTTATGCATGACGGGGGGTTTCGGGGAAGGGGGGGGGGATCGAGACCCCCCTCTGCACTTAACCAACGACCTTTATTTAGACAAGAAATGTTTATGCATGACACCCGTTGACCCCTCCCTGCGAAAAATCCTGGATCCGCGCCTGATACTAATGATATTATTACTGTATTCTTTTCGCGATTATGCAATTTTTTCGAATTTTCGAGGGTGTTGCAAAAATACATGATCGTGAAAACTGCATTTGATAAAAAATTTAGTATGAATACGTTTTGCAAGAGTATGGGGTTAAAAAGGGTTAATCACGAGAGCGTAGTGTGCACACTAATCATACGGGTGACCACGAGAGCAAAGCTGCACACTAATTACAATGCGGCCTCCACGCAGCGTTGTTTTATGTAAAACATATCAAGGAGTATACAGGACCTTTGAACTCCTTAATCATAAGGAAGCGTCACTGTTATACTGGCTTTACTAGCTTTAGTAGCTTGACCTTCATGGATGCAATAATTATTTTTAAAATTCAATTTGAAAAAAAAATTAATTATAATGGTCACCATGAGACAATAAAGAAAATAAGAAGTAAGAAAACAAAAAAGGTAATTTAAATCACGCTCAGAAACATATAAATGGATTCATCCGTCCAAATATGCAGGAACAAAAGCTTCATTATATGGAAATATGCTTGCGCTTGACATATTATATATTATATTAATAATCTATTATATAATATATATATATATATATATATATAGAGAGAGAGAGAGAGAGAGAGAGAGAGAGATGAAAAATGGGCTCAACTGGGCCTTGCACTTTGCTCGGCGCTCGTCCAATGTGGCGTGCATGATATTTTCGCAATACTCAGGGCGGGCCAGTGGTCAAGATCTGCTAAACACACCTGGTTTATCAACATCGCTATATGCTTACTGAACCGTGACCATATAGTTTAACAAGCGTGACAGGAGAGGGCATTATAAATGATATGAGAAAATTTGCAAAAAAAAAATTATGACGTATGACAGAAGTCAGCACCATAAGTGTTATAAAATCACGTTATTTTGAAAATTACAACACCTGAAGTATTTTGGGCGCAATATACGTATATATATATATATATATATATATATATATATATATATAATCAATATAATACATTAAGGTTCAATACATCACAGAGAAAGTGCTCTATACCGTGCAGGGGAGCATTAATAATATTATACTACTAGCTGCTCCCGTTGAAAATCCACGGCTCTATCTGATGCATATTTTCTGAATAAGCTGATAGGAACTAAACGGCGCATATTTTAATCCTAATTTTGCAGGAACTTTTGTCATGTGTTTCACTTATATGATATAAAGATTACTTCTGCTAGAATTCTCCAGGTACACCCTCCCCAAAAATATCAACATAGTAAGAAAAATTATTCTATTCCAGAAATCACACACACAAAAATTTCCCGATAAACAACATAGGTCGTGGGAAATATCGTAGATATAACGATTGTTTAAAGAAACAATCTTTATTGAGTGTAATCAGTTGAGGGTATAGTCAAAGGCATGTTAACGACACGAGTTATTTGTATACACATGCATATGTCGTTGAAGTCTCTTGTACGCGAACGTATAGCTGCCATTGTGGAAACAGATAGGCCCAGAAAAATAAATTCCATCAGTATTAAATTTTTTGTTAAAGTACTGGAATTTGTCATAGAATAAGCAGGTCTGATGCAAAATTGACAACTCTCCCAGATAAAAAGAAAGCAGCTTGATATAGTTCGATGGAAGCATTAAGCAGAGAAACCACTTCAGCCTTGGTTCGCTGCATTGTCTTACAGGTCCTTCAGCAAATTAACGCAAAATATAATATACAGATTATGCTGAAAATTTGTAGAGGGGTATAGTAAAACTACATCCGTAATCCATTATATTTTTGGAGGTAATCGGAATCACCATATATTTTTAAGTGTCATAATCAAAATTCCACAAAGGAATAATAATAATGGGCTATTAATTCCTCTCTCCCCCGAGTATAAGCCGCCCATTCGTGTTCAGTTGTTCTGCCACTCGCCTGGTGAACCCGTGTTTCTGAAACATGACAATGTTTTACATGAAACGTGCACAAATGAACGAAAGACCGATTAGTAGATTCTGGCGGGGGTTTCAAAGTCCCAAAGAGATTGAGGACCGTTAGAGGTGTGTGCAATCCCCCCTACCCCCAGGACTTCCTTTTGAAAAAAAAAACAATCATATTCTAACAACCCATAAATCGGCCGAACGATTAAAACCATGGTTATCATGGAAAGAAACTTCTGAATGTATAACAATCAACATACTTTTAAACCTATAAAATGGTGATCGTTTTAAGGGTCTCAGCTCTTTGTGTCCACTCAACGGAAAAGTGCTCCCTAATAAAAGATTCATGTGGACATGTGTTCCGCGCTTAAATTTAAAATCTTTACTTCCTTTTGGCAAAGCAAAATTTCTTAACAGGCGATTTATTGGAAATGAGGTTCAGTGGTGATTACAGGTCGCTTCCTGAAAAAGTGTGACAGAGAAAAATGTTTAGCTTTACATTTGTAGAGGGTTAGGATAAAAACATATCAAAGGACCATTTCATTTTGGAGTTAATACCAATCATCACAATATATATTTCCTTATAAACCATTATGATAAAGGACCATTCCTTTGTCCCCGTGTAGAAGATACCCATTCGTATTTATTTGTTCTGTTACTCGCAAGGTGAACAAATTTATGTGAACCCCCCCCCCCCCCCCGACCCAACCCGAATGATAATTAAGTTGTGGGGCTTCTTTTTTTTTAATTCATAAAAAAAACATGACTTGGCCGAACTTTTTTAACCATGGTAATCATGGAAACATATTTTTGAATGTATAAAAGTCAACATACCTGTATCCCATAAAAAATTTGACAAACAGTGCATGGTCACATCACTGGACTCAGTGCCCAGTGTTGACCAAACTGAAAAGCCCTCGCGTTGAAAGCGGAGTCATGAGGTCTTTGGAATAAAAACCTTTACTTCCTTTTGAGAGAGAAAATTTCTTAAGAGGCGTTACAATGGATATGGGGGATCAATGAGGATTATAGTGGACCTGCCTGACCGCGTATTGCACGGAAATGCCTTTTGGGCAGGACATGCGCGCTGGCCACGGTCTTAACAGGCCAGTGAAAATCCCCGAGGCGCCTCCTGAAAAAGCGTCACAGGCGTGGAGGACCTTGCAGCTTAAAAGAAATAGGGGCACCTAATGAGGAAATATTAAAATTATTAATTATTCAGTTTAATAGGGCATAATCCCGCAAAAAAAAACTTGTCCTAAAAGAGCACACCACCGACACGTCTGCCGAATTTGGAGAGTCAAATCAGAACGGAAGCAGGTAAACCGTGGTCTAGAAAAAACCCAACTCCGTATTAATTATATAGATGTGTACAGTTGGCATGATTTCGTCAAGCTAACTATATACATTGTATAAATTATATATATATATATGTAATATATATATATATATATATATATATATATATACAGACAAATAAATTCTGCCAAAACCCTATATAGTTTTATATACTTTATATACTTATGTATAATAGATACATGTATACATATAATCAATTCACATGCGTTCATATCTGATGCACTAACCATCCAATTCTCCAGTATTTCAGTGTCCTCTGTGTGGACACAGGTGTATCATTCTAAACAGGCCGTGAAATGTACAACAGTTCTGTGTTGCCATGGCGCCAGGTGCGTGACACCTGTGACGCGATCAGAACAGGGGATGAGTCAGCTAAGATAAACAGGTGTATAGCCAATTTATTGGTTATATTGAACTCGATGCACCGCCCAGATGTTAGCATAAGTTGCGTTTGTATATATCACTGACAGATCATTGTGTTTGTGTGTGAATTATATTATGATAACAAGTTAATTTTATTTAACTCGATCAAACAGTTGTGCATATATTCCTGAAAGCACCTGTTTTCACTTTCCTTAAGTATAGATATCCTTGAAGGCAGGTACAAACCTGCATATATATTCAACACAATACGATTATACAGATATCTGTTAAGGTAAGATTCCTGAAAATTGAACATCCACTAACACATCTTAAACCAAATTTGGACAACATTTGACGATATCCAGAAATACACTTGCACATTACAAAAAAAACATGTTCATGAACAGGCCCGGGCATTGATATATATGAATGAATACGTCTGCACGTTAGACTATAGAGTAGGAAAAATTAAAACACACACGGGCATTTGGTTACATATACTGTTCGACCGACATATATGTCCTAATGTAGGAATAACTGTCACTATTAAGCCGAAACATACCATAGTGCCAGTCATTAGATAAACATGATAGTAAAAATATCTAAACAGGTCTCCCAGTTTACTCCGTGTATATTCACTACATTAGAGATCAAATAAAGTCACACAAAAAAAGGCCGTCGAATAGGGGAGCTTGAATAGGTTCTAAATGCTCACTTGTGTTATGGGGATGCGAGTGGGTTAGTCCATTTGTAATGGATGTGTTGCTTTGATGGATGTCTTACAAAATGAAATCTACATTTATACTCGAAGACATCTGCACGTGGAAAAGTGAGTAAATATATATGAACACAACAGACTGCACATTTATACAAGGAAAATTACAACCACACTGAACAATAGAAGCAAAGTAAGCAGCGAGAAGCCTGTACATTAAAGGGGCATAATCATGCATTTGCAATAATATTTGTATTAACTGACACTGTTAATTCATTTTGGTTGAATTCAAACGTTTTCCGGCTAAATATTCCCTTCACACTGACTTACTACTTAAAATTCGATTGTTTCATACGTTGTCGTTGGTCTGTGTGTGGGAAAACACGGTCCATTTTTACCAGTTTCCCACAACCACACTGCTCATTCGTTTTTTATGCGATTTTAGCCAGCGTAACAATTCTCAAACTAAGAAAAGAAACAGGAAAGAGGAAACAAAACTTTGAAGCAAGAAAATCTTAATTTGTCAGGTAGTATGCTATGTAAATGCTTTAAATCACGGATCGCGCCCAATGCAAGCATCGAACTCCTATACAAGAGTAAGCAAACGGATCTTAAGGGGAAACTTTGGCAGATGCCATAAAATTCTGAGGAAAAATAACTTTCTGTATTTCAAAAATATTTGACATGCCTGGTATGTGAATAGGTCCCTTTAAGGAAGTACACATGTATGTGCACTCTCACACTCTCACGCATAGAAAGAAACATAACAAATTCCCCGAAACCACAAGCATGTTACAAGCATGCACAAATATACACTACAACACGAGCACAATGAATTGCTTGAGGGTACGTGCTTCTATTATTATCCTTTAAATGTGATCATTTGTGAACACGAATGTTATTCCTAGCTATGGGTGGTTGTGGACAAGCCGTGGATACGCCACTCAGTATAGGCATTCATTTTGGATTATTAGTGCCTTTACTGCTATAAATCAAGTAACCTGTGTAGGACGTACTTTTATGGCGTCAAAATTTAAAACAAATACAAGGGGATTTATCAATATTTGCTGAGTTATAACGAAATCTTTCTTGCGCATACTTGGTGTTATTAGAAGGTACACAAGGTTGGTCATATGCAGATCAAGACGTTTTAATGGTTTCATTGCATTTAAATCTTCCTGCTCTGATATAGCATCGTTCTCGATGGCCGTGTTGTTAAATATAAAAAAATATAATAATTATTTCTTCATCGACATTTTTAATGCGATTTTCGAAAAGTAATAATAATCCACCTAAATCTTACTATCTGCTTCTGATTGCAGATGTAAAGTCAAACCAGCAATTCTTATACTCATATATAGTTAAATTTAAAGGGGGAACCAGTCTTTATTAACTACCGGTTTAACACTTTAACGTATCCTCACTGCCCTTAACCTAGTGAACTGCCTCAGTGTCAGACCAGTACCGCTAATAATGACTGATGGTCTGAATATTGTATAAATGCTGTGCTGGATTTGAAAGTTATCATCCCATTATTGTCATAATGTAGCATAACAGTGGCTTGTCCCAGAAACATGAGTGTCCCGGATACAGACCTGCCTTGTCTGCCTCAGACTAGGTGTGAACCCTTTCTTTTTCTTATTTAATTACACAAAATGCATAAATTTAGATTTATTTGTCTTAAATTTTATATTTCTGACTATTTATACATTTTGTCTTATCTTTTATAAAAGACCGCAAATATGACTCACGTTATCGCCTTTCTTATTTCAGAGAAGTAAATAATGCACAACAGTTTGGCAAATATAGATTGTTCAATACAATAGATAGATAGATTTGCGCTATCTACGCTAGCTCAGGCAGCGGATATACACTGGCGTCGTCCCAGGCTGACTTGTTTTATCAAAGGAGAACTGAGACGACTGAATGCAGTGTATCCAGGAGGAGGAGGAGGGCATGCGCCATCCATCAGACAACATAATAAATAGTGATCTTAATAATAGCGATTAATAGCGTATGGGAAAGTACAATACCATATGAATCATATGCAAAAGTACAAAACTATATCTGCATAACAGCGCCGATGATGGTATTAGAAATTTTGTAATCTGGCAACATATCAAACAAGAGTTGCGGGTACTTATCCGGGTGTTTTTTACATCTACCGATCATTTACTCTGACAGAGCAATTGAGACCAGTTACCGTTTCTGTATATAAGAATGGATCAAAAACCTATTAGTGAGACAGATTAAGCGCTGTATGAATTGGGCGGATGAATACACGATAAACTATGTGTACACTCCCTGGCTCGGATTAATATGGTCATTAGTTATACCGCCAGTGACGTGACGATATACAGTGTCACTAATGAGAGTCGTTTATCAGCTCGGGCCAGGGCATTTTCCATGTGTTGTTAACAAGTACATATATATGATGTTTATAATATATCATCTTGCAATTAAGTGCTC
This sequence comes from Sipunculus nudus, assembly GCA_026874595.1. Classification (NCBI taxonomy): domain Eukaryota; kingdom Metazoa; phylum Annelida; class Sipuncula; order Golfingiida; family Sipunculidae; genus Sipunculus; species Sipunculus nudus. The sequence continues at coordinate 5,978,166 of CM049319.1, forward strand.
TGGTAAAATCTCTCTTTGTTTCGAGTAGGATTAATGTATTCATGTAATGGTTCATGTATTAGTATACAATAATAACTGATATTCATATATTTTCGTGTAAACTGAGACTATTGGACAACACTTCATAAGTGTATTCTAACCGTGAAATGCATTCTTCAGCAAGTAACTCTAAATTAACATACACATGAACTCCATGCTGAGTAAGCAGTATGTTAATGTATGTATTAAAGTGTAAACTTAAAAAATCGGCATGTTATTACATGTGTTAATCCAGTTATTTTACAACACGGTAATACAAAAGATATTGAAATATAAACGTCTGTGACGCTCGATATTTCGTTTGGACGGTCGATTCTTGGAGTCTTAGGGTCCCTATGCTTCAACTGATTCCTAGTTGCAGAAAGAAAAGAACAAACCATGAGACACTCGAAAATCACCTTAACTGATTTACAAGCAGCCTTTGCTTAGGAACAATTAACCTTGCCAAAATCTCGAGTGAACATTTTTAATTCTGTTGAATATAAAAGAAAACGCATTGGCTAATTATATTTTGATATGAAATCGCGGATATATTTGATATTTGAATGCTAATAGGTTTACAAGGTAAATGAAGGTGTAGAAAGGTGAAACGCAATACAATGAAACGCATAATATGCATAAAACATTAATTATTATATATGGTATACTTAACTTTCTATATAATTCTGTATGAATCTATATAATTCTGCCTCCGAGCTATCACCTGTGATTGATATATATATATATATATATATATATATATATATATATATATATATATATAGTTAATGTTCCAAAATCTTACAAAACACTTCCGAACAATATTCATGCGTTTTAATGTCATAGTTCTTGGCAACTGCAAGTACAGTTAAACCCCGCCATAAGACCACCCTCTTATACCGCGATCACCTCGAAATAACGACAACATTTTACATGGTCCCGATTATTTTTACTCTTTATATCATATATCTGAACCTTGAAATAACGGCATTTATTTTGAAACAAGGGGTTGGACTGGAGCTTGATTACTGATCACTGAGTACTGAGTAAACCTTTCCAGACCAGACATATATTTATATGCAACACTAAATATTACAGTCCTCACATGGACAAAAAGGTGGATGGATAGAGCGAAATTCATTGATAGTCAGACCAGGGAAGGGTGTTTAAATGAATTTTTCATATTTTTAAAGACCTGTCTCTAAGGCAATTTATTGTTTTACCGACTCAAAACAACCCAACAAAATAATGTGGTGCGAGCCGGTTACATTTTTTGTCAGCTTGCCTAGGAAATACATAACGTTGCACTCGTTCTTGAAATGATGTATATGATCAACACAAAATTTAGTTCATTTTAAGAATTCTTAAAGGACTTTGTACAAATTAGCAACATTACCACAGGCCTGGACTACAATGGCTAAAAGATTCTCCACAAAATTGAGAGTGGCCAATCCGTAGAACATTTTTTGTATAACCTAATTATTTTCGTTGGGCACAGATCCTTAATTTTAATTGATCTGGTTTAAACTGTATGCTTTTTCATTTCGTACATGATTATTGATTAAGATATATCATGCGTAAATACAAAAAAATAACATTCATTACACTTATTATAATATTAGTTTATAACTAAATTATAATTTAACGTTACTATGTGCTTCCTTATAAATTTCTTACTACTATACCTTGTTTTCGTTTGGCATTAATTGATAGACGCCTGTTAATGACGGACCGTATTATGATATAAGCACAGTCCGCCCGTCCGTTTATTTATAGTGTCCCCGAGATACTTTATTTGGGATTTGATAGATTTTCACGAAAATCACTATAACTTTTTACCTATATATCGGTTATCCTCTCGAGTTCGATTATAGATAGAATACACAATATATTTAATGAGGACAGATGTCACCAAGCTAATTCGTGCATGGTGTCGCTGTACCAGGAAATTTCAAGAAACTCAACAGAAATATTAACCAGTATAATATCTTGCTTTAGTATGATTCCTTGCAAAATTCATGCATACATAATGAGGTCAGAGGTCAGTATACTTTGATGGCATTTTGATGACTTCGCAAAAATCTGATGGGTTTAATGAAACTCATTATATAAATATTAACCAATAAAGATACTCCCTTGAATTTAATTTACCACCGATGACCATGTGGTCTGTTGTTGGATTACTGCTAGTCAACCCTCACTAAGACGACCACATCTCAAGTGCGACCAATTTATGGAGGCCCCGTTGATACTATAGTACTTTCGAGGTTATTACGGAACATGTATTTGAAACCGCAAGGGTTGTACTATTAAACGCCATTCAATCGATTTTAGAAAATGAAGCCTTTAGATAATAGCTTACAGTGTTTGTGCTGATCAGAAAATCGGTTGACAATGTACAGTTTACTGTACATCAAATATTTTCGGATCCTAGTACCAATTCATGAACAGTTTTCAAATGGCCTTACACGCATCAATGGGCATGCTCAATGAGGAAGGTACATTCACGTATATGCTGATGGCTTAATGTACATTAAGTACTCAAATAATTGTATATGGACTCCAAATCTTCAAACCATTTGTACGTTCAAAAATGACATGTGGGTTACTTATATTATATTATATATAAAGTCGAACCTCTATAATGTGGGCACCCTTGGGACTGGACCAAAGTGCCCACTTTAAAGAGGTGCCCACTATATGGAGGTAATGGCAAGCACACAGAGTGCTGCCCACTAGTATGATATATTGCTGTAATTCCTCATGTTTTGAGATTACTAAATAAACTTATTTCATGTATCATCTCTCTTTATTTAATGATAAGTTTTCAGTGACAATTTATTTTTAATTATCAAGACTTTTGTTAGAGAATATGTATTTTATCACATAAAAGTATGGACAAAAAATACGCACAAAGGAACCACTGTGCAGGTGGTCTATAGGATAGCTGATATATTAATTTTTTTATATATTTTATAAACACAAAATGGCAAAGCAGCATGTGGTTTTTAGCATTACCCTAGGAAGTAATAATTTCTTAATGATATATTCTTTGAAGTCTAGTCAATTTCTGATGAAAAAATACACAAGTAAAAAAGCAAAGACAGTATGTCACTCATCTAAATTCTATCATCTTAAGAAAACATTCTATATCAAGTTGACAAGTAAGTAAAACAAAAACATTAATCTATTCACTGGAAGTCCATAAATCATTTGAAGTGTGTGATACACTTTGAATCAATGTGTTAAATTGTCACAGTTCTTATGTCTTGGTGAAAATGTCTGTGATTGTGGATTGTTCGGAGCAAAGTGCACATTGTAGCTTTGCAGGTTGAACACCATTTGAACAGTATGAATTGTTATGTAACAACTGTTAAATAGACACTGCCCTGGTCTAGTGGGCATGTACCTGACTACCTGTAATGGGCAAGAGGGGCATTTAGCAGTGTCACCTCATCACAGAGTATTGATTGGGTGAATGAGCAGGGCTTTCTTCCACTCTTGGTAGCCAAACAAACAAATATTAATTAATTAGCATAGGGCAATTTAGTCTGAAGTGATCTCTGACTTGAGCTGGTGCAGCAATATCAATCTAATTAGTATGCATGCATCCCAAGCTAAGTCTTGAGTCAAGTAGATTATAATCATTATTATGCAATGTTCACTTATACACCTCTAAATTTGGTTCATTTGTTTTGATTTTTATTATTAAAATTTATGAATATCAAATATAATTAATAATTAATAAATAATAAAGGATTAATATTATCTTAATAACTTTAAAAGCACTATAAAGAAGGCTTACAAAGAAGCTGTAAGTTCAACCTTGAAAATCCGTAAAGTGCCCACATTAGCTCTGGAAAACTGCCCACTATAGAAAATATAGAGGTGCCCACATTAGCTAAACATAATAAAGAGAAGAAAAAACGGGACTGCCCCAAAGTGCTCACTTTATAGAGGTGCCCACTTTATAGAGGTGCCCACTAGGAGAGGTTCCACTGTATATATATATATATATATATATATATATATATATATATATATATATATATATATATATATATATATATATACTTGTATACTCGTGGAGTCTCTAATAATTTGTCCCGAGGCCCTGTTGTAGCCGTATTTGGAAGATTCTTACACACAAATACCCATGCACATATCTTTATTTGTAATTTATATTTATATTAACCTAAAATTAACTTTATATTTGATGTTAGATAGTAATATTGTACTTACAGTTAAGGTGGGCTAAAAGGATCTGGTACATCATGACATATTGAGCGAGAATCCTGATGACATATTATGATACCAGCTGATATTGTTAAACGAGCTCTCGCTGTGCATCTGTGTGCAAAAAAAACAGACCACACGTTAGTATCCTGAACAAAACTGAGTGGTTAACTAAGCCAGCTGAGCTGACAGCTCGTTCAAATATACTGGGCTGGTGGTACATGACTTTCATACAACTCGGCAATATTGACACTGTATGACTCTCAAGTGAATGCACTGTTACACTATGTGAGATAAAAATCAGAATGATTCTCATTAAACCGTGGTTTAATTTATGTTCGATTATTTATAATTGGGATGTCCTTGTGATAAATCTCCGTTTAATCAAATTGGGGTATGATTTTTTTCGTTGACAATATTGAGTCCGATTAAATTTAGCAAGTGGGAAAGTCTGATCAAAACAATCATGATTAATTCTTCTCTTAATAGCTCACTTGTTTGATTACGTGTTTAATGTGGCTGTATATCGCTTTCATTTTGATATATATCAGCTACATAAACAACCAGATATTCCAACTTTAACTTGAGCATTTTGGCGTGATCCTCTACCCAATATCGAACCCGGACAGGTTTATATCACAGGTCGCATGTTGAAATTATTGGCAAACCGGTAGTACATATAAAGAATGAGTGATCGAATATGTATCCATGGTTACGGCGATTGGCCACAGAGTCCAATCTCTGACCGAGGAACGTCGTGAAATTCTTAACTAAATTAGGGTTCTATTTTATTGCATCATATCGATAAAAATAATCTTTCAACCTCTTTCTCATTTTTCATGTTTTGTTTTGCCTAATATCTTACTTATTGTCCCCCCCCCCGGGGCCACGGGAGAACATGTTGTCTTCAGTGCCATCGTCTGTCGCCGTAAGCGTCGTCGTTTGCACTGCACAAACAAAGCAATTCTAATTCCATTTAATGATGGAAAGCTCTCATTAAATATAAGTGACTTGGGATAAGTGTTAGTTATATATCTGTTGTTGAAATTTAACCTGTGACCGCTGAGTAGCACATTCAAAACAACCGGATGTGTTAAATTAGATATTTCTCCAAGGGGGAACAACAGTCAAAAGTTTTCCAAAAGCAAGTGAATGTTCGATGTAACATGGGCGTATATAACGCCACTTACTAACATTTTATATCAATTAAGCATACACTTCTCGCTGTGTTTACACATATTGTTATATATAACACATCCTATAGTAAAATATGATTTTGCGGCCGCTGCGGCTGGGGCAGCGTCCACCATGATAAGTAACACGATGCGGGAACTGTTCTATGCCTGTATAATCAGGCAAGAAAATGATACTGAAAGCTTTATGTACAAAACACTAATCACTCTGATCATCATAATTACGAATCATTCCCTGCAGTTATTACTGCCTCTATCATGAGCCACAATAGGCTTCATAATTCGTTAATACTGTGGTATTTTATTATCATTTGCTGTCACTCCGTACTGGTGTATGCATCTTTATTACTCTACCTTGGTTATTAATATATATATATATATATATATATATATATAAATATATATATATATATATATATATTTATATCATGTGTAAGGAATCAAACAATTGTAAGCATCGTGTTGACTAATTAGACGAAACTAATGATGCTTACAATCGTTTGATTCCTTACACATGATATATATATTGATACGCTCTGGTTATACCATAGAGCACTTTGCCATCAGTGCATTGCAAACAACCTAGAAAAAACAATTGTATGTACATATATATATAAAGGCTTATATATTTAAAGACTCACAATTGGAGGAATATCTGAAGATTCCGGTACTCTCCAGCCAAAATTTTAGCGCGTCACATGAGAATTTGTAACATCCCAGTGAATGGTGATCTATGTCAAATTGTGCAGGATTGTTTGAAAATAATGACTAAAGAAAATATAAGAGTTAAATTGTTTGCACAACTGGATTTTGAGGTAGTCGGTGGTGGTCAGTGTGGTTACTACAAGAGCAACCTTTGATTCGATCCACCTGCTAGCCGTGAACACACGACTCGGCAAGCATTTAAATTGGGTTTGTAAGCCTACTTCAGACGTGATTCAAGCGATACTGTATTTACAGCAGCGCTCACCTACCCTGCTGCATTAATATCTTGGTAAACAGCCGATAATCTTCACAATAGGTTTTGATTGATAATTTAACACAATGAACTAGCACATCAAACTAAAAATCAGTCTTTATTTCCCGTTTCGCGTAAAATTTGGCTATCGTCCAGTAACTCGTGCGAGCCATGCTTGCATTCATGCGGTCAGAAATTCAAGAAACACGCAGAGAAATTAACCAATATTCTGAGTTAAAACTGAATTTTTCTCGTACATGGTATAGGTGTTGCTAGAAAGTATACAAAATAAGCTAACGATTAGTCTGGTGTATGACAAGTGACAATATGCCTTTAGGAAATGAGGTGTTGTTAAAAATGATAATAAAAAATTTTGCATCCTCACAAAGCGACATACAGTGCAGTCCTCGCTGAGGGATGTAAAGGCACGCCCACGCAAAGTAGGCTGGTCGTAAACTCTCTAATGATAGAAGACCGAAATGGCGCTATCCAACAGCTTGGAATTTCGGAAGTCTAGGCGGACGCTTGGCCCCCCAGAACCGACCGTCTGAGTTAGACTTCGAGCGTCACAGCCTCGACCCCCGCATTCCTGATATCTTCAGTTGTTATAACAGCCTCGATAAGTAGAGACGTGGGAAAAAGGGATTCTAGCCTTTTCATTTATTTAGATAATGCTCCTAAATAAGAAAGTAAACAATATTGGAGGCGTGTGCTATATTTGTTGCGCTTTGCCAGCACATGACCTCTTTCTCTATATTGCAGTGAACTCGAAACAACAGAGCGCACTCATGGATCGCATATGGCTCCGCCGGTGCTGGTAAAAACAATAAATTGTTCACATCTTTCGAGCCTTCCGTATTTGGTATTGGTTTATTGTATCCTTTCTATACTTTTTTTATATCAAATTCTGGATTTACAGAAAAAAAATGTACTACAGTAATCCATTCATATCTTACACCCACACATGAAAACATTTATTCCAGTGTTAAAATCACCAATAATTACATTATAATGATCACGGTTCTGTGACTGTCACGCCGATTTCCAGGTTTACATTTTATTCTTAATTAGACTTGAGTATATCCAGCCGTTAAGCATCATTCATTTGAAAAATATAATGACCGCTCAATTGTAATTAGAGCCTGTGTTAATTTGTGCGAAATGCCCTTATGGTGGTGTGAGTACTTTTCACTTGGGAATATTTACTTCCCAGTTCTCATAATTAATTTAAAACCTGATTTTGGACATAAGGGGTTTTCTTCCAATTCTGTCCTGTTTTGTTTTTGCTTTTTTTGACAAGGTATTAAGACAAAATGTGAAAATTGGCTGAGAAAAAGGTTCTTTTGAAAAGAAGAGTTGAATATATTCTGAATATTTCCGGGTAAATGGAAAGCTGTATTAGTGTTGTCTTTTTGTTTTTTATAAAATATTTGAAATGGTAAATAAATATTGATAATTGGTGGAAGTGATTAAGATAAAAAGCTGGAAGTTTTGCAGGTATACATGCTCCGAGTATCCTTGAAGAAATATACACCCAAAGGCAGTGCATTTACAAATGTAAATAAAAACGATCCTTTATTATCTCTAAAGATCTAGACCTATACTGATTCTTTGTTGCTATAAAAGTAGACAGATGAGCATCCTTCTTTCTGTTTGTGGAAGTGCCTTTTGAACTCTTCTTCCAGTCATGCAGAATGCACACCAAACCAGTGTCAAAATAATTCCTGTTCTTATCGTATATACGGATGAACTTGAATCACAGAGAATCACACAATCACACACACAGTCACACACGTTCGATTATATATCCTAATACGGCTATTGTCCTGTTTTTGAGCACCACCGATTTCTTATGTGAAGAACCAGTTAATTTGTTATTTCTCAGTTAGACCAGTGGGTATAAAGAGACCTGTGGTTTAAATAACAGTTAAAACAAGTTGATATGTTCTTATGTTAACAATAACATAACAATTATGATATTTTGTGAGTCAACGCAGCGATCTTTAACATCAACATCTTCTTTTTAGCTCAGCTGACGGTAAGTCATCTGAGCTATAGCGATCACCCTTTTTCCGTCGTCCGTCCGGCCGTCTGTCCGTTAACGCGGCACAAATCGTAACCGCTGGACCTGGAAACTTGACATCCAGGGAGGCCCATGAAAATTTTCCCTGAAAACCTGGAATTAGGTCTCTGTTACCCATATTCTTCGAGCTATGAGGCTCCGAATACCCCCCCAGAATAATGGCAAATTTGATACAAAAGCTAAAGTATCTGAACAACTAATGTATTGATCACCATGATTCTTTGCAGGTATATTGATCATGCAGATAGGTCAATGAAAGGTCTCTTTGGAGACCTGGAATAAGGGCTCTGTTACCCATATTCTTCGAGTATGGGCCCCTGAAGTACCCCCCAGAATAATGGAAAATTTGGTACGAAAGCTCAAGTATCTGAACAACTAATGCATTGATCACCATAATTTTTTTGCATGGATATTTGTCATGGAGTTTTCCATCAGTTTCTGCAGACTGGTGGCGCCACCTGTATCTTTTAATTTTGTACGATTTTTTTTCCTCTAGTTTTGAGATCTTAAATGATGCAGTCATCTGTTAACAGGGCACAAATGGTAAAAACTGGACCTAAAATCTTTTTATCTTGACATGCAGGGAGGCCCATGAAAAGTCTCCCTGAAAAGCTGGAATTAGGTCTCTGTTATCCATATTCTTTGAGCTATGAGACTCCGAAGTACCCCCCAGAATAATGGAAAATTTGATACAAAAGCTCAAGTATCTGAACAACTAATGCATTGATCACCATGATTCTTTGCATATATATTGATCATGGAGTGTTCCATCAGTTTCTGCAGACTGGTGGGGCTACCTGTATTTTTTTATTTTTTACGATTTTTTCTCTATTTTTGAGACTTTAAAATATGCAGTCATCTGTTAACAGGGCACAAATCATAACAGCTGGACCTAGAATCTTCTCTCCTAATATGCAGGGAGGTCCGTAGAAAGTCTCCTAGAAAACATGGAATTAGGTCTCTTTTACCTATATTCTTCGAGCTATGGGGCTCCGAAGTACCCCCCCCCCCCCCCCCCAGAATAATGGAAAATTTGATACAAAAGCTCCAGTATCTGAACAACTAATGTTTTGATAACCATGATTTTTTGCATGGATATTTTTCATGGAATGTTTCATCACTTTCTTGAGACTGGTGGCGCTACCGGTATTTGTTTTATTTTTACGATTTGTTTTTCTCTATTTTTGAGGCCTATTAAGATGCGGTTATCTGTTAACAGGGCACAAATCCTAAGGACCGGACCTAGAATCTTCTCTCTTGACATGCAGGGAGGCCCATTAAAAGTCTCTGTGGAAACCTGGAATTAGGTCTCTGTTACCCATATTCTTTGAGCTATGGGGCTCAGGAGTACCCCCCCCCCCCCCCAGAATAATGGAAAATTTGATACAAAGTATCAAGTATCTGAACAACTAATGCTTTGATAACCATGATTTTTTGCATGGATATTGGTCATGGAATGTTTCATCACTTTCTGTAGACCTGTATTTTTTTCAATTATTACAATTTTTTTACTCTTTTTGAGACTTTAAAAGATGTGGTCATCTATTAACAAGGCACAAATCTTAACCACTGGACCTAAAATCCTTTTATCTTGACAAGCAGATAGGTCAATGAAAGGTCTCTGTTACCCATATTCATATTCATAATGGAAAATTTGGTACGAAAGCTCAAGTATCTGAACAACTAATGCATTGATCACCATGATTTTTTTGCATGGATATTTGTCATGGAGTGTTTCTGCAGACTGGTGGCGCCACCTGTATTTTTTTTTGATGTTTTACGAATTTTTTTTTTCTATTTTTGAGACCTTAAAAGATGCGGTCATATGTTAACATGGCACAAATCGTAACCACTGGACCTAGAATCTTATATCATGACATGCAGGGAGGCCCATTAAAAGTCTCCTTGAAAACCTGGAATAAGGTCTCTGTTACCCATAACCTCTGAGCTATAGGGCTTTGAAGTACCCAAAAGAACAACTAAAATTTTAATACAAAAGCTCTAGTATCTCAGCAAATAATTCATTGATTGCCATGATTCTTTGCATGCAATCATCAAAGCTGCTGAACTTCTGTTTTTTCGGGGAAGGGGAGCAGACTCTCATATCGAGGTGGTCAGGTAGTTGAGCAGCCTTCACCTGTTCCTTGATGAGGTCTAGTGTTGGCTGTCTTTGGTTCTGTGGGATCACCTTCATACTGCGCTGTTTCGGATTAAGGAACACAGCCACCCTGTGCGGTGTGAACTTTGTCTGAAATAGCAAAGTTGAATGTATATAGAATTATGTAAAGCTAAACCATTATTATTATTCAAATATAAGGTCTTTAATATATAACAAATATGTCATTTTGGTATGGTCATATTCATACATATATTTTATGCACAATCATAATATTACCTCCAGGTAGGTCAGACATGTGTTCTTCAGAACCTGTATGGCCTCTGAATCGCTTTCCTGGACTTTGCAGTGGGACTTGATTTGTGCAATCCAAGGCAACACAAGATGTATGGTAGGAGTGTTGCTGGCCTCCAATTCTGCAGTAGCGATCTTGAACATCTATTTCAAAATAAAAACAAAAATGTGGATAGTATATAAGAATATCTATGTCATGGTATATATGAATATCTAGGTCTTAAAGCTCCTAATTAAATTGATACAGCTTCGCAAAGCATACTAGTTATTAATTTTACAATTATGTATTTATGTCTGATCAGAATTTAAAACTGGCCATATTAAAAGGAAAGATTCAATTACCTTCAGAAATGACACAAGTTCCTGTAGCAGATCCTGGTTGATGACAGAGACCCTGTGGACTTCTGCAGGGGCGTGCTGAACCAGTGTTGTTGTTACGGCATCCCTCAGTTCCAACATGCTTTGAAGCATATCAAATGTTGAATTCCACCTGAAAGCGCAATATATTCATCTTTAATACACAACTATTTTACCGGCATGTGTATGTTTGCATGTTTGTCTGTCTGTAAGAAAAAATTATTTCTATATCTCATATGTATTTTATTCTGTATAGATAAGGGAGCTATTCTTAACATTTAAATACCTTGTTTCACATGACTGCACCAAACTCTTGCATAATAGGATTGACAGGCCAGTCTTCTTGAAGTACTTGACCACCCCCTTCACAGCAGTCAGGCAAGCAGTCACTTCAACTGGACACTCTTTCCTCTCGTCGAACACGTGGCGTAAAACTGTATTCAGGACATGTGCGACGCAATCCAGTCTGTCCTCATGACGTAATGCTGCGATCATGTTTGAACCACGGTCTGCAAAAATATCAAAATAACAATTTTACCTCTCAGATACACAATGTTTTATCCTCAGTCCATAACATACACAAATTTAACCTATAAAAAATAAACTTGTATAATAAATAAATATATATTTAAATTAAAACATACACAAATTACACATAATAAATATAATATATATGAGTGTGTATGTTACTTATAATATTGTACAGTGTATATTCAGAAGTGAATGTTTACCTGTTGTGAAGATTATCCTCTTGGTTTGGATGTCTTTGATGTCCAGTCTGCTGAGGACCTCAAATATGGCACTGCGTACATTATCCCCAGTTTTCTTCTTGGCTGGGTCGAATTCCTCTGTACACAGGACCCGACTGGTGAGGTTCCACTGTTCTGTTATCCAGTGTGCTGTGACTGTCAGATAGCTGAGTTTCCGATAAGAATCACTCCACATGTCACCAGTGAATGATACCCTGCCTCTGGATATGGCTGCTGCTAAATCTTCTTTCAGACTGTTCCGAACAGATTTAGCCATCCCGGTTGTCTTTCTGCTGACAGTTGTTGGGTTTGGAAGGATGTCACCTGCATCAAGGAGGGAGGGAGACTGGTGCTGCAGCTTGAGTAGTTCCTGGATCAGGGCTTGAAATCCCGACCCACCAACCACACTGTATGGCCTGATGTCCTGGCAGACAAACTTGACACAGGCAGCAGTAACTTTCTCTTTCTCACCTCGTGATATGGGCTTTGATTTGGTTGGTGTTGTATGCCTGATTAGTGATGTCTGTCCAGCTGAGACCCGACACCTGCAGAGTATAAAGGAGGAGACAACTGATCATGCAGATCACAATATCATTTAAGTTAAACAACATTTTAGAAAAGTGTGATAGCTGATGCTCAGACCAGGTATACAGACATGTATATTTAGTGCAATAAAGCCAGTGAAATAAAGACTTATTTATTTCTAAGTAACCTAAATATTCATAACATTGCAGTGTTTATATAGAGCTATGAAGCATGCGTGTTAGGTAATGACCTGATTTGTTATTACAAGCAAAGGAGTAAATAATTAATAGATTAATTAGCAGTTAGACTAACACCTGAGATGATAACTGGCTCATTCATTATTCAGTGGACCATGACTGCCCAGTGAGATGGGTGAAGCAATCAACTGATTAGGACCTGGCAATTACAATAAATCTATTTACCTGTGCCTTTTCAATGTTGAGGTCCCAGATTGTCGTCCACCATAGGAGAAGGCTTGGTGACAAGCCAGGCAGGCAGCAAAGGGCAGAGATTCTCCCTGGTTGTTCCTGACTATCCCAAATGATGACCACACATCTGATTTTCCTACTTTTGCTGGTTCCACAGAGTATGTCCCATTGCTGATCCTCGAGGTGACCTCCGAATTAACAATTTAAATAGATTTTAAATAATAAATAAGTCACTTTGGTGTTTAAATGTTATTAATATAAGGGTAATAGCTATATCAGTTATGGTAACACCAAATATGGCTTTATGTTATATTGCATGTTTTACAGCTGAGATATGTACTGCTTTCTTATGATACGTGCCAATTCAGGGTTAGCTATCAGTATAAAAAATAATACGTATATATACTATCTTTGCACTTGTAAGTGTTGTATTGAAGAATAAAATCATGCTTACCTGCTGAGGTCTCCGTCCTTGAAGCCATAATCTTGCAGTTAAATTCTCAGTATGATGATGTCTTGGTAGATGATCTGGGCTATGTGATGATGGGATTATGCCCAACCTTATATACTAGTTAGGACACCATGCCTCAGTGGACATGAGGGCTTGGTGGACATTGGACAAGAACGCCCACCTGAGAAACCATACCATGGGTGGGTACTCGGGCTACATAAGAAACTGACAGCAGTGAGGGTAATCAGAGCCTAAGATGGAAAACACCCTGCCCCTGGAAATTAATTAGTTAAACTGGGAAACCCATATACTGCTGGGGCCTAGGGGTGCAGTGGGGAGATTAGGTCTTCAATGAAACAACCCTCACCATGAGCATTGATGTGTCATTATTTTGCATTATACTATGCATAAATTTCATTATAAACACTTACTTTACAAATAATTGGGGAACATTGAATGAATAAATAAAAATTGGATCACATTGATCTTTAAAGAACTGTATGTACTAAATTATGGTTAAAAATATCACAAAAATTTTGACTGAAATTTAACAATTAACAGTTTTATATCCATTTCATAAAATTTCACCATACCAACTTATCAACCCGCAGCCCGCCCCGCCCCGCTCTAACTTCATTTCGGCCCGCCCCGCCCCGCAAACTCATGAATGTAGCCCGCCCCGCCCCGCAAAGAAAAGAATGCGGGGGCCCGCGGGGACCCTAGCATGCATATTCATCATGGAGTGTTCCATCAATTCCTGCTGACTGGTGGCGCCACCTGTATTTTTACGATTTTTTAAATGATTTTTTCTCTATTTTTGAGACCTTAAAAGATGCAGTCATCTTTTACCCATATCCTCCGAGCTGTGGGGCTCAGTAGACCCCCAAGAAAAAACTTAAAATTTGATACAAAAGCTCTAGTATCTCAACAAATTGTGCATTGATTGCCATGATTCTTTGTATGCATAGTCATCATGGAGTGTTTCATCAGTTCTTGCAGACTGGTGGCGCCACCTGGATTTTTTTCCAACTTGTATGCATTTTCTCTCTATTTTTGAGACCTTCTAAGATGCGGTCGTCTGTTAACAGGGCAGGGAGGTCAATGAAAATTATCCTTGGAAACCTGAACTTAGGTCTCTGTTACCCATATTCTATGAGCTATGGGGCTTATATGCACCCCTAGCATAATTGGAAATTTGATACCAAAGCAGGGCACAAATTATAACCATTGGACCTAGAATTTTCTGAAAATCCAGGGAGGTCCATGAAAAGTCTCCTTGGAAATATTATATTACGTCTCTGTTACCCGTGTTCGATGAGCAATGGGGCTTATAAGCACAACCCAGAATATCTGAAAATTTGATATCAAGGTAGGGCACAAATCATAACCACTGGACCAAGAATCGTCTCACTTGGCATCCTGAGAGTTCCTCAAAAGTTCTCCCCCCAAAACCTGAAATTGGGTCACTGTGACCTATATTCTCAGGGTTTTTTGTTTGTTTATGCATCCCAGAAGTAATGAAAAAAAAAACACACAAATTGCCAGGTTCCTCAGGAAAGGCTGGTTGGATTGTCATCCAATTTGGTGTGCTAATGAGTCTTGATGAACTTAAGCTAATAGGCATAAATGATGATGCCACCTATATTATCTGTGCAAGGACATATTGTCAACATGTCAGTCGGCTGAGCGTCATGACCCACGTGTCACTTGTTAGAGTTTA
Organism: Sipunculus nudus; assembly: GCA_026874595.1. Taxonomy (NCBI): domain Eukaryota; kingdom Metazoa; phylum Annelida; class Sipuncula; order Golfingiida; family Sipunculidae; genus Sipunculus; species Sipunculus nudus. The sequence continues at coordinate 5,993,294 of CM049319.1, forward strand.
GCCCCGTCAGGAAGTCCACCAGCTAAAGATGTGTTATACGTCACATCAGGACAATTAGTAAGCCGCATCAGGAAACGGACACATAATATACATATTTGTGAAAGAGCAATGAAGGTTAATATCCAAGCATGCCATTACAAAGACGGTGGATCCAAGATGTCTTCCTAGGTGTTTTCACGGTTGTACGGACGAAAAGCCCCTGTGAATTCCCTCACGCTGGGCAATTCTCGTTCATAGTTGTTAGAAAACACGGTCGTGTGTACAGCTGGTGGAGATCGTACATCCGGATCGGGTAGCTCCCGTTAACTGATAAATCTCGTTTTTTGTGCATCCTACTTTTATCACACCAGAAACAGCCACGGGGCTCCTGTTGGGCCAGGGTTGATCCAGTGTATATTTAACGGTGTGTCTATTCTGCGGCAGTGTATCACGTGACAGGTTGCAACCAATTACTCCCTCGCTGATGTTGTAGGGTTCCGTTAACAAGTGTTTGAGTCAAGCGGATCAAAGCGGCACCTGACATAAAACTAAGGCAAAATCAGTTACCGGTATTTCAAGGGGATGTTTTATTACACTTGATTATATTAATATTATCTCGCTGGTCTTTACAAACGCTCACGGCCGTAGGAACAATATGCTATGTTTAGTTTATACGCTAGCGTTTACCACTTTCAAAAGGTTGTTCATTCATGCTGTGGTATTAATGACCATATGCCGGACTTTTTCCAGTGACTTTACTGATCTGTTTAAAATTGGAGACTTTATATCTACAGCAGCTGACCTTTCCAAACCAACTTTCTATATCCAACTGATAAATTCCTTTCAGCTCTAACTACAATGTTGAGACAGTGACAAAGAATAATACATTAAAACATTAATAACATTAAAACTGACGCACCCTTCCTCTCCGATTCAGTGCAAGTATGGAAATGACGGTGGCACTAAGTCGTTGTCACCCAACTCCTAATGTTGCAACGCCTCCGAAATACCCGTTTTTTTATTCAAAGTAAAATGACATGTGTATCCTGAAAGTGCTGCTGTAAATTTTTTTTTAATAATTCTGGACAATTTGACAATATTTCGTAAATTCCACGAAGGGTGTATCACAGCGCCATCTATCGGAAAATATGCAAATGAAACAGTCGATAAACTCAGCCCTTATGGAAAACCCTTCCAGGAAAAACAATGATCGAAATCGCGTTAATGCTAAACTTTTAATTTGCATATGATTAACCACAGTAATTAACATATACATTCAGCTGTATTAAGGGCCAACACGACATTACATTTTTGCCTTGATTACATACAATTTCTTGTATGCGAGTATCTTGAATAATATACTCTTGAAAGGTGGAATACATAAAACAGCAACGATATAGAGAGCTTAGTATGTAAAATCCATGTGGATGATAAGGTCTTTTAATTAACGCTGCTGCTGCGCCCTCTCTCTCTCTTTCTCTCTTTCTTTCTCTCTCTCTCCCTCTTTTTCTCTCTCTCTAATTCATGTGATACCTCAGCTGGCTGTACTTAATATTTTACAATGGTTTAGAATATTAGAACAAAGCAGGAACTCACAAGAATGTATCAACCGCATGTGCCTTCTGCCGCGTCAGGAATTGCAGAGGTCTGGGCTGAAATAAAGGTTATCACATGGAATATTCCCAGAAGCCCTTTGAATCGTGGCGTTTATAATTATTGGTACAATCCTGCGCTGTATGCTCATAAGAGTGAAGTGTACACAAGACGTCACAGTATCGCCCGTGTTCTAGTCACATGACCTCATCCGTAGACAGCAGACCCTCGTCCAGGCAATTCCCCGAACGATCACACAAGTGGTGTACAAACAATGTTATAATTAATCTTATATCACCTGTTACATTTGATTCCAGCTCAACACTGAACATCTGTCTTCATTTGCCAGCTACTGTGGCTGGCTTCATATTCACGAGTTTAACGTCTTGTGATTTCTAATTTTCCAGGGTTTTGCGAGAGTTCGATTTTCCTGATCATACATAACGTATCCTTTATTGTACGGAATATTTAATATGCTCGCAAAAGTCTGTACTCTTTTAGAAGGAACAACGGAACATTTAAGAACTACAAACTCTCATTCATTATAGATTTTGTAAAAGATATCATATTATTCATAATATTAATTAACTTTTGACACACGGATAATAGAAAAGATATCTGTTAATATTAATATTCTTATGATTTTCTTTGTAAAGCTAAATCCATAGATAATGTACATGAGATGTCAATAAGAATACAGTTTAAATAAATAATCACCGGTGTGTTTGGGGCGTCTTATTCCCGAAGGTCTTTTTTGAATATCGCGAATTTGAAATCGTAGCCTACAAAAAAGCGAGAAAAGTATAGCTATATATAAGAAATACGCAAACACCGTGTATTTAGGGGGGGGGGAACTGATGACTGCATGAGACCCGCCGCCCGCCGCGCTCCCTCAAATCGACTTAGGACTTTAAGTGTATCTTCGGTTGTTGAATTAGCTTTTAAAATCAAGAGCCAACGTAAAGCAGCCAGTCCTGAAGACAGCAGGACACAGCCCCCCCCCCCCCCCCCCCCCGCCCTCCCCCGATAAGACGGGGAAAAGAAAGTGTGTCTTACACAATTCACTTCAGCATGGCCGTCACAGGATGCCACCTGCCGTCAAACTTAAAACCACATTATCTAGTACTCTTCGTGAATACTACGCGACCCGGGCTGTTTTCGTCATTAAGGTACATAAACATTTGCAATATCATGTATATTACCTTTAGCGACAAGTTTATTTTGGCTGACTACAAACGTTTCCCAGCAAACCATCCTGTTACAAGATCTAAATATCTCCAGTTCACCAGTTTAATAATTTGTTATGGCTCTGTATCCACGTGTCAGACAAGGAGCCTTAAAATGAGAGAAGAAACACAAAAAACACCACTTTGAAGCTTATGAAATTTGATTTTTGATTTGTGAAATTGTTTGTTAGCTTTGTTTATATTTTGCGCTACTGCTCGCTCCCAGTGCAAATTTATTTCTACGTATGTACAGGAGAAAGCAAACTGTTTTAAAAATAAATCTTTGCAGGAGATCATGATATATTGTTGAGAAAATACTACACTTCATGTTTATCTAACATGCCTGGTTTGTAAATAGGTCTCTCTCCCAAAGCGAAACTCTTTCACCTTGATCGGTTAATGTCAGATTGCGTTTGATCTGGACCAGAGCTAATGGTATTTCATCACCTACAGATAAAGAGACCTATTAAAGATCTAATGTTCTACACCCATTAAGTATAAATAAACGACAAGACTTCAAAAGTTCTGGATCAAACCACATTCTTCATTGTGACGATTCAGAGAAAACGCATATTGCACGAACACAAACACGAGAAAATACCTCATCGTTAACAATTGTTATCGAGTTTCTTCACTGATATGTGAAAATTTCTTTTGATCTGGAAGATGAATCTTATATTTAGAGCATGCCCCCTGTACTCTTTAAGAGCGGGGCCAGGGAGATAGTGACAGGTTTGGTTCGGGGGGGGGGGGGGGGGGGGCGCAGGTGCCACGAGTCTCAGCGAAGCTCACAGGCAATGGCGGAAACCGTGTTTGTTACGTTGTCCCACGGTGTGAAATGTTAATTTTGATTTTGTGAATGAGTACATTTTTTTTTAAATTGAAGCCCATGAACTGTGTAAAATTTAAAATTTTATTAAATTATTTTATTATTATTTTTATATTATTATATATTATTATTTTATTATACAGTTATTTTGACGGTAACTCGCGCAACGATAATTTTTGCACCAGAGCGTGGAGCGCTTGTTTGTTTGGCTCACTCTATGCAAGGTCCTTACCGCTTCTATATTAGCATTACTCAGTAAGCATTTACACAGGTTTGATAGGGCCCACTGTAACTATACCTACATATTCTTCCATGTCAGAAGGCAAATATCTTGCTACTTCTTTGCCCCCATCCCTCCCCCCCCCCCCCCCCCCCCCCGCTGAGAATCGATGGAATGATTTTTAGGGGCGCTTGGTGCCGGGGCTATAGCTGTGTCTTTGAGACTGTAGAGAGTCTGTTGATTTCTGCATACATATATGCATGCAACTACTTAATTCGTGCTATTATTATTATATATTATCAATTTGTCAATATTATTATTCATTGAAAATTATGGTGTGTCTACACAATTACAATGGATATAATAAAATGTGAATAAAGCTAGTTATATCTGTATCTATCTTTTGTATATGATTGTATATTCTCCGGTCCCTCATTTATAGAAGTTTTCTAACTCGAGTCTTATTTTTTAAATATTTTAATTAAAAATACTCATTGTTTTGCGATATACCAATACCAAAGTCTATGTTGGGGTAAAGAAGAATTTAAGTATATTTATTTTTATAGCCACACGATAATTAAGTACAGCAGGGACAGGACTTCCCCCAGTGGTTAAGTTGTTAAACCGAGGGGGTCATGAAGCGGAGGTTCTAATCCCCCTGAAACTAAAGGGCAAAGAGTGAAATTTCGATAGAATCTCAGAGAATCGACTAAAATTTGTTAGCGGCAGGTTATGACCTGTAAATTATTTTATTATTTCTAGTCCCTTGTACATAAAACATTTAAGACAGAGTACATAGTAATAACATTATTATTATTATCAATATTATTGTGGTTGTTGTTGTTGACAGTGCAGTGCACAAGATGTATCGAGTGCTGTCACCTAACGGGAGAATATAAACTAATAATTTCTTTCGCAGAACTGTTCGCCAAAGAGAACAAATCTGTTGGTCAGGGCTTGTAGGTAAAGTAAATATTCCCCAAAATGCACATTAGCTTCTAAATAGACCAACGGCGTAGGTATAAAAGTAGTGGGGAGGGCAAGGCAGTCCGTTAAAATACGTCATTATAACTGTGTGAAGACATCACATGTGGTAAAGACTTGGCAGAATAAAATATTATATATAGCGAGCAAGCATCAGTGCAATGTGTAGAGAAGGTGCTTTTGTTCTTAAATTTTGACAAATTTTGATTTTGAAGTTTGGCAGTTGAGGCAAGAAGTCCCGGCGGTCCCTTCTTTATTAACCAGAAGAGGCACGTTTTGTGTAGATACAGCTTCCATAGAGCGGGTGGTGGCACCGTTGATGACAAATTCGAAGTAACATTGTATATGTCGGATTTTCAATAAAAATTGATAAGTTTCTGAATTATGTATACATAAGTGCACAGGTGGGATCCGATTGGATGGAAATGCAGATAAACATGACGATAGTACAGCAACATAAATAAACGAAATCAACTTCTGCTAATGGGCATTTATTAAAATGAAGATAGCGTGGCAGAAAAAAATAAACTATTGTTTCATCTATATCATTTCTACTGGTTCTCTTTTGCCGGAGACGAGAAAGGCCTGGTCTGACAAAAACAAAAAGGACAAATCTTAAGGCTAATATTCCAGCCGAATACCTGTAAGGTGAGTGCATGAATATAAGTATAAGAATATAGAACTTACCGGACAAAAACAACAAGTATGACGCTTGCACGAAGCCACATATATAGGTAAGCTCACCATTGGAAAATATACACAAGTAGATGTATGATAAATAATACACACTCTTCTTTCGTAACCAATTGCATATACAGAACATTTTAAGCTTACCGCTATATGTTGCACTTCCTGTATTGCTGTATTCGCTGGTTTGCCTGGACGTGCATGCAGTCGGCGACTTAACAATTGTAGTGAAAGTTATCTGTAGATGTGAATGAGGAAATTCCTACAAGGCCATGGAAGTACTATAACAAATAATGCACTGATTGCATCTTTTGCTGTGAGAGAACACGAAGTCTCACACGATATTTATTTTTTTAATAAGCAGATATTATCAATGCATGTGTTAAGATAATTTGAGTATGTATACATAGTGATTTCTCTGCATGCATGTTATCCGCCTATCTGCAGATAAAGCGATAAGTTTAGAAAATCTTTAACCATATAATACTAACAATCAGTTTCTTTTGCGTTTTGTATATGCTATGTTTACTTAGATTATTAAACCGAAGTATGAGACCTGATTTCATTGTATTTTGGCTTATCGTAATATGATCGGACTTTTTTTTTAGTTCTAAAAATAATCACTAGATGGCAATCATTGCCGTATATGCAACCTCTCCAGGTTTTATCAGAAATATTTTGATCACCTTCATGCAAAGTACTTTACACGTTGCAGTATGTGCACGTGTTCACATGTGACCTGCCTATGCATGTGAAATTGTGACATTATGTGGCATTCATCTCCGTAGACTGGCACCCTACAATATTATTATAATACATTAATCTCCTTAGACTGGCACTCTACGATATTAATATAATACATTCATCTTCTTAGACTGGCACCCTACGATATTTAAATAATTTTGGGACTTCTACTCTCAGCCATATTGCATATCATCATTACAGAATTACAAACAATTAAAGCTCCTGTGGTTATTACGCTATCTGTCGTTTTTGAACTTCGAAGATAGTTATATATGTTATAAAGCACATTTAAAATCAGGTGTGTGGCATGTGGTGATTGTGGCTAGACTACAGTGCCATCTATCGGATTAATAGTGAAGTGAAAGTATTGGTATTTTGAAAGAGATTAACTTCACAGATCCATGATCACGTTCTGCATATAAACTTCTCTTTAGATGAAACCTCCATGCTTTATTTCCTTATCACGGTAATTCTAACAGTTTCATTAAAACATTAAATAAAATATTTTATTAAGGTAGAAGCAATGAAAATACATGAAGCCTGAATTTTAATCTCTGCCGAATAGTTTATATACAATAACCCTCTCTTTTATCTTTCGTACATGTAAATTCTTAAATATTGTTATCAAAATAAAAACTTTAGAAGATCGAAGTGTCACATAAATATAATATTTTGTCGCAAAATAAAAGTGCCACATTCCGTTTCTATAAGGAGTTGCAAATCATAAAACAATGAGTTTTCCGATATATAATGTTTTAAGTATTTTGAATTGGAGATAATTTTACCGTCACTGAAATAAAACTAGGTAAATTTATTAAAGGACACCATGAATGTTACAACTGACTGTAAATCTCAGAACTGTCTCAGAAGCACGTGTAAACATTGTTTCCATTTTCCCTTTATAATAACTACTGCTCTGGGACCAATTGACTTAAACATATTCTTAAAGCCTGGAGCAGATTTTACCTTTCGGTATATACAAAGTTTGTGATAACTGACACTAGTTTATTTATTTAAATTTTAAAATATTTGATGATTCCAGATTTTTTACCAAAAATCCATTTATTCGCGCATATACCAAGCAAAAGTATAAAAATGAGATGATATATCTGGGCACAATGTTAAAATAAAGGTACCTTTCCCCTCCCCAAGACTTTTTATCATTTTGGGAGTTAACTCGCTGAAGTATGTTTTTAAAGTTATTTAGTGTAAAAGTTAAACAAATAAATATATTATTCAATTTTCCATCTACATAAGGCTTCCCATTGAGGATATCCAAACTAGATACTGAGAAAACGGGATATTTTGAGCCATAAATAGCTGAGAAATATCAATTTAAAATTGATATCTATAAAACTTATAAAATTGTTTTTAAATCTTTAAAAATTCATCCGCACTGATGGCGCCATGCAGTGGCAAGCTTTTTCCACTCGTGTAGACGTTTTATACGAAAGTATGACATACCCCCTGATATTTAAGGTGAATACACAATATTTCATGGATATTTCATGTACCTGGTGTGTGAATAGGTCCCTTTAATATATGTCTGTATAACATCTATATAAGGAATGAATTTTAGGCTTATTTTGGACAACATAAACTCTGATATAAAACCATTTTCCCGGAGAGTGTTTACTTACACAAGACGACAAGAGAAAGAACATGCACTGTAGCTTGTGTAAAGCTCCTTTAAACACGATTCTGCATGGACTGAATACAGTGAATCATGCATCTGTTATATATACCCTCCAAAGTAGTCCTAAACAAGGGTTTGGGCACCATGTGTTTGAACGCTCATGTGTTATAAATGAAATAGCCTAATACTGATTAGCTTGGTTGGAATTTTGCTAAGTATATATTAAAATCAAACAACGTTTTAATGCTACCTTGCATAATGACTAGCCCCAACCAGCACAAGCCAAACCATTAACTATTTTATGTCGTCTGGCTACAAGAACTCTGTGAAATTTAATATGTATTGGATGTTAAAACCTCAGGTGGAGGTCATTTTTATTAAGAGTTGTGCTTGTTTGATATTTTTGGAAATATTATGCAGCCATAACGGCGGAGTCATTTTATTAGTCATAAATAAGAAAAATACTATAACCGCTTACCATTATATGAGTAACAGCCTAATTGTTCGTGAAGTCCAGACTGAGGACAAATCCATTCATGTTATCCCCCAGTTTATATCTTAATCATTCTTTATGGTAAAACCAGTACAAAAAATTAAAGCCACGTTTACATAGATACGAATAAAGAGAGGACAATTGAGTATAAATTGTACTGCATATTGACGCAGGTTAAACATTTTAAAAATACAAATTGGGCATCAGCAGCTTATTATAAGCGTTTTCACATTCACAAATAGGATTACCTTTGCCCCTGTAATAAAGAATCTGTCTTTTAATATCGTTAAAAAAAGTTTATTGTAATTTTTAGGTTTCATAGCATTTACAAATACATGTATGTTGTAATAACGTATCATGTCTGTATTCGATTTTTTTTTTATTCCTTGCATCCATATTTATATATCAATTTTATTTATATATAAACATATATGTGACAAAAGATATAGAACGACTGCATTGTACAACCGCTACGTGAGGACCGTATACACTTCACCAAATATCCATTAACCCATGTGCTTTAATCTGTCATATCTTTAATTTGTTATATCCTCAATTTGTCATCTGCAGTGCGTACGTGACAACGATCACCTTATTCTCGTCATAAAAGTTTGCGACAAAAAGATTAAAACAAGTTACTGAAAAACAGAACTGTAACAACAAAACTCAAAATGTGAGAAAGCCCTATTGTCCCTTCTGGCTAATGTATTAATATCCTTAACATTTCTCATTATAGTTATTTTCAAATATTCAAAACAAAATAAATCTGACAACATTCTTTGAAGTATTTATGTGTTTGAATTAATATGTCCTGTTTCTTACATTATATAAGAAGAGTATAAGAAGCGTATTATGTATAAGAGATTTACATAAAATAAAACCTTAGGGGTGTGAGTGAAGTCTACAACTCGAAACGTCAGCGGGATTCTCCTGATAATTTAGAAACCGGGTATATTGTGTAGGTACGACGTGATGCGGGGAACGTTCGCGTCGCCGATGTTTATAATAAAACGTAAACCATAATAATAATCCGGTTTTATAACAAATGTTTAATGTGAACATAAAACTTGTCACACTCAGCGACGACAGCCCGGGCGACAGGTGCTCGGTCTTTAATGTAAATTGTTTCAACAAACCACACTAAATGAAACTCCGTACGTGCGTGCTCTCACCGCCACCGAGACCTCGGGTCCGCAAGCAGTGGCGTGGATTTATCTTCAGGAATGTGGGGATGGATTCAGAATCTTAGGTTAGGGCACCTTCTTTGGGATAGACCCATGAATATAGAAATATCCTTTTCTATAATTACAGTGCATACATACATACATGTATGTGATTACATTGACCCCCCCCCCCCCCCCTTCCCGCCCCCTGTATATCGACGCCCCTGTCAACAAGGCTCAAAACATATAAGTCCTAGCTGACAAGCGGCTGCATGGAATCTCTCTACACCTTCTACAAAACTCTACAAAAATAATCTTATTCATACCTACAAATTGTGTGTATATGTACCTAACTTTGTGAGCACTCGATGATTATATACCTCCCAATTTTAGTTGTGTATATTGTATCCACGTACTAGCAATTGCATATGTTTTGATCTTTAAATGAGAACTTTGAATTGCGAACTTGATAGGCCAATGACCTATACAGTGTATATATATATATGAGAGAGAGAGAGAGAGAGAGAGAGAGAGAGAGAGAGAGAGAGAGAGAGACCACCTGAGCCATGGAGACTGCCGCGATTAGTTAAAATAACTATTTGTATATTTTAGCTGAATTAAATAAAGTTCAGAGCGTTATAATAATGCAGTGGAACCTCTCCTTGTAGGTACCTCCACAAAATGGGCACCTATATATATACAGTGGGTTTTTTTTACAGACCCCATTGTTTCCTCCTTATTATTTATCGTGTTATCATGGCCTCTTTTTATTCCGCACCTCCATAAAGCGGGCACCACCATATACTTGGTATATACCTTCATAAGTTGGCAGTTTGTCACAGTCCGCATGGTGTCCACAACATAGAGGGTTCACTGGTATATATATATATATATATATATATATATATATATATATATATATATATATATATATATATATATATATCACATGTCTCAACTTGAACCAGAACAGCGTTAAACTTAGGCGTCCAGTGTCTATTAAAAACGTTGTAAATAGGTTACGTCATGTTGTTGTTGTTCCCTAATTTGCGATTCCAAATTACCGGCCTGTTTGCTATTGGAAAAGTACGCTGGGCCTCCTTAATATTGAATATGAAGTATCATATTTCAATAATAATATATTAAGTTTTTTCTTGTAGCTGCTGCCTCCGAGCAATAAAATGTAATTGGGAAGCAGAACTTCAGACAAAGGCCTTTGTATCCTCCTATATGGGAAGCAAATATTTACTTAGCGTTTGAGCCAGCAAAGGAGCTGTTCTGTTTACGACCCCGCGCGTTGTACATCTGATGGTCCTGGTTTACCAAACTACGTGCCCTCAGACACAGACGCTTCTAGAAAAATGTGTCCTTTTATTGTTTAAAATCTAAATAAAACAAGAACAGAGATTTGTCGGATCTGGAATTCAACATTCCCCGAACCGTGATTTTTAATTTATCATCTGTTTAGTATCTACAAATGTATTGTGATATCTATTTTATCTTATAGTTTGTTTTAACGTAAATGCTAAATTTTGTTTTACATCATGCATGCATCTTGTTTTTATGAGACTTATTCTCGCACAACCTTCACGGCTTATTAATATGTTCAGTCAGGTAAATATAAGAGTAAAAATGCCTTATCGAGATTTAATTTTAACTATTTATATTGTTATATAATAATTAGATAATATAAAACTCCATCTTTAATGACATATTTTGCTTTCATCCATTTAACTTTATCCAACTCTTTCTCGCTCGCAAGACATATTCAACCTTTCATAAGGTTGAGAATTATTTTAATCTATTACCCCATTTCCCTTTCACACGCACACACACACACACACGCACACACACACATTCACTCTCTCTCTCTCTCTCTCTCTCTCTCTCTCTCTCTCTCTCTCTCTCTCTCTCTCTCTCTCTCTCTCTTCCAGGAAATACCCCATCACTCCAGTGTGACAAAGGCATTTAAAAGGAATTTCACACGAAACTGCTTCGGGTTGGGTATTTTTTATAATACAATAAATAAGAAACAAATACAAATAAGACAACATGAAAGGCTATGCAATCAGAGATATACATAATAAATGGGAACAATGAGGTTATAAATATCCATGATGATGATTTTGATATGTAAGTTTTGGGTAAATGTGGAAACGAATATGATGTGTTTAATTGTATGTAAAGTGGTTTGCTTTTTTGCTTGTTTGATGTATGCATTTTTATAAGTTGCCGGAACCACACCAGTAAATGTATAATACTATAACTTAAGGATTTGAAGTATTTTTCAATCGCATCTCAGCACCCTTATTGTACCCACACAGGTTATTTCTCCAAGTTTCTCGAAATCAATAATCCGAGCCGCCATCTTACGTCACGCTAAAAGCTGGATGTCGCAGGTCGTATGTCGAAATTCTTGGTTACCGCTGATATTATGAAAGCAGTATATCACTGTGGTTTGTGCCAGTTAACTGAACTTTACAATAAATAACAGTAAAGCTAAAATTTTTTAAAAAATTTGCACGAGTTCGGATCTTCCTACTTTAATATGCATTTGTCGGTGAGTCACGTGTCCAATAAAGCTTGCATTGGGTAGGGTCAAGCAAAATTGTTGAAGACATCCTTGCGATTTATGTGTAGTACGTTTGGGGTTGTCAGTAATAAGTGTATGAAGGTGTGAAACATGAACTCGGTGACCCTTGAGTAAATGTATGAGGTTAACCCCTGATGTTCACCGAGTAGTAAAAACCGTTCCCCGCTGGTATGTGGCCTCCGCCGCTTGTCAGTCCATTGTTCCAGTACAGAGGTCTGGCGTGGTAGGGTGTAACACTAAACCACAGCAATTTTATGGGTGAAGCAGAACAGATGTTAAAATAAATAACAACCAAGAATATAGATTAAATATAGTCTTTGTGTGAGTGTGTGTGTGTATGTGAAGGGTTTTAAAGTCACAAAATCTCTGGGTTGATTTTTGCTTCACTCACAACCTTGATTTAAATTTGCAATATTCATATTGAAAAAAAAACGGTAATTTTTAATTTGTCCATATGTATTTGTATCCATGAAAACGGATTTTGCATTTTATTTGTAAATGTAAGGGTTCACCACAAAATAACAACCACAAGACAATTCTACACAAGCGTTTCCAAAACTTGTGACCCTTCATCACTGACACTGTGCATTGAACTTAACCCCGTGTCGGAATCCGTGTCAGCTATCTTCCCCTCCGACAGGTTAAACTCGCCTTCACGTACTTGACTAGAACTGTTTGAGTTTAAAAGTGCTCTGTTTATGTCAAAACCGTCCGAAAACTGTTTATGTGGCAATGAAGGCGGTTTCTCACCGAAATAATTGAACTGGAGTGTTCTTTCGCTGTTTTCCGCCGCCACCGCCATCTGTTGGGCATCGTGAGTACTATTTGGTTCCAACGCTTCTAATTCCAACGCGAGTTCTTTCACACAGTCTCGCTTGGAAAGCAGTTCTTTGTCGTATTCTTTTAAGGATATATCAAGTTCTTGTAATGCATTTTGTTGGCACACACTCTCGTTAAAACTCCTTTCCATTTGCTTTTTCAATTCCACTTTTTCAGTCTCTGTTACTATGTTAGGTTTTGATGGCAGTGGGGCAGTATTTGTAGCACCAGCGAAGTTTTCCAGAGTTTCAGTGTAACTCTCTTCAAATAACTGAAATGACAATTTTTGGATTTTACCCTGCTCACCACTGATTTTGCTCTGTATATCCAATATATTTTCACACAGCTGTACATAAGTGTCCAAGTCTTCACTGCCAATACCTTGTGTTAACTCTTTCTCCGCCTGGCTGCACGGTTCTCCCAAGTACAAATCTTGTACATAATTTTGTCCGTTCTCTCTCACTCTCGCCGCGTGCAACTTTGATTCATAATGATCAATCTGTGTGTCGACCTCTTTGATTCGATCTATCTGTGAACGTATTTTCTTTTCTTGATCAATGACCAGCTTGACGAGCTGTTTTAGAGCTTTATCCTGGGCTGCCGTGGACTCCTCTGGCTTTGAGCTGCTGTTAATATTATCGCTCTTATCGTTTTTTACCACAGGGGCTTTTGACTTTACACGACTGTCAGATTTACCACTTTTACTTGACCCCGTGTCTGTGTCACTTTCACATGATGACGACATGCCATCCGGGGACTTCCGACGGTAGCGCCCTCTGTGGTAATATTTTGCATATTTCTTTGATTTATACGCGTCGCTTGGCTCAACCGCTAAGTCCAGTCTACGGAGCATGAATTTGACTTTGATTTTATTTGGGCCCCACGAACGTAATATTTTGTACATTTTCATCCTCCCCGGTAGAGGGCGCTCCATATTTTCCCATCTTTCACATAAAATGTAATCTCTGATTCTGAATTTACCTCTGCTGCCGCTTGTGCCATGCTCGAAATGCAATATGGCGTATATGACGTCATCACATGTGGTTCGTTTCGTCAAGCCTGTTATCCACTTCTCAACCCCGCCCACATGCACCGGGAGTTCGGTGTCGACACCAGATGTCATTCTTTACCTGAAAAGATCAAACAAAATTTTATGAACACTGGTTTATACGTACATGAATCCTACGTAACAATATGACGTGACTGTCCATTTTCCATACAGAATTCCATATAAAATGCAAATACTTGCGGAAAGCCATCACATTCGACATCAGAGCCTTCTTAGAGGCAATAAATTAAGTTTACTTGCGATGTCCTCATATGTCAACAATGATACCATACACGTATATATAATTCATTCCCAGTCACTCATTCAGACGATCGCAACCGAAATCCCCAGATCATAGGAAGATATCCCACTCTTAACGTCCGCGGACTGACGTCAAATTGTGTCAGCATGAAAATGTTGAAATTAACACCTGTTGCAAGCCACGGTCACCATGCATGTATGGGATAATAGTTTCATCGACAATAAATGACAGTTCATATGTCCCGGTGCCATATACAACTGACTTCCCCCGCCCAGATACATACACAGTGATGTAATTGGCAACCTGACCTTACACTGTGTAGCTGTATACCAGATGCTAAGTAGTTTTTTGTCTGGCTCTAATTTTCACCTTCTGTAATAAGTACTTTAACACGCCCTGCCCGCTGACATTAGCACATGTACCGGGTCACGTTATTCGTGTCTTTACGGTCACGTACCATTAGAGACACGCTACGGTGTTAACGGAAACCGATAGAGAAGGCATCATGGGTAGCTATGTATAAACCACCATAACAGTACACGTGTACTGTCTATTCACAAACATTCCTGGAATAAAAATTTCAAATGTTCAAATGTCAAGAAAGTTGAAGTTAAAGATATTATGATAAAACAATTTGACAGTTTATACATACGAAAATATAAGTGAAGAAATTTCATTTAAAAACGACAAAATATATAGTCCATTAAAAGATTTGAGTATAAACGGCACAATTGGCAAATATCTGCGTACATATGGTGAAGTTAAGAGATGGAACTGGAAAACACGTATATTACCCCTTAAAAATACTTCGCTTGTCTTATTTATAATTTCACTGACGGAGGTCTATATTAAATCTGGTTACCCTGTTAGGTTGTTTCGTAAAAACTATAATACCAACTTAGCAGTACCTGCTTCGCACCAGCACAGCGTCATTAACATGGCAATGGCATGCGGCGCGGGATGCGTGTTATATACAGGCTATTACAAGTCTGGTGTAAACACATTCTGAAAATCTTGATAAGTCATCATGATAACACTATCGTTCAAACAAGCATATGCTTGTATGTACAACTGCATTGTCATGATAAGATATTATGCTGAATGAAGCCTGAATCATATCTGCATGCGTGTGTGTTTTTCTGTGTTATAACGACCTAAGTTATGTTATAACTGAGGTAACATCCTATAAAGCCACCTAATGTCTAATGATAAGTCATTAAATATGAAATTATAATACAAACAATACAAGAATACCCAACGCTTAAAAAGTGTAAAATTAAAACTAGTTCGACTCGACCTACCTCCTTATGTAAACTTACAATAAATATAGTTAGTACTGGAAATCCTTGGTTCTAATACTTGGGTTCCATACGTTGTCGATAACGTGAGAACTTACGTTAACCAGAAATGAACATTGCTAGAAAGGATCTCCACAACATTCTAGTTCTTAAGTTAAACTGATCGCCGCTCATGACTTCGGTTTATATTAGAACAGCGAGCACTGGTCTCTACACGTTAGGAGGGTGACTAATTAGTCATAGCGGCGTCTTCTTAAGTCAGATATCAAAGGATCAAAATGGCTAATCAGATACACCAAGACTTATTGTTCTGTACACACTGTAAATTAATCTGCAAGCTGTTCCGACGCCTACCCTGATCCCCGATCCACCAAGTGGCTAATTCAAACGATATTATTGTCAATATTCACAGCTGTGATTGGAAATTTACTTCCTTTTATCATTTAATGAACACTACCCATGACTCTTTCATTTTACTCTTAAAAGTGATAATGATATATCACCAAATAGCGTGGTATATATTGTGTTACGATAAGAGTATATAGCTAGCTAACTGCTATAAACAAAGGGCTACCAAATATCTGGCCCTATAATCTCTCTCTCTCTCTCTCTCTCTCTCTCTCTCTCTCTCTCTCATTATATACACATACATTTTATTCCTCTTTCTTCCTCTTCTCTCTCTCACATTAACTTGCCCCCCCCCCTCTCTCTCTCTCTCTCTCTCTCTATCTATCTTTCCCTCTCTCTCTCTCAGTAAACGCTTTAAAAGAAATAACAATATCATTAACCATTATACGTACCGCGAAGCGAATAATTAAAAATGAATCCTTGGCGAAAACAAAGTTTTACTGCCACGCGTGTCCGACGCAATATATAAATGGCAACCTGGCTGACTGTAATATAAACATACAGCAAGAGCCATCGTAAACATACATACTGACGTCAGGTGTAATATCCAGTCGTAATCCACGTATAAAGCAAACAGCTCAATGGCCGTACCGTGTGGAACGACAGTCAGCCCCGGGTCAAATCGGCGATCACATACACTGGTTGTACAGGAGTACAACATTTGTACAACCGTACAACACGCTGACTGTAGACACTAAACGTCCTACAGCCATTATTGTAACCTGATCTCCCCGGCACCAAGACACGGCACTGCTAACACAGGCTGCATGGCGACACTAAGACATCCACAGACTAAACCTGCTTTCTATTATTCCTGCTGTTTTTGTCGGCTACTTGAGATGTATACGGGGGAAGGATTAACTTTACCACTGGAGACTTTGTAACTGTTCCCACATTTACTTTACAACTTGCAGTTCGGGTGGGTCTCTTTCTATAAGATTTATTACTAGCCATATATATATATATATATATATATATATATATATATATATATATATTATATATATATATATATATATATATATATATATATATAAGTACCAGTAATATAATTGATAGATCAAGGTAGAGTGATAATTATTTATTATATAGTGGACGGGTCTTTAGGAATAAACCAATTTGTTTAACACAAATATATTATTGCTACAATATTGGTATTTTTAATTAGAGTGTCGTCCGTTAGCAGGGTACTACTAATCGTAACCGCTGACCTTAGGCACCTGCTATTGAATATCCAGGGAGGTCAATTAAAAATCTCCGTACACATGAAATTATGCCACCGTGACCTTTTCCTCCGAGCAATTGGACCTATATATCCCCCCCCCCCCCACCCCCCAGATAATTAAAAAAATGCTACAAAACCTCCAGTATTGTGATAATCAATGCATGGATTGCCCTGAATCTTGCCTTGACTATTGACCATGACTTGGGTTGTCAGTTCCCAACAACTGGTGGCGCTACCTGTATTGTTTTCTAATTTTTACGATCTATATTTATTATACGGGACCGTCAAATGACAGCAATTATGTCAGTTTCTCATCTGTGGTTTCATCTAGTGTCCCGAAACCTGGTGTGGTTATTGATTATGACTGGTTTCTTCAGTTCCTGAAGACCAGTTGCGCCACCTGTATTTTTTATATTTTTATGCTCTTTCTCCCTTTATTTTGAGACTGCCAAATTATATTGATATTATCAGATTTGCAACTGTGGTTTCATCTAGTGTCCTAAAACGTTTTGTGCTTATTAGGGGATCACTTGAAAAAGCGGATGCCTTATAGTAATCACCCTATCTGTCTGTCTGTCCGTCTTTCTATATGTCCGTCAAATTTGTTTCTTGATGATAACTCCAGTTTGGATTGACATATCGATTTCATACTTATCTTACATATGGCCCAGCCCTAAAGCAAGAACTTGATTGATTTTGGGGTCATAAGGTCAAAGGTCACAGGACCCACTTATTCAGGATTCATTTTAAGCCAAACTTTTCTTTCCAGACCTTCCATCTACCAAATAAAGCTGACCTACAAATCTGGGAAGAATCTGATTGATTTTGGGGTCATGAGGTCAAAGGTGAGGGTCACAGGACCCACTTCTTTAAAAAGATTGTGAATGCATTTCAAGCCAAAAAAAATCTTCCCAGATCTTCCATCTAGATATTGAACACCTGCAAAAAGTGGAAGAAACTAATAGATGTTGGGGTCACAAGTTCAAAGGTCATAGATCTTTTCATAAAATGTTTAAGAAGATATCTCCAGTTTTGATTGACAAATGAATATCAAGCATGACTTTTATATAACCCATCATAAAAGCATTGACTTTGGGGTCATGAGGTTAAAGGTCAAGGTCACAGGACATACTTCTTTAAAAAGATTGCAGATGGATTTTCTTTCCAAACTTTTTATCTCAAACTTTCCATCTTCCACATGTGGCTCATTTGACAATAGGGGAAGATTCTGTTTAATGTTTTGGTTCACTAACTTAAAGGTCAAGGGGTCACAGGGCCCATCCATTCACAAATTATTTTATGGATGATAACACCAGTTTGAGTAGACAGATTGGGGTCAAGCTTAATCACAGGACACACATTTTGATAAAGCTCAAAAACAAATTCAGCTGAGCGTCGAGACCCATGGGTCCCCAGTTTATATACGTGCACGTGCTTCACTACGCCAAGAGTGGCACACATGCACGGATGCGTCAACCAATTTATATAAATTACAACAGCCACAGTCGCTTGCATCGTTATTTGTGGCTGATATTTTGCCCAAAACAAGGTAAATTTAGATGTTAACAGAGAATCAGTATAAACTGGCAGTTTTAGCCTGTTCTAGGATAGAATAACGCCCACCAATAACGAGTCATGCGACTGTGCATTCCAGCTCTCTCTCACACACATACTTAACATAGGCCCATTAAAAGTTGCAAATACTTACAGTTTAGTTCCGAATAGAAAATTGCAGCGAAAGAATGAGGTTCATATATTAGCAAACATGCAATTAAATCAGCACAATATATAATAAATATGCACAAAAAGACGAACTATTTTTCACATTCCAACCCTACTGATGATGGTCAAGAGTAAATATTTAAATTTTTTCGCGGGGGGAGGGGGGGGGGGGGTTAGTCTGAAATGACTAAGGAGGATGAGCATTCTTTGTCAGGTGTCATGCTACTCATGCAGTCAACATACACATACAGAAGAATGTTGTTTCCTAAGTTTTCATTTCATTTTAAACCTTCAGAATCAAATTGTGTGATGAAACTGATGGTACGAACCTTAAATTAAATGTTCATTCAGGATGAAACATTCAACATTTCAATATAGCACCAACACAATGAATACCACACCATGGTGCTATATCCAGCAAACCTAGAGAAAGTAAATCTCTTAATGCAAGAATCACGAAAAAAATATTAGCTAAAAGAATGGCCCCTTCATTCCATTGAGAACAAGTATCTGAGATAAAATCTGTGTTCCACCCAAGCAGGTCGTTGATGTCACAGTTTACATCACAGGGAACCAACACGAGGCTGTCATCGGAATTCTCTTCCCGTGAGTCCTTGCGCGTCATTCAGCCCTGATATATTTCAGATGAGAAGGTTTCACTGAGAGCTCTGCTGACAGGCTATTAGCAAGTCGGGTTATATTACGACGGGTTTTAAAGTGCCCATTAAAACACGCACGAGTCCAAAGCGAACACAGTTCTAAAAATATATGAAACAGGTTAGCGAATACTCTCTTGTAAAGAGAATTTCTGTGGTTATAGGACATGACAATGTCACATAACGCCAAGAAAAGTCTCCTATTTATTTTGACAGCACGCCGAACCAAGCGTGCAGGAAATTAGACTGGTACCCTGCTCTATTATGGCCCTCAGCCAAGCATAGAGACAGGCGTACAACGCCATCTTAAGTACTCCCAGTTGCAACTCCTGACTTACCTGTAGACTGGTTCCAACTCCAGACTGCACGCTCATACCGATTGTCATCGACGTTCACGCGATCCTGGCTGGTTATCCGTGAAGATTTCTTATAAAATTACTTTCTCTAGTTATTACTAGTTTCCAAATATTGAAAAATGAGTTGTTGCACAAAAATTGACTGATGGATGTATAGATGATACGATATACTAAATCTTTGATATTCCAATGTACGTGGCATTGGTTTATTATCAATATCTATTAATCTAATCATAAATGTCACACGAAATGTACAGCCAACTTTTGGCAACTTTTCTGAGCAAACGGAATGCTTATTTTCATCATATATAATACATACTTGAGTTGGAACCAGTCTGTCGGGAGTACTAAAAATGGCGTTGTACGCCCGTCTCTATGATTGGCTTAGAGAAGCGGTGCCATAATAGAGCGGGGTACCAGTCTAGCAGGAAATGAACAAGTATGCGTGTGCAGGTTGTCAATTTCACGTTGTGCCCCGGTGTAAAAAGCTACTCCCTTTACAGGTTACCCCCAGTAATCATAAACCATAATTACTTACGGGGTATAGCCTGAACCATATTTCAAGTTACCCTTGCATTGTTCTGACTGTGCCCTCGCTGTTTTAATCTGATGAAACATCCTTATGCTTTTAATTCAAGATATGTTTACTCAACAAAGCTTAACAAGATAAATATTCAAGCTCGTTTCAATGTATAAAAAATAGCACTTTATCACAACATCATTTATATTTTTAAATCTAGCTAATCACCTTCTGTAGAATTTATGTGATATCTGGCTTGTTTTGCAAGCTACATATAAATGAACTGCAGATAATGCTTTTTTAGTAAGGTTCTTATTAACGCCTCCGTTACGAGTGTATAAGCTTGTTTATCTGTAAGCTGCTAGTAAATACAGTACATGCATCCTTGTTGACAAAAAGAAAGAGATGTAACTGAAAGTGGATGGTTGCATTTTATGCAGTGGTTGCCGAACGCCATTATCAGAACTCTTCCTAATTACCATGAGATATCCTTCTTGAATATGTTTAGATTATTTTGGCGACCCCTATGTTATAAACAAATGGATACAAAAACAAAATGAACAGTCTGTGTACCGTGAGATCGGTGTATTCTGGCCTATTTTTATAAAAGGTTCAAGGGCTTCTCTTTAGTTAACAGACGTCAGATATGGGAATAAGCCCCTTTAATGCGCATTCCGTTTAATATTATTCGAAAAATGCAATAGAAAAATTACATTTATTACATGTGAATATTACTAGTTGGCGAAGATAATTACACTTATACATAAGTAGCTT
This sequence comes from Sipunculus nudus, assembly GCA_026874595.1. Lineage (NCBI taxonomy): Eukaryota > Metazoa > Annelida > Sipuncula > Golfingiida > Sipunculidae > Sipunculus > Sipunculus nudus. The sequence continues at coordinate 6,014,529 of CM049319.1, forward strand.
AGTAAGTAAGCAACTTTTAGGAGGGGGTAAACGCATGACCACCAGGGGTATTCGGAAATCGATTTCACCCTACCCCTCAGTATAATCTTTTACCGGGGGACCATCTAAAGCGAGGGTATTTTGAAATCGCGACATCGTGACATGCCTAACGTCTGTGCATGGAAGACAACTGTTTTCAATCAGTCATGATCGGTGGCCCCAGTGCTATTAATAGACATACATGTAAATATTAAAGTAGGCATGTAGTAAAGCAAAAACACTCCTATTTACGAATTCAGTATACGAGATTTCTTGAATATAACTGATTAGGGCATAATTTAGAATAATCTTTTTTTACTCTCTTTTTTAACTGGAAAGAAACAAGAATATTACAAAGTATGTAAGCATTTTAAGTATACTTCATGTGTATGCCTGTGAATATAATACGCGTGTGTTTGTACAAAACACTGACATGTTAGAAAACTTACCGAACTTTTCTTAGGTGTTAACGTGTCCAAACAAATGTTGTAAACTATGAATTTTTCCTCAAAAAAAAGGCACAGGCAAAATAAAATACCCTGTGTGAGTCTATTTCTGTAATTCGTTAATGATGCGAAACTGTCACTGTATGTGTCACATTTCAGCCAATGAGTGAAAGCGACACTTTCATATAAACAGTACAAGCTCGCGAGCAGTTTCTTGTCCCTACCAGATCAGAACCAGACACCAAAGTAACAAACTACTTCAACCGAAATACCTCCCAAAGTGCTGGTTTTGTAAGCGAAATTGGCCCAAGGGGAGAGCTATATTATAACTGCCCCGTCCTCAAAGCTCCAGCACTCCGCCCCACTATACCCCGCTCAGCAGGACACATCTCCAACATATTGTCAACAATGTTTCCTTCAGCACTCCGCTCTGGTTGAATTTTTCCCTGCATCTCACAGATAGAATTAACATGAAAAGAAGTGTTTTGAAACCGTACCTGGGCGAATTTTAAGAGCGCTCTGTGAATTCCTCACGGGTCGCTTGCTGTGCCGGGCTGTAATTTAAATACAGTACCATATGCTCGGATGCACTCTGAGGTGTAATTTCATATTTTGGTCATTTTGTAAATTGGAGAGATAATACGATGTGTGGATGGAAGAGGGATGGTTGTATTCCATTAATGGTACTTTGTGATACGACAACACAATTATTGGGACAACTCTGGGACAGTCTTGATGCTTACAGCGAGTTTGTCAATTGTATGTATTACTTGAAAAATAACCCAGTGAAATGTTAATGTCATTTCAAAACTGTCCTGGACACATGGCACACATCAATATAAATTCGTAATAACAGTCATAAGCAAACACGTCAGAATGTTCTGAAATTGGTCCCATTTAGACTTGTGAAAGGACCAACTTTATACAGCTACCCATCAAATGGGCATGTATGTTCATAGCTCTGTTTAGTCAAATAAATTGCCAGTTACAAATAAGACTTTGAAATAATTGATTATGTAAATAGGTGAAATGTATGCTTGAACCCGTTTTGGCTTTCCTGTTTAATATTGCTAGCTAGAGCATAAACCATGCAGCGTCGATGCCGTAGGCCTATATTGGAATTTTCAAAGTAGTGTCTGTGGCGGATTTATCTGATGATAAAATCACTTAAACTTTGATAGTGCTCATGCGAGCATCTAGGGCAATCATTAGGGCAAACCTCAAATCGTGAATAACAGGTGTTTCCCTTGTGTTTAGAAATGGAATAACTTTCATAATTTACTATTAAAATGATTAAAGCAAAATACAGATGTTTCCCTGACCCGATTTAAAAGGACTCTGTATTAAGCGGTGTCACAAGAACTCAAATGACCACACATGTGAATGTGTATACTTTATAAGCCACACCTTCATACGGTGAGACCATCGCATGTAAAGTGACACTATGCAGGCATTCCACATAACTGATCATGAGTGACAAGAAATATTGGTTCTGTGGTTTCCACCGTATAAGGCTAATCTACCATCTCTCCGTCTCGTATACTGGCCTTTTCGCCTGCCGTAGAAGTTTCTACGGGAATGGAATTTCTATATATGTATAAGCTGAACATATAGGCGTTAACATACGAACCTGATGACTTGACAGACCGTAATGAAATCCGAAGAATCCACAGAAAATTACGAAACCTTTTCAAGAGATATGAAAGAGGGATACCTTATAAATTAAACAAAATCCATGGAGTGAGATGTCATTGGAAAGCCCTGAACCCAAATCAATATAAACAAATGTAACACAATTAACCCAGTCTACACAGACGGCACAGGCGTGCCGATCTTGACTTTATCCACTGACAAGATAACGGAACCCTTTGAGCCAATCCATAGTGAGGAGAGTTGAAGATAAAGAACCACAGTCAGAGTGATGAAAAATAACAACTAAGAACAAAGTTCACGAAACATCCGAAGATACGATCAAGGAAGTCATGAAGCAAACCCTCGGAGATCACGTGTGTATATCATGAACTAGTTTAACTCAACAGATGGCAAAGGAAGGCCATGAACCAAATCTGAAAACTGGTAAAAGAAGCTATTGAACCAAATCTACAGATACTGAAAGGAAGATAATGAATCAACTCCAAAGAGATGAAAAGGAATCCACAGAGACGGAAAGAAAGATCCTGAACCAATTCCAAAGAGACAGAAAGAAAGATCCTGAACCAAATCCACAGAGATAGATAGGAAGATCCTGAACCAAATCCACAGAGATAGATAGGAAGATCCTGAACCAAATCCACAGAGATAGATAGGAAGATCCTGAACCAAATCCGAAGAGATCGATAGGAAGATCCTGAATCAGATCCACAGATATGGAAAGGAAGATCCTGAACCAATTCCACAGAGACAGAAAGAAAGATCCTGAACCAAATCCACAGAGATATAGATAGGAAGATCCTGAATCAAATCCACAGAGATGAAAAGAAAGATCCTGAACCAAATCAACAGAGATGAAAAGAAAGATCCTGATCCGAACTAATAGAGATGGAAAAGATGATCCCGAACCAAATCTACAGAGACGGAAAGTTAAATCCTGAACTAAATTAACCGCAATGGAAAAGGAAGCTCGCACCAAACCAAGGAATTAGGAAAAAATAACACTAAACTAGCCCCACAGGAACCACAAAGGAGGGCCTTGCAGAATTTATAGGAAAACCCAACTTTACAGTATATTATGCAGTGTATAAAACTCTCCACCCCAGCAATGTTCATCCTATACGACACAATATTATCCCATAATGGGGACAAATGCGCAGTAATTTCTGATCATTTACAAAACGGGATATACAGATTAACTGTGCCGCTGACACCCCATTTGTTGTAACCTGACGACGCTCTGTTGGACGACACAGCGAGGCTTATAGTTTCACGTGATTGAGGGGCGCCATAAATTAAAACAGACTCGGATAATCAGACGTTACCAGCAGCAATTCGCTTAAGCAAAATTAGTTTATCGTCTCAAGTTACAGGTTGATATCATACCTACAGCTAGCAGCTGGAATTTGAGTGATATACGAGGTCTAGCCCAGACATTGTCACTTCTGTCAAAGTTCCGGAGAAAAATTCATCAGTGAGTAGCACATGGACATTGGCATTAACAATAGGCTTTGTTGTTTAATTAAGAAAAAAGGCGAGATCCGTGGAATAGTAAATGTGAAAAATCCTGCCCCGTTATGAGCTGATATTTTTTTGCAAATATTACCTCAACACTCTTTTCCTAATTTCTATACAAAAAATAACAATGAGGACTGACAACGTTTAAACATATAATATATACATCAATTTGCATATTTCATAAGCAAATATTCCCCCCACCCTCTCTCCCTAATTTCTAAAAACAATAATGACGAGGACTGTCAACGTATATACAGCAAGGTCCAAACATATATTTGTGCTCTATTGATTTACGCAAAAATACAAAAACTGCAAAATTTCCATAATGAGAAATATATAAAATTAATATTTATATGCCGCCACCTTGGCATTTAAATGCATAAGCCATGAATTCCTTAAACAGCTTAAACTTACCTTTTTTAGACTAGCTGGTAGGTCTAATAAATGAAATCAAGATTCATCATGTTTATTAGAGTTCGGTTTTATTAGAATTTTTTCATTCTAATTAATGATTTAGCAAGATTATTTTCCTAGTTTGTAAAGCAATTTTAATGTCAATTTTATGGAATTGGCACCATGTAAGTAAATTATTATTTTTTTTTTTACTTTATTATTTTTATTATTATTATTATTATTATTATTATTATTATTATTATTATTATTATTAAATGATGAGAATTATTAAAAATTATTTAACATGATAACATCCAATATCTGTGTTTCATGCGGACCTGAAATATTCGATATGCAATTGAATATACAACTCTGGAATACGGTATCGCGTTAGCAGCATTTCAACATTGTTTTGACAAACATCTCAAGTGCTCACGAAACTGACAATGTATATGTTTTACTTTGATTTAAATACATTTCAATGATAACATCACGACAGAGGTACTACTATAACTCTGCCACTCCCACCCCACCGGTCAAACCTCCTCTAACACTACTACTATTACTACTAGCACTATTATCCAACTCATAATTAGGTGTTCGTTCATTTGTACATAACTAAATACCTCAGTCAACTGTCTGTCTATTCATCTACATTGGCAAGAAATCAGTTTAGACAAGGAAATGCATTAAAGTCTTTTTAAGTAATTCAATAATCTTATCTCATCTCTCTGTATTTAGTATATCGCATTGAAAGTAAAACACAGCTATCAGAGAAAGCCTTACCTGGAAGCTTTTTGGGCACACTAAAGAACCTCCTAAACAGGATCAAATGCCCGCTCCCTGTATAAACAGAAGAGTACTGTGTGGCTCAGGTGTAAAGAGTATTAATTTTAACACTCACCTCTCAATAGACATACAAGCCTGATACTCCTTGAACTAGGGGATTATAAACATATTTCTCATCGTTTATGATCCCGTCGCTTCGAGAGCGCCATCCGCTTTGCCTTTTAGCAGGTCTTTGAAGATCAATAAACACAGCATGTATCCAAATTATTCCGCCGTTACTTTTATTACTTCTAAATTTACGAAACAAACTTATAAATCTAAATCCACAGGTCCACACTATGTAGTTATCGGTAATCCCTGGTCATTCCAGTGCAGCTACAAATGGGAATGAATCTTTTATGTACACCCCACTCCAGCGCAAAAACCAGCTGACCTATATTTACGAGACGCCGTATTTGCCCACCACGCGTCCGCCTCAGTTTGATAAGCGCCAAGTGACACTGGGTATTTGCTAACAAGGAGAATATCCCGTTCATTTGAGTTCAGTTTGTTACGTGTTTTACGCAAGGCCTGGCGGGGACCCCCAATAACATCAATACGCATGTCCCATTAGCCATATCTCAAATGGTTCTTCTGTTAAAATGCTCGTGCTATTGTTAGCGTCTTTTGTATGCTGTGTATAATTATGTTAAACTCCGCGCTCTGCTGAACGCTTTCTTTGTCTCGGCACCTGGAAAGTTTGCGAATTTTCCCCACGATTGCCCGAAAATTCGGACGATTTCGCTTATGTTAATTGTGAAATTCTATTGAAGCACAAAGCTGTACTTAACTCAGGGCCCTGCACACCCCGAGTTCACATAGTTACAAATTAAGGTATAGAGAGTGACTATTATTCCGTCATCAACATTTCAAAGTCATACTGTTATTTCCCCATGGCATTATAGCAGTAGTGCGTATTTCTGTATTCCGGGGTTGTCGAATCATTTACGCCACCGGGTTGACAATGATCGTTGGTGTACCTCCTGCCAGAATGAAACTGTCGAACTGTTACCTGAACATAAATGAGCGAGTCAAGCGTCTCGGCTATTGATATAAAATAAATGGCTCTTAAAATAATAATCATGCTTGAATCTGGACATGGACAAAGGGGCCCTTAAAGGACTCCTTGCCTGTCAATACCTGTCATGTATTATTTGTCAGATGTTGACATTTTACCCTAATAATATACGATATTAATGTGAACAGTCTGCTCTTAATGTTAATAATGCCATGAATACATAATGATCAATATATATATATATATATATATATATATATATATATATATATAAAACGGCTTTTGAGGGCAGAAAATATAATCTATAATATATAATTTGAGAGAGAGAGAGAGAGAGAGAGAGAGAGAGAGAGAGAGAGAGAGAGAGAGAGAGAAGCAGACAGACAGAGACAAACAGAGAAAAAGACACCGACAGACAGAGCTAGAGATTGACACGTGGATGGACTGACGAAGATAGAGAGAAAAATAAACCGTCAACAGAGAAAGAGGTGGGGTGTATCGGAGAGATATTGAATGACAGAGAGGTATTCGCACGAAAGTTCAAAGTTTCTTTTTTACTACAGGAGGTTACCTGGAGGGGCAGGTATATGGAGAGGACAACGTCGGGTTAGGTGGTCAGAATCGTTTCTCTGGATATCTTGGACACGCGGGTTCACGTTCAGGTGTCAGCTCCAAGCACGGCACGCGGTAGTCAAGTCAAGAGTAATAAGTCACCAGCTGTCGTGTTGTCGTTCGTCGTTCAGCATGTATGGAGTATACCACCTGCCACAATAAGTGGCTGTCCCTGGTACCACATACGTGCTTTATCCCTTACATTTTGTACGCCTCAATTTAACCTGAGCTATTATTCCCACCATTTTACCAGTTACATACCAGGTACACTTATTTGTACACACATAAGCAACAAAATAATACACATGCACACACATTAGCTTGGTAATTAATAAATGAGCCTCACACTGGACCTGTCAGACCATTAACGATTATATTTGTTGCTTCAGTAGGTAAAATAAATCGAAATTTCATGATTCGATAGGCGTAACTCAGAAACATATATTCAGATTTATACTAGTGTTAAGTGAAGGTGGTGAATCCCGGATAGTTGCATACAAGTGCGTCATACGGCCGCTAGAGGGCCTGCCGATTCCCTCTCATTTGCATATCAGTACGTCATGCTTCAGATCAAGGACCGATAGCGTCGCTACAGTGACGACAAAAGTCGTAAAATGGGCAATTCACAGAATACGCTTGAATAGCCCACTCTTAACAATAGACCTTTTCCATACGCATGCGCATTGCGGTTAATGATGGTCGTCAGAGTTCGGTACGGTTTAGTTTTAACAAATGAAATTTAATTCAAGCCAGAGGCTTCGGCGTCAAACTCACCGTGATAGATGACGTCCCGAACACTCAGGTTTAGTCGACGCCGGTAGATGGCGCTATAGTTAGATAGAGACGGTCTATTGCTAACTGACTTGAAACACGCAGCTCAGCTATTGGTGACAGGTGGCGACCTGCACATGCAGCGACAGTTAACATGCCAACGGGGTCGTGTACACGTCCCGTGTTATGCTGTTAATTGTACACCTGAAGCGATATTATTCAAATCATTTATTTTATGAAAAATTGCGAAAGGATGTGTCTTTATAAAATATAAACGGTTACATTTCCACTTCTTTTAAAAACACGTTGAGAAAACACACAGCGAGGAAAAATTCGAATGTTAAGGTATGATATGTGAATATTTGTTAAACTACGACCTTCCGTTTGTTTTGATTTATTGATATTCTTTGGAAATACTTTTTTTGGGAAAATTAATTTCGAAACCACATAGAATCCATGCAAAATGCTTTCTCGATGGACTGGTTCTAATATTTTATTGTAAGAATGCAGGAAAAAAATATATTTCGTTTTGTATCATTTACATTACCTTCATATTATAAGACTGAATATCATATATATTTTTATTTCGAATGAATAACACATGATTAAACGATAGATCTGGTAGAACTAAGTACTATATCACTCCAGCCGTGCATCGATTGATTAGCGTGGAAAACCGTCGGCAAGCTGAAATATACTCAAATTTTAAGCAAAGCTTGGACTGGGACATCACCTCACGGTCACTCAGTGCGAGGTAAATGTTCAACCTGAGCACGTGCGCTGACATTAATTATTCAAAAAATAATTAACTAATTACACGGGTACCTTGCCATCCGGCGCCATGACGGCGCGCTAACATATCGTAAAATCAAGGAAGCTTTGATCAGTGGAGCGAGTCACGTGACCATCGTGACAGGGAAAGCTGACCACCAAAATGACACCATCGCCAAACCCTAATTACGAAATCCCAGGAGATAAGGTACCAGACTAATTACGCCTGAAGTAGTCTGGACCAAGCCTCCAAATTCAGTAAAACGCGAATCGTTTAATGGGTGATTAGTCCACACGTGTCATTTTCTGATTTTATCGACTTGACATTCCAGGCCACACACTCAAGAAATCAGCTTACCGATACTATTACAGCATGCATTAGTGGACAAAAGGAGCCATTCAGGGCGAGGTGTCCAGGGAAAGTGGCATTAATACCTCTTAACCTGCCCTCAATAACTCACTGTACATTAATGCATGGTCATTGATTTCCTATAGCTGCAAAATGCGCTTCGGTACAAACTGTATTGTTAAATTTTCTAGGTTTATGACATAATAATATGTCGCTTTTGTCTATCACAGTATTTCTATGTACACGATATATGCTAGATTGCCACTTCTCGCAGTTTAAAAAAAATATACACGTAGACCAACAGAGCTCTTTAATATATCAAACTTATAAGATTTAAATAGTGAAGTCATCGGCGAAACAAATGATACGTTTCGTTATAATAATAATAATATATTATTATTATTTTTTATTTGATTATTATCATTAATTTAATGTTATTGTTGTTCTTCTTCTTATATTTATTAATATTGTGGTTGTTGTTATTGATGAGGATGATGAAACAACTTGTCTCTCTATATAGGTGATTCAATGCATGCATGGGTATCTCTGTCACTGATATATAAATAACTAAAGCGTTCGTCACAGATGATAAACAACTCCGGGGGGTTAGGACTAAAATAGCTTTTACAATAACGGTCAAATATTTGGACACCGCGCATTGTACACACCCCTATAGCAATAAAAGTAGTGTTTAAAGCGGGCAGGTGTAGCCAGGACAGGGGGCATGGCCCGGACATTTATAACGAGTATAGAGGGGACAACAAATTGTACCCCACCCCTGCTTCTTCGCCTCCATAATATGCTTTCACGTTTAAACGGATACTTGTTGATTTAAACTGATGTATTACACTCTCTGACGTTTTGAAATTGCATAAAACATATTAAAATCTACGGCATGTGCGTTTCTCTTTAGAACGGATTTTAGTATGAATGAAACATCCAATTATATATATGATATGGATTAAATACCAGAATATAAATCAACACGTGTCCATACAGTTATCATAAGGTAATATGAAACTGTCAATTACAGGCAACTACAGTTTGTGATGGTGTGCTTCCGACACCCGCCCCCTCTGCTCTCTCTCTCTCTCTCTCTCTCTCTCTCCCTTTCCATATATACTAGTATATAATAGATATACGGAAACATAGCTAGAGGGGCTATAATATACACACGTATAGAGAGAAAGAGGTAAGACTGTAGATAAATATGTTTCTTTTCGAATTTATCCCTATGATAATTATAAAAATAATAATAATAATAATAATAATAATAATTATTATTATTATTATTATTATTATATAATAATAATAATTATAATATATATATGTATACTTGGGAATCCTGCAGCGCGTATTGAGAAGAGACATAGAGGCTCTAAGGAGGCGCGGTAGCACTTACAACAACTATCAACAAGCTAATATACATAAACGTTCTTCCCGAGGTACAGTCAGAGACAGAAAACACTTACTTGTATTGCGTGACTTTCCGTGACGTGTGACAGTTGGCACAGTATCGGCCAAGCGTAAAAAAAATCGTAAGATTGTTTGTTATCAGATATTCCGTCTGCTGTTCTTGCGGCTTTCAGACAGGCGGGCATGCGCTCTGGTGCCGGTTTGTGGAGGCAGTGAGCACCACCCTTGCAGAAAACGTAAGTACTCACTTGAGTTCTACTGGATATATCAGTTTTCTGGTCGACTGGTCAGATCGTTTATGCGTGGTGTAGCAATAATCCGGTGTCCAGGGTGCTGTCAAACGGGACGAAAACGCGCCCGTATAAAAGCTCTGTACCCCGTCAGTGGAAATCCAATATGTACATACTGAATATATTAGGTCCGTATGTCAAAATTAACGAATGTTACACATTATCAAACTGGCATAATGCAAGCCTATGTCCGTACAACCACTTGAAAATACGTCGCTGCCGGCGGCAATTTTACTGTAAATGAAATCCTGGGTGGTCGACGGCTGACCAATGCCTCCTGGAGTAATGCCATTTTCTCCCGCCCGGGCCGCTATTGTAATGACCGATATATGTTGGTCACTTTGGTCCATTTTGATACCGGACAAGTACAAATTAAACACTTAGCTATTCTGCGTGTTGTGTAGGTAAATATTGCCGTTGGTATTTTAAGTAGCGGAGCTGCCCGAAGTGTTGACTGTGACAAGAAACAAAACCCATGTCCATTTCACTTGTTTATTTCACGCTGGAAATCTACAAACAGGCACGGAATGTGAGAGAGGTGACCAACATCTCTCCGTGTTATAGCGTTTATAGTACCAAAGTGACATACTAATATTGGTTTGTTTACTTTCCGTGAATGCAAGGTGTGATATCGACAACCTAGTGATCGTGTAATTTTAGTTAAAGGCCTGTTCCGTGACCTTTAGATTGACATCTGTATATCACCTGAAAATGTTAAATATACCTTGTTCACAATATATTCAGGTATATATACTTATATGTTGGTATTTCTGTAGATGTCATTTGCATGTATGATGTTTGCTCATAACGAATATAAGTCGTCTTTTATTTTGTTACCAAAGGTATAAAGTGACCTGTGGCACTTATATATGTACGCAGTAAATTCATTCATAAATAGGTACAAATTAAAAAAAAAAATCATTTTGAAGTAACATTTTTATAAGTTGTTACAAGAGCAAAGTTATATAAAGCGGTTTGAACATGAAGAAATTGCACAGTGAGTAGCTAATAATAATATCAAATCCTATTCTATATAAAACAATATCACAAATATATATACATTAAATGTATCTCATAATATATTATATGTATATTAGTAATGTCTCTCAACCAGCTGATTAGCAACACAATCTGATTTTCATATAAAACTGTGCTATATACACACATTGACATGAAGATATATGTGTTATATATATATATACTTTCTCTCTCTCTCTCTCTCTCTCTCTCTCTATATATATATATATATATATATATATATATATGTTTTGTGTGATATATATATATATACGTGTATCTAAATTACTGAACCCATTAAATAAATTATTATGTTATACTCATATATGTATAAAACAGTATACATATAGTATATGCGTCTGTGTTTCCTTGACTATATATATATATATAAATATATTCACAAACGTTTGTTGTACCAGTACATGTATCTGTAAATCTCCAAACTCAGGATAAAGGATTCTAGAATAAGCGGGGGAGCAGATATGGCGAGGCCGACTAGGGAGGGTGTGTTCCCCCTCCAAAACTTAATTAAAGTTTAGGCTGAACTGGTGCAATATGGGGTATTTTTTCGGAGCCGCGGGGCTTGTATTCAGCGTGTATATTTTAGTATCGCCAAGACCTTTTCACGTAAAACAGCCCCTGCAGGTATATATTTGCTAATTTAAACATACCTTTAAGCTATTGTAATGGACTTTATAAGCACATAATATTTTTCTACAAAAAACATGAAAGGCAAAACCAGGTGAACTGTTTTTTTTTCACTAAAATAGTACAAAATTTGCGAATCGGCTGACGCTGCTCTGGTGCTCGGCTGTCGTCACTGCGTCTTTGATATAGAAATTGTCAAATTTCCTGGATATATTTACCCGAGAGGGCAAAGAATAAACTCCATTAATCCATTCAATAATCCAAACAACTCAAACTAACAATCACAGGGAGGCTAATCCCCGGAGTTTGACTGATATCAAATATATGATCAATCTAATATACGTGCCTGCATTGACCTATTGATCATTTAAATATCTAAGGCATCATGAAAACAGTTTTGAAGTAAATCCGTTAATTGGTCTGCGATTGTCAAACATTTTACGGAGCCAAGACATTAAAGGACATAGCGGACCAGTTGTTATGAAAGGTAGGGATTAAAGAACTACGGCAAAATGGCTTTTTCTTGTAAAGGTTAAAAAGCATAGAGAATAACACTCCAAGTTGATAAATATCTAAATATAAACTACTGAATTTTTTACAAATAAACATACACGGATATTTTTAAGAGATGGCAACAACTTGAAAAATGAACTTATGGTTTTGGCTGTCCCCATTATTATAAACAACCCAGGGATTCACATGCATGCATGCATATAAGATCAAGAGTATATGAATGTGTATATATATACATATATATATATATATATATATATATATATATATAGAGAGAGAGAGAGAGAGAGAGAGAGAGAGAGAGAGAGAGAGAGAATGAGAGAGAGAGAGAAAGAGAGAGAGAGAGAGAAAGAGAGAGCGAGAGAGAGTGTTGCAGCCGCTTTGCATATATATATGAAAACTGCATGCATGCATGGTTAAGTTGAAACGATCATATCGGTATGCATGTTATTTATAGTGGGGAGAGCATAAGATTAACCATTCACCATCTATATCTTTCGCCATATACAGATGCAAATTATACATATATATATATATATATATATATATATATATATATATATATATATATATATATATATATATTTCAAAAGATATCTGTATATTCACGCAAAGCGAATCGAGAATACTGTAACAATTCATGTACTCTAACTCATTTCTTACAGAATCCGGAGTTATGTATATCATGCATGGTCAGACAACGCTAAACTTGGAATATTGGAATCCTCACACTTAATTAACTCCAGTAAATAGCGGTGGGTTATTAGTGACGTTTACGGGTAAATGAGCAAGTCGGGACGATCTGTGTATGCTCAATCACGTGACTATCGTGCGTGAGGTCATGACGAAATGCAGGTATAATTAACCGACGTCTTGATGAACTGTGAAGTTCACCGGGGGGGGGGGGGGAATCTGTGCATAATATACATGTACACAATGTATATATGATGACATACACACAAAAATTGCCAGTATAGGGGGGTGGGGGTGGGGGGGGGGGGGCGCATGCGTTTTGTAGGAATCTCGATTTGAAGAATACAGTGAGTGATATAAACAATAAGGCCATTAAGGGAATTATTATGATTATTATGATTATTAATATTATAATTATTATTATGATAAATGTTTATGCAAAAATAAACAATAACATATTAATGGATATAATTATATCACTCTGTTTAAATATGAAATGTTTAATAACGCCAGGCTTGTGTTAGACCAATTAACGAATTAAACACACACACACACACACATATATATATATATGTATATATATATATATACATAAGCAAATTCCATTTAGACACTTGACTTCCTGTACTTTGAACATATTAGTACAATATTAATCACTTTGTAGCTATTTGTGATAAAATTCCTTATATTCGTTAACATAATGCAGCGTTTATGATATACATCAGAAGGATGACTAGTGCGTTGTCGGCGTTTCGTGTTTCAGGGACTCTCTGTGTATTGTGTATCAGTATATATATACCCTGAGGGGATCGCCTGTGGTGATAACATGATAACACTCTGTAGATATCATCATGTCTTACTTACCACAATAAAGGAGAGTGAACGGAGCGTGTAATTTACAAAGAGTGATGTGATTATATCAGTTCACACCTACAGTACACATCAAAGACACCCGTGGGATCATAAGCAAGTCATACATGTATGTACATCTATATTTAGACATTTATAGACATCTATATATGGACTTAAAATAGGCAATATACCATGTACACACACACACATATATATATTAACAATAATTATGGTTTCCACAGTCAGGTAGACATTTTATTGACCTGTCCATGTCCCCAGTCAGACAGACGGTGTGACGGAAATGTCTTTTTCCTCAGTAAAACAGATTGGATAACGGCAATGTCGATATCCTCAGTTAAACAGACGTTATGACGGAATGGTCGAATCCCTCTGTCAGACAGACATTGTGACGGAAATGTTAAATTTCTCAGTCAGACAGGCGTTATGTCGGTAATGTCAGTCCACAATCAGACGGACGTTATGACGGAAATGTCGGTTTCCTCAGTCAGACAGACGTTATGACGGAAATGTCAATTTCTTCAGTCAGATAGACTGTATGACGGAAATGTCGATTTCTTCAGTCAGACAGACGTTATGATGGAAATGTCGGCAAACACTATGATCGTATAGTTTGTTTCCTCAGCCAGGCACATGTTAATCGAGGCGTCAGTTTATTCAGTGAGGCAGACATTAATATATACTTGTTGATTTCTTTAGCAAGACTTTCATGACACATGTATTAAGTGATTTGTTTGTGTGTTTGTCCAGGCAGTGTAAGAGACCATGTGTGATTCTAACCTTCTGTCAACCATGTGGAGTTTGACTAAATGTAAATATTTTGCAAACATTACTGAATCATCAAATAAAGTTCTTTTAGGAATGGTATGCCCGAGTGTACTTTAATACATAATCACGTGACCTCAACTCTTACGAAATGCTATGAATAATATTTTATCAGTGCAACCTAACTGCCATGCTTTACAATACCTATGTTGACACGGTGGTTTAGGTTAAGTTATTTTTATCTATGCCTAGGATCAACATGACACAGGAACGTACAAGGAACACATTCATCCCAGAAACCCGTGCCATCACTTAAAGACCCCGGGGTTACCTTTGCCTGCATGTTTACACTGGGTTGGTAGCAAGTCCCGATCTAAAATAAACCACACGAAACCTGTCCCGTGTCGAAACGTTTGTCCTTGTCTAAGTATAAACACCATAGTTGTAATATCAACAAGGTAGGGTATACACTGGCTAAGTTCTGACCGCGAGCTGTTCGTTTTGCCAAAACTGACGTTCTGGCCGACACTACAAGCGGCCTTTACCAATAGATCGCTTTCGGAAAGGCCAACATGTAAACTATATAATCTGTCCAACGGGAACGTGTGGGCGATTTCACACTGGACATCTGTAAACATTAAACTCCTCGTATTTATATATGGGGATTTAGGCGAATGATGCGTGACACATAGAACACCCGTGCCTGTCAGCGCAAATATAACAAGGGCGGGCCATCCGCGCATGCGCTGTATACTAACAGTCAGATCGGTGGTCTATATGCGAACTTTTTTTAAAATACTTCAACGATGTGCGTACTAAATAATGTCACACAGCACAGCGTCTCAGATTTTATATTATTGATTTCAAAAAGAGGCCCATAATTTGGACCTTTTAACCACAGCGCATCATTCAGCTCATCCATGAGCTATTTTCATGGCCATCATCTATCGCCTGTCTATCGAATTTGCAGCTTTTCACTGCAGTAACTGGAGCGATTCTCGCATTTGTTTCAGAAACCCTAATGGATGTTTTTCATCCAAAGTACAAGTAAGTGTTTTCAGCAATGCATGCAAACTTGCAAAGTGTTGACAATAACAGAAGGTTACGGTATTAAATGAATAATTTCATTTCATTATATTAGTATATTTCAAATTAAAAGATTAGATTCCAGGATGCTCCCTGCATATCCGATACGTCCTTGCTTTTTCCCTAATGTAAAGCGGAAAATGATTACTGTTGAGCATTGGGCCCTTGGGCCGTCAATTTTAAAATTAGAAGAAGAATGCATTCCTGATGCAGAGGATATATACACCTAAGTCGTTCCAGATCTCCCTTAAACCGCTGCTTTGTCCAGCAAGTTTTTCGGGGTTTCGGTACCAGGGCTGATACAGCCAAGAATCACTCTTACGAGAGCGGGGTGTCGCGGAGTTAAACTAGGAGCTGGATGCACAGTGCGATACCACGCGATTCTCACTCTATACTAGGCTTTTAGTCATTCAACAAGTTTGCTTTAAAACTGTTTATTCATATTTAATTCTCTGAGAATAATCGTCAACATTTCAATGGGGGCCAACACTAGTGGAACAGACAACATACAGAGCACTCCATGACACTCTCCTGCTTCGGTGTTTTAAACCTGGTTAACTAGATTCAAAACAGTTGTTGGCCTTCGGTGACTTTTGCCCGAATTCTTTTACGAAATTTAATCATGATCGTGCAAGCGAGATAGAAAACTAGATATAAATACTTTTCAAATACTTAATTAACCGCCTGCTCTAATGCTGCATGGTGTTAACAGGTGCATACAAACAGAACAGTACACAAAAACTTCACTTATTCGTAAGCTCCCTGCATTTATCCCTATGTTTTATATCATCATATGTGTTTAAAAACATAATGCGTAACATCGAGTGAAACCCTTTTTTTTCTCTCGTTTGTTTTCATACAGAAGACAATTCAAATTAGTGTGACCAATTTTCAACAGATGGCGCGTCGTAACAGCCTTGACCAAATTTGGTTGTGCGAGCACATTTATGTGATTCTAAGAACGGGAGTGCTGGGCCGCGGGCGCCTGAGCCTAATGACCCGGTATAATGGAAAAGTTATGTGCACTTGCATAACTTTAACATCAATAAACCCGCGAGGTAATTTGCACAGGAACAATGACAGACCGAGCCTTTTTTTACAACATCTCCGGTTGCTCTTTAAACACAATAAACATGGCTCATTCACATGCAAAAAAACTTCAATAAATGGAAATCTAAGCCCAAATGCTGCGTTTTCTTTTATTTTCTCACGTGATCTGTGGTTTTTAGAGTATTATCGTGCAGAGGGAAGTTTATTAAATATTCATAGCTGTGCTAAGACTTGTTAACTGTGCTAACTCAAAACCCATTTATTTCAATATGTTTCCATTTATTTTTTTATTCTTTTCATCCACTTCATTGTATTATATTGCAGTGTAACAGATCCTTTTGTTTTGCATTATGTACTTTTCTGTTCTTTTACATTATAAAGCCAAAACAAGTTTAAAATATTCATTGTCCAACTGACAGTACATTATGGCACGATTATAGATATAAAATATAATATGAATGTCTATTTGTATGCTGCAACGTCATAATGGTTTAATTCAAAGGAATATATATAGCCGAAACATATGGTGAATATGTAGGTGGATAGATAGATATAATATATGAAACCCATTGTCAAGACGTGGTATTGGCGTGTACTGCTATAAAATATTACGGTCTGCATTTTAAGCAAAACAGCATTTGAAGTCTGGTAGAATTGAATTAGGTCAATTACGAGTCCTCAATTACATTTAAATCATCAGGTATCAATTACATGAGTATCCCGAGACCACCCAGGCTGGGACGCCTCTATCTCTTTTTATCTATATGTTTTAATCAAACGTCGTTCGTATATTGCGTATATTCTGCGGCCTACATTTACACTCCGCAACTATTAATCTCTACCCGTATATACTTTAATGTCGATTTCATTGCGTTTCGCTTGATATCCGCTGATTGTATTTATTCTGATAAAATATTCTATGGAAGAGTTGTAATAAATGAATAAATTCATACGAAAAGTAGACCCATGACACCAACCATACATAAAGTCACACATGCATTATATATATATATATATATATATATATATATATATATATATATATATATATATAAACCTGTAAAACGTTTGCCAGCTGGTCAGTGATATATACTGTTGTTATCGGTTATAACGCAAATCTGGTTTTTTAGGGTTTCTTTCAAAATGCATATTGAATCTTTAATCAGTGTTATAACCAAGGTGTTTGTAAAAAACTTATCCGTGAGCGAATAAGCTGAGCATATATTGATTATCTATATCGGCACTTTTAGATATAATATACGAAGCAAGGTATCGTTCATTTTTCTTGTTAAATACAGAAACTTTATATCTCATGTACAGGCCGGTTATATAGATTTTTTTCGGATAAACGACATGATGAGCAATAATGTATAAATTACGTTACAGTTTTCTCCTTTACCCAGAAATTCACCCGCACATTTGATACTGGACACGCCCCTTTATGCACTCTCTGTAATCAACGTAACACTAAACGTGTCTCTATAGGTCTCATTTTTCAGGCCTCGTACTTAATCCTCTGTGTGTGTGTGAGGGTGTGTGTGTGTGTGCTCGTGTGATATAGCTCTATATTTATGTACATGACCAGGTGGATTTGATTTTATAACAGGGAGCACCTATATATCGTTGACAGGAGGGAATCGAAGTAAAGAAACTTTTTTCTTTAATTTTGGCTTGAATGGTGCAAGCTTGGGTGAAATAAAGAAGCGAGATGGAAAAACCTACATTATTTATATGAAGCGTATCAAGGTAAATACCCATACTTTTTAGATAAAAAATGGTCCAAATCCTCAACTTCATAAATGCTTACTCAAGCAAACATGTAATAAACATATAACGTAATACACACATAAAAACTTACCGTTCACTGAAAGAAATATCCAGTGTATATTGATGGAAATATTTCAAATCCACGAGCTGTGTTTATAATTTCAAGAAAAGTATTATTTGCCAAATATACGGTAGGAAGAAGAAATAGCTTAAATTAAATCCTTACCTGGTCAGCGGTGTCTGGGATGGACTACAGTAATCTGCTCTGCTGCCCCCCTGCCGTACCCCCTGATAATAACTTCCGCTGTGACGACACCTCGCACCTGCGCTACAATTATTAGTAGTGTATATACCTGAGCTGAGTTTACCTGTGTGTTATCTCACTTACATGTATACCTGCGTGTTTAATGGTAAGTAATGATGATGTATCCGGAGTGTATGTGTACTTGATGACCGGTAGCTCGGTATCCGGTCCTTGACTCCGTGTCCACTGAACCGGCCCCGAATTGTTTAACAATACAGATCAAAACGCCCTCATATCTATACATCCATGATGTATACATGGGATAATTCATTACGCTTCCGCAGTGCTATATATATGGGCACTTGAGATAATTGGTATTCTGTGTGTCCGCCTGCCCGTGTGCCTCTGTGTCTTTACATGACCAAACAGATTCATAAAGATAAATGTGGCGTTCGACTCATATGCACACATATGTACACACACACACACATATATTTATAAAGATTTAAAAAAAACTAATTCACTTGTGTCAAACTCATTGTTTCCTCCTGTGATTTTTAATATATTACACGATTACTTTAACATTTAATAATACCGTTTTCTTTTCCCAACTGACCTATTCATTTTACCAACATAATTTATGACATATCTCTGGAACAGGAGAATTAATAAGTTTTGCACAACTGTCCCAGCGATAGACGAGTAGGCTTCGAAACCATGTCACTTACAAACAACAGAATGACGTATTGTGTCTGTATAATTTTATTTGTTTTGATCTCGTTTGACAAACTTTTGAACGTTTTCCATAAAATACAGATAGAAAATTATATTGAGAAATATTTAATCATATAAACGTATATATAAAAAACTTGAGCCCCAAAAGTCTATATATGTTATCTAAGTGATTATTGTCCAAGTATGATCATACATCCGTACTGCGCCCTGACAGAATAGCAAGTGCCCCCTCTCGGCGGATAATGGAACTAGAAGTGACCGTCGTCACCGGCCGCCTGACGTTCTAATCCATCCACGAATATTTGAAATTTATCATTCATTCTCAAACTTTGAGTAAGAAGTAACCAAATTTTTTTTTTCTTGTGTACATTAATCCAACATTTCCTCGTGAATTAGTCAAACTGTATCCAAAAACCCTTCATAAACAGAAAATTAATATCTCCATATAATTATCATGAAAGCTGTCCATTACTTGAAATATTTCCGCACCATTACATACATTTTTTAACATTTTGCGATATTTCAGCCTTCGCTTGAAAAGGTTGTTCTTCATATTAAAACTTAATCATGTAATCCGTATCAAAGCCTGGAGGTATAGCCATTATAATCATAAATATCGTATCTCTATATCAAGATCAACCGTTTTTAAGTTTGACGAGTAATTATGAAATAAATTTTCAAATTATCAAATTTAGATACAGGATAAGTATACAGTATGAGTATTATCACTTTTATTTTTAATACTCTCCAAATTATCATGATCAAGTTAATTGTGAGTTGGTATTAATATACTAACTGTGCTGATTATGATTATAATAAGGACATTTCATTTTAGATTATGATTTGGTGTAATGATATTAGTTTAGCGGAGACATGGTCTAGTGTATAATAACCATTTATATACGTTAACATTGTCAGATATACTTTTATATTGTTTATGATTAAAATTAAGTAAGCTGCGAAAGTATGTAAATCTTTGGGTTATCTGACTATGGCATCATTTAAAGGCGTCATGCACGAATGCAAACAGGTTTGACGGTTATATGTAGTTTGAATGAGCGTTTCCAAATATACCGATCCCCTAATTCCAATAATAAAATGAGATCACCTATTATGTTGTAGAAGAATGTACAGGTGATGCGACAATTGAGCCTCGACGTGATTGTCAAGTGTAACGGACACCATTTATTAAACATCTTACAAGGGGATATAATTTGCAAAGAGGCGCTTATTCCGCCATCAGAGACGTGACCATGTCATTGTTAACCAAACACAGTATCGTCTAATAATAAGTCATGAGTCACGTGACCTGTTGTGTCATATGACACAAAAACGGTCCTAGCGACCTCTAGTGTGGTGCGTGTTAACTCGAACTAAATGACAGAGGTTCATATTACTGTGCACGGTGTGATAGTATTAGGCGGGAAACCTGATACTGTTTAGTATTTATACAAAGGAACACAGAGAACTATGTAATTTTAAATAACAAGCGGTTAACGTGTAGCGGGTACATGTTTATTATATTTGAACAACACCAATATTTTTATCCACGCGTCAATGTATACATAACAAAACTTTTAAAAATACACGGCCTGGAGGAGTGGTTGTCCAACATACCGTTATTTGTGCTTCTTTCAGATTGATAATTAAATTTGCATACCACATGATGCAATGAAGGCCGATTGTTTGTAGCTGGTATGTGGAAACTTCGCTTAAAAAGAGAGCGTCGTCGCTTTTCAGCTGTTCTTTACACACATGAACACAAGCACACACTTGTATTTTTTCAGATGTCTAATTTTACCTTTATGCATTTTGTATTTTACATATGCATTTTCTTTACCTTATTATTTTTAAACACACTTAAATTCATGACTGCAAAAATCTAAGCAAGTGTTGTATATCTCTTGTGATATTTCAATAAACTCATGGATTGAAAAACAGCTGAACATGCTTGCGGGTTGGGCCATCCTGGTAAAATAAATAAATATTGCTATATTATTGAGAGCATGTGTAAATGTATGTAAGTTGGGTCCTGTCATGATTTACTTTCCATACATACATCAGATAATTTACTTTCTATCTGCATGAAAACAACTGTGTACTTTTATCATGCGCATGCGCACTCAGACTGAGCTTAATGATCGTCTGATGTGTTCGGACCCTATTCCAGTATTTGTCAAAATTGCGAGTTTTTTACTCAAGAAACGTAATATAAGCCAGAGGTTCAGATGGGTGGCTAAGTGTTAAAGATAAGGTAGAACTTTTACAGTTATCATTTTAAATATGGCAAAATATAATATTTTATGTAAACAAAACAGTCCTTAACACTCAGTGTCATTCATTACCGGCAGGAACCGCAGGTGAGGAGGGAAAGCTATAAAAAAAATTAGGTGGACATTACATGATTAAACAGATATCAATGTATGGGATTATATATATATCTATATATATATCTATATCTATATCTATATATATATATATATATATATATATATATAAATATATATAAATGCACGATATCCTCTTAAAATGATTAATACAGCCTCAACTCTGTATCCCGAATTATGCCTCGTTTTCTTGGCAAGACGTAACCCAGATCATGCACTATATATGGTATATATATAGGTTATATATGTCCGCGCTGTCTATACTCGGTTAACTGTCTTAATACTTAACCTAAATGCTCTGTATAAATATGAATACATATCTATATGAATACTCTTTACTATTTACTATTTATATATAGCTGGCGCGTTTCTTTGTATACAGTTATTCAATTTATATAATATAACAGCATGTAAGGAATCTAGTACATGACCTTTGTGAACCACAGAAACCGGCACATGAATAATATAGGTGGTAAAGAAATACATAATAAAGGTATATGTATATTATAACATATAATAAATATGGTATAATAAACATTTACCTTTCTTATACATATATATTACATATATCAATGAGTGCGCGATAGTTCATCGAGGGATAAACACTGGACAAACATATGCGTCATAGCATGATTCATGTATTGCGTGTTTCTATGCATTTGTCCATTTCATGTTCTATATACCGCCGATCTATCTATTTCGCTTATAGAAACTTCAATTAAACCCCAGCATAACGTAACGCATTAATTAAAGATAATTACCTCATTCATTATTTATCAACTTGTAATTAAATCCGATACGATGACACCTGGTAATCAGGGCGAGGTTACTGAATATTTGGGCATATAATATAACGACCCGATATTGCCAACAATCTGGAAATGTTTCAAACACTTAAAGGTTTAGTCCGTCCCCAAGTCGCGGTGATTTCTGTGCACTTAGATACTTAAGAACCCACAAGGTTAAGGACGGCTACAATCAGGGCTGGACACAATGTCAATTCTCCACTAAAAGCTTGCATCGTTTAGAGAACGCACGCTCAATTACTATGATATTCAATAGAGTTTTGTCATATCAAGCCCTCCATCTAAATGATGAGGTGTTACAGAGTACTGGCTTTCATTTCCCGCTATTAACGGCTTTAAAACCGGAGCCACTCTAAAGTTTAAAGCAGCCGTTTTGAAACCTACACCTCCACGCCGAGCAATTTACATGTCTGGTGGAATGCGGTGGGCGTGTCTCTTACAAAGATGGCTGCCTCGGGTGCAGGGTTCGATCATAAAGCTCTCGTGTCGAGTCAACGATGGTCCCGCAGTGACGACTACTCATGCTTCCGGTTGATTGATTAATTAATTGATAATCAAGGCAACAGCCTGCCAATCGTTAAATCGCTCTGCCATTATTTCTGCTTTGAAAACCAAATGCCAACTTCTAATTCATCAAATGAGTTCAATGTGTCAAGTAAATAATTGTTATGAATAAGCATATTTAATTACTCTGCTTATATGACTTCGCGGAGAGACCTGAATTTCTATAAAAAAGATAATTACAAGAAGCATTTAATTAACATCCTAAATTCATTCAATTAATGTCAATAATGCGTGAGCTCGAATCGCCAAAATGAAAACAATAAGAAATAAGAAGCAGTATACATTGAATATTCATAAGACACAGTAAAAGATTATACATGCAAATTCTACTTTAATTTTAATTCTTTACATTCTGCATTACTTGGTTATCTTTTTTCATTTCCAGTTATACTTAAGAATTATTAATTAGTTTACTAAAGGCAGTTGACCCGATAGGTGGCGTTGCCTTTATTTTCTCTCTCTCTCTCTCTCTCTCTCTCTCTCTCTCTCTCTCTCTCTCTCTCTCTTGCTGTCTTTATCGCTGTCTGTCTGCCTGTTTGATTTCCTCATATGTGTGAGCGTTTGGGAGTGCGCGCGCTTGGTTCACATGATTTCAGTTCTCTTTGGACATGACCTGTTAGTGTCAGAAACGGGATCAATCTTTCTTTTTGTTTGTTATATTGCATACATTGTGATGTGAGTCATCTCTAGATATTTTGCAATGTTGGCAAAAAATGAAATAAATTATTTCTAGCCCCTTGTTTTGTGAGGGTCCTTAGAATCGATTCAATTATTAATCTTTTAACTTCTATTCAATTCTATTTAGACGTTTTAAAAAATAAAAGCAATTTAATGGATGTTTAATTTATATGTTAGTAAATTTTAGTAAATTAAAGAAAAAAATATATCTATTCCTCTGTTTGTCGCCACCGTATATGTATATGAAAGCGGAGTGAACATTTAAAGTAGATTTAGGTCACATACACGATAAAGAACTTCGTCACCGCGAACTGCTCTGTCAGATTTGAAAGCTCATAGAGGACTTCGGAATGGTACATGATAAAAAAATCACTATACAAATGTATCGATTCAGAGGTTAAACATCGATTACAGTATAATCGAGGACCCATGGAATGGTCTCCACAAGAAACCTCCAGCGACCTCACATTGCAATAACGGATAAACAGACACGTATTTATCAACAGGTGCACGAAAGATGAACCAGGTATAAAGCTCAAACCCACATTGAACATGTTTGTCCATTATTATATCGGATTTCTTTAAAGAAGAAAACGCTGTCTATCTGCGTATCTCTCTCTCTCTTTCTCTCTCTCATCGTCTCTATATGTCACTTTTTGTAACTCCCTGTCGCTGTATCTCTAGAGATGTGTCTCGTTAGAGCTCTGTCTTTTTAGAGCTCTGTCTCTGTCACTCTAGAGCTCTGTCTCTGGCTCTCTGTCTGTCTGTCTGTCTGTCTGTCTCTCTGTCTCTCTCTCTTTCTAAAGCACTCTCTAGAACTCTGTCTCTTTTGAGCTTTGTATCTATCTGTCGAGAGCTCTGCCTCCTGCGACCAACACCTCCAATTGCAATAACGAACAACCAGAACCCTTTTTTTTCATCATCAGGTGCAGGAAAGATGAAACATTTATAAAGCTCAAACCTATTTGTCCATTATTATATCGGATTTCTTTAAAGAAGACAACAAATACGATTTGTTGTCTATCCGCGTCTCTCTCTCTCTCTCTCTCTCTCTCTCTCTCTCTCTCTCATATCATCTCTTTCTGCGTAACCCTATCGCTGTATCTCTGGATCTGTGTCTCTCTCTCTCTATATATATATATTGATTGTTTCTGCATGTGCACACAACTGCACACAGTATAGAGCCTTTTTTATTATGCAAATACCATATATGCTCTTAATTTACTTAATTCTATATACATATTATTTCGCAAAGTTGGCGTATACGTATAAACATATGATTTGTTGTCAAATATAAGTCATATTAACCTAAATTTTAACGACACGATTCAAATGACTGACTTATTGCTCAAGTTGAGTGTTCGACAAGAACGTGCACCTGTGCTGTGTTGGCAGGTCACACCTAGAGCGGTGGTCAAGCCCTTCATCTAGTGGAGTGGTCAGTAATTAGGCTGCGGTGGACGCTGGTCACTCTTTGATGAAGACGCTCGAGCCGCAGTTGAGATGGCAATAAAGGTACCGGCACCGCCATTTTGAGTTTAAAGGAGGAAAAAAGCGATAGCGAGAAAGGTAATAATCTTGAGAACAATTCATTCGGGTGCCGCACAGAGAATTAATCATGAATGAACGGGCTTTAAGCGGTTGATTGTAGCAATAGGCGTGCGTTCCCAGGAGCCAAAGGGATACATGTATTGTCAGTGATAACCCGCTGCGCGATTATTTAGATTGCCTGCCCTGTGAAATGGACAGGTCCCCGGACCTGAAATGTACATGGTGAAATTGACAAGTGGTGCGTGTGCCGCACATAACTGAGGATACCTCCCTCACAGAACTTCAGAAGGGTGTCTGTTGGAACAGCGAATTTGCCGCACCTTGAGACTTGAAAACATAACCACAACAGATGCAAGGGACTTTGCGAGAGTTGTAAACCGCATAGCTGAGAAGTGATATGTTTCGTGTGTAATATACAAACAAGCGGCAAATATTGTGGGCGTGAATATGAAATGAACAACTTGGAATGTGTAACACGTTACAGCCATTTAGACTTATCATATATACGACATGTTAGCCACGGGCATAAGCTGTGAATGCTAATGCAGCACAGATACATACAAGTGATCTGTCCCTGCACGCATTGAACAGCACCCTGTGAACTATAGCCGGCACTTGACTTTACAAAGCTGTTTAACAAGTGCGCATATATACATACACTTCTGTCGCGTGTCGTTATTCGCTGTGACAGTTTGCCGGACGTTCTCCGCTAACATTAACTGGAGTACAGGCCGTTAATTTGAAACTTGAACCAGTGTATGTTAATGTTTACATGCCGCGAATGTTTCTGGACGTCTGTGCGTTGGTCAAGCGTTCATGTTTAATTAATATCCAGCCGAGAAAGGAAACTCAACCAGGTGCGCGGACCTCGGACGATATTTGGATTATTTCCTGGTAGTGTACCTATATATACAGTGTCAAACACGACATACGCCAGCGGTTTGCCATCTTGTGTCTAACAAATGGTCAAACACACGTCAACTGACAGACAACTGACAGATGATCGGCAGATTATGCAAACAAGGTAAGCGAAAGAGTAACTTTTGAGGCAATTAATATACAATAAATGTACCTTTGGTCTGCTATCGTATAATCGGTTAAGCAAACCCAATGCGGCATGTCTTTGGCATTCAGTCTCTAACAAAATTGACACTTTCGATCACTGTATTGTCACTTTCGTTTTCTGGTCTGACCTACACAGTTCTAGCTCTCTTCATAAGTCGGAACGTTTTTGTCTCGTGGGAAAGGTAAGCTCTGCCTTTGATATATACGACAAACAGCTGCATAAAATGTTTTTTGTTTGTTTTTGTTTTGTTTTATAGAACTAAGTATATTTTATTCTGCGAACAGAAAATATTTCTTATCTGCAGGTTTATATTTGATATCTCGTGAAATCAAGCTGTCAACACTCACTTGAGATTTTGTTAATTGATTTGTCAGCGGGACACTGACATTTCCCGAACCATAGTTCACATGCATATATGTGACCAGAATTGTACAAGGTTGACAGCCTGAGAGCCATTGTAATATGCAAGAATATGATGTACAGCAACTATTCAGTATATATGTGTACACATGAACTGGTAAAACAGAGATATATGTGTTACATAACAGAGTCAGTGTGTTGTTTGAGTATATATAGTCACATACTTACCATGGTCGTAATACGGGGTCACCACCATGCAGCTTCTCTCTCTATATATATACAGCCTTCTCATATACATATATTAACATATATATATATATATATATGTGTGTGTTTATATATGTATGTGTGTTGGGGGGGGGGG
Organism: Sipunculus nudus; assembly: GCA_026874595.1. Lineage (NCBI taxonomy): Eukaryota > Metazoa > Annelida > Sipuncula > Golfingiida > Sipunculidae > Sipunculus > Sipunculus nudus. The sequence goes on from CM049319.1 coordinate 6,041,773, forward strand.
GTTAGAACTGGCACTACAGTTATACGACTTTACAGACAGGATCACCATTATATCTTTGATATATCGAAACCAACGGGATTGAATAAATTAGTATAAATACGAAGAAAATTAGAAACATGAAAAAAAAAACATTGGAACTCGGAATGCATTAGATCCAGTTGTGGCTCTGTTGATAGCACAACAGAGCCACAGCTGGGTCTAGAAATGCAGCACTTTTTTCACTTATGTTATATGGTCTCGATACTGTATAGGTACAGCTGGAAGTGGCTAGGGGTCATACATGTGAAATAGTCCGTCGGTTCGTATGTATCTGTCGTGTTCATCACGTGATTTTCCCCATAAAACAAAATCCTAACAAAGCAAATTATTGTTAAACAAACTGCAATAGACCAGGACCCTTTCATCAGACACGCATCTTATAAAGTGCACGTATAGCTATACATATGGTATCTAGTAACGATAAACCACAATTATCGTCGCGCTTGGCGGCGAGATCAAAGGGTCTAAATTGCAGGTAGAACTTTCACTGATTGTCGCACCTGGGGTGGACACAAGGGTGTCTAGTCAGGGGAAGCATATCTAATTAGCTTGTCCCCGCATCCAGCAGTAGGGGAGAACAGTTCTAAAAACAAACTGTGAAAGATGGTAACAGCCATTAGATGTTATTAGCACATATTGTATCCGCAGATCTGATTGAAAGGCGTTTGATATAATACAGGTGGCGGCAGCCGTCAAAAGTCACGCAGATGGCAAAGATTTCATATATATACAAGCTCATATGTTAAGTTTGTGGTATCGGCTGCTTGGTGTATGTATATATGTGTGTTTAAGAGAGAGACGGTCAGAGAGTCACATTAAGTTCTTGCGAACTTCAGATATTGTGAAAATACATTTGGAGTGTCTTATCCTAGTTACTGGTATAAAGTTATGTGAGAGAGAGTATGTATATATCCAGATATATAATATATTAAGTATTATACATCGATTATTTCAGACGGATCAAATTATAGTTACATAGAATACATGAAAATACATAATAATATATATTTTAGACCAGGTTGAATATATAACATTAAGCAGGCATTTACACACATAAACCAGGTCAGCTTGAACTTAATAGTCGCCTTCAACGTGTATATCTTATGTATTTGTGGAAAGTATTTATATATTCTTACTGAGCCATTATAAATAATGTATATACGTTTGATCAAGTATATAATGTAAGTTTGTATATGTATCTTGTGAACTGTGGAAAAACTAATTAGTCAGATCCATCCCATATCCTGTCGCTCAGCATCCATGGTTATTATCTATTATGTGTAGGGACATTACATGAATGGCTGGGTAAATGTAACAAAATAATGAACTAAATTATATATCTCCCTCCGGCTGACTGCCGAGTCAGAGACGCGGGATGGTTTGTATAGCTATTTATAGACATGGAAATCTAAATCAACGGTTATGTACGTTCAGAATTTTACGGTTTTTTTTATGAATATACCCGATTGTGACAGCATAGTTGAAGAAATAGGTTGGGTTTAATTATACTAGCAAACATTTTTGGACTTTATGAAATATAGTTGGTGTTAGAACTTTTAACTATTAATGCAAATTGACAAGAGTCGAATATATGGCATACGGGTGTTCCTTTACCGCACTCTTAAATTAATGCATTTGACATACAGGAAAATCTCATATAATTAAAATGAAATATATATATATATATATATATATATATATATATATATATATATATAATTTAAATCTGGAATCAGTAAAAGTTCAGGTGAGACATTAACCGAAAATGTATATGAAATTTCAGCTAATTCTTCACGTTTATTATTGAAGTTGTGTAAATTAGAACCCTTTCGATACAAGTAACACCTCATATAGTCTTATCCTTATATCATAAAGAGAGACGCTTACCCCAAAGAAGGTGAATAATAAATCCCAGATGTTTTACGCTTTCTGTTTGTTTAATTCTACAATTTTAGCTTCTTTAAAAAAAGATGTACGCTTATATAAACCGTTTGTCATTTGTTATTTAGTACATTTTGTACAGTTATCTCTAATTTATATGCGCTTGTGCAAAATATGCACGTATTTATATGAAAACCAATCTTCTTGTGAGCCTGTTCCACTCGTGTGTAGCACTGTAAAGTACATTAGCCGAGGTTTCTCCAGAATAAATCACGGTTTTTATGAGATTGCTGACCCGGGTAGTGCTACAGTACAAACTTGATACATCCAGATTTGTTTCCTAAAAGCGCCTGTCGTGTGAGGATACACACACTCGTACCACGGTCGTCTTGAGTTACACCCGATACATCAACAAGGCGCCGACACACAATAAAAACCTGCCTGCGGGCAAATCTACGTGATTTATTGTTGCGTGCAAATGTGTGGGAATTTCAAACTAACCCATATTTCCGGATCTGTCGTTATTCATAATTGACAAGTGCTTGATTTGAATCTTGTCTATTTATATGACATCTACATATTCCAGTCGGATAATATTTCAGGCCTCGCATGCAGGGCAACATTAGGCTGACTGTTTGGACTCAATACCAGTAGTTACTATATTGTGAACTAGTCCAGAACTAGGGAATACATCAGATTATGAATAGGCCCGAACAGTCCAGTTCTGGACTACATGCGTACAAAGCATGTATAAGTCTGACACTACGTCGCTCGATTTGTATCTGCAGAGGACTGTTTGATCTCGCTCTCAGATCTATCGGAAAGGGGCCTGTTCCGATACCTGACGTCTTTTAAGTCAAAATAATCCCTTGAACCCTTTATAAAAACAGGTAAGAAAATGCCGATCTAACCGCACACACTGTTCGTTTTGTTAATCAGTTTAATCCACGTTTATTATATCTGTGTTGGGGGGGGGGGGGCGCAAAATAATAAAAACACAATTCAAGAAAGAATCTGGCGACATGTCAAGTTGCGTTTGGCTACCAGTGACCGCACATATCCAACCAATCACCTTCAGTTATTTTTTCCTGTTTGTCAACACACCTTGTTTACTTTAGCAGTTTGTGGATACACGAGGTCACATCTATACAGAGGCATTATAAATATCTTACCTAGCCTGATTATACCTACAGTTTATTTATATACGCAAAGTATAGCCAGGAATCAAATAAATACATAAGATAGTTGGTTTTAATGTTTCAAAAGTTGTACGCGTATTGTGAAATATTAAAAAAAAGAGTTTTAAGAATGCCTGTAGCAACAGGATTTCACAGGTTAACAAAGTCATTCATGTTTTATACCAAACGCGTTTTTATATACACTGACAAAAAACGGGTTATATATAGTACCTTGTTTGACCGTTAGAGTGATAATCAGTATACCATGACTAGGTTATTACAAAACATATATGAAAAGACTTAACCAAATATAAACGTGATTGATATATTATATACAAACACAATTACCCCAGATGAAGTAATTATTCATTCGATAAAATTCCAGAACACGTATTTTCCCTCGTTAGTGACTAACCAATATATATTGCTTGCATGGGTACAGTTTCTTCCTGGTGGTGACGTCACGTTTAACACGGGCATTTAAAGCGCTGAGAGGGCTTCAGTCGACAGGCCGTATTGATGATAAATCAACTTGGAGAGGCAGGGCTACCTCTAAGTATCACTGAAGTATATGATGAGATCATATAGGAGCTGAAACTGGAGCACGATTTAAAGCTATAAATGTATGATCGATGGCTGTTTAATATGACCACCCTGAGGTGTCAAAGTTGGCCTTGATATGGCATGGATATAGACCAGGTATACCCTTGTTTGACTATCGCCCGGGGAATGACCTTATATGTCTTTACCTTTAGAGCTGTATATATATAGTGGCCCTCACCGTGACCCGGTCTGATTTACGTTAGGTAATTTGTCAGACTTCATCAATATTTGGATCGTGTCTGGTCGGCTGTTTGGGTGGCTGGGACCCGGGTTATATCAGGTATAATATTGGTTCTTACCTGATCGTATCCGACTTCGGGTTGTTATTTAAGGAGCGGCTATATACAACAACCGGATATATTTTGGTATGAGGTATGTATATATATATCATTGTTTTACCTGGGAGGGTGGGGGCGTAATTATACCTGACATAATCTTCGTTAAATATGGTGGTGTGTACAGGATTTTGTATGTACCATTGTATAAATCACGATCGTGCACGTGCACTTTTCAATTTTTAAAAGTAAAATATATGCACATTACCTTTCGATATCTTGCCCTCTCACTATATTTCTCTGTGTGCGTATTCCCATGTGCATTTTCCCAGCTCTTGTATAAATGAATAAACGTAAAAAAACGAGATGTTTGCGGTAAGAAGATGTTATGATTTATTAAGTATAAGTAATTATTAAATAAAAAGTGTTAATAGTTGCGAGACACACCAACAGAATATATATATATATATATATATATTTATATATATATACACGTTTATTTGTAATTATAAAAATATATATGTGAGAGGGAAGGAATCAGCGAGAGAAAGAGAGAAAGGTATTGACGTATATATATAGTATGAACGCCCCGTTCTGGCAAAGGAATTTTTTTGTGCAAATCCCACCCACTTCGCCCAACAATTTCCGGGTGCGTTAATTTACACGCTCACGGACCAGATATAATATAGGTAAATCACTTATATAATGATCAAACCACGAATACTCGCTCAGTAAGTTCTAAGTGTGTCCACATAACCTCGTGGACCTGACAATGTAACTTAACCATCCGCCAAGTATGCGCAGTCACGCGCTTTTACCTGAAATATACATGGGCCATTACGCCGAGGTTAAAATACCTCGCATGCTCATTTCATGGGCGGCTGGTAGCGGTCCTTTGATCTTCCATCCTGACTGATGTTCCTGGTACATTTCATGGCGTGAAATCGGCGCCTTCCGCCTGGCCATGCTTCCAAACAATACAGTCGCTCCTTAAGTTGAAATTGTCGCTTACGCCTTGGTTATTGTGTACCCTACAATTACCGGCTGAGGACAATTTAAACACTTTTAGGAGAGGGTGGAATATAAAAGACATTACTATCCAAAGTGGTGTCTATTCATGGTCTTTAATGCGAGCACTCGAGCAAGTATTTTATCAACAGAGTGACGTTTTTCTTTATTCAATTTTCACTTTAGTGGAGTAACGTTGAGTAACTTGAACGCGATACACCATTTTGTCCGGCGCATTGCAACCACTATATAGCCGTCTGCTTTTCTGTCCGTCGGAGAAACGTGGCTCGAACGCCAAATTATATTGATCTGCTACAATCTCCAGGTGATTTCAGTAAAATAAATTATCTACCATTAAACTTAAATGTACATTAAAATAAATATTTTTGTGATGATATGTAACGGAACAGTTCCTAAAAGTCTTGTCTAGTTGTTTTGATGATATTTTATCAATTCATTATTTATGAAATTTAATCCGTTTTATTTATTTATTTTCAATTTCAGAAAACAATATATTTATAGATTGCATTTAGAGAGCACAATCAAATGTGACAGTGTTTTTGTTGTGTTGGATACAGGGGTAATTTTGCTTTTTTTCTCGGGTCGAGGACCAAGATATATATAGACAAGCAACAGATATAGATGATCTAATTCACTGGAAATAAATTATCACGTGATAACATTATATATCCGAACTTTACTCTGACACTATATTCAATATCTATAGATTCTTGACCTGCTTGACCAAACTAGTGCTGAGGTCAAAATTTACAGAAACTTACACCTCAGCTGAGTATTATAATAGCTGTCGGTCATTTTAGGGATTATTCACTTATCATACAAGTGGGCTAATCGGGAAATTAAAATATGAAGTGAACACGCTCAGCGCTTCAGCAAACAACAAGATTTGTAAGCTTCATAGGCCCAGAACCATGGATAATTAACTCAAGCGAACGGACCCCGGCGAAGACAATAAAATAACAAACGCGGCGGACCTGTAGCGTGATAATAGTCGGTTTCTCACACTCGTCAGAGCTGAATTCAGTCTTTGTATATAAATAGTTTCACACAATCATGAGAGTAAACACTTTAAATCAACAAACTCGAATCGTTTGTATTGTTTACGGGAGCTATTGAACCATTTCTAAATACAACACTCCCGGGTGTGAAAAGCTTGGGGATATTTAAAAGCCCAGAACTGCTATGTAAATACGCAGGGATTTTTCCTGCTCTAAGCTACCCTAAGTTCAAGTATAGTAATCCCGGTGTGCAGGGGTTACAGGTTTTGTACACACTAACACCGGTAACTACCTGGACCTTTTACCTGAAGATATATATCCTTGTTACCGGGCAGCTATAACAGGTGCATGCATTAGACCACATGTGTGGCACGAGGACCGCTTTCTTCCCATTTGTTAATTTCAAAATGGCGGCCTTGCATAGCAGGCTCCCAGGCGCATTCTGCAGGTTGAAATAGGATACAATATTTTTTATTGTTTGTCTTAATCTATTCATTAATGCATCAAGTATTTCTTGTTGTTTGTTCCACGTTTTATACCCGTTTTTCTTTACCTCATTCAAAATGTTATGTTTTCTTCTTTGGCTGTTTCTTTGTTTTATTTTGCTTGTGTATTAACAGGAACAAATACTGATTTCCTATAGAAACGTTGTTAGCGGTTGTTGCAGGAGAGACAGTAAATTTTATGCCGACAAAGTGTGACCTTTTCGTAGGCGGAGGTATGCGCTCTAATGAGTGCCATTCTCGATGTGATTGTTTTTGCGTGTTCATGCGTAAAGATGTATATATGCCTTTATGCTAAAAACCTACACTGAAAGATACACTGGTGTCATTTTTACTTACATTTTAAAACTAGTTTTTTAGTTTTTCTTCCTTGGCTCAACGTGTGTTTATTATTTTTGTTTTAAATCGGGGTTGATATATAAAATTTGTAAAATTATTTTAAGGTATTTGAATAAGCATCACCTTAATGGAACATTTATCACACCGAGAGTTTTTTTTTTGTTTTATAAATGGTGTTAAGTTATATAGGTGCATCATGATACATACATCATAGCCTAACACACATGTACACACACCTGTTGAAAACCGGGCGTTTTAAATCCAGGTGGACACTGCAAACGCGTTCGGACACATGACATTCCACGATACGCGTACAATAGAGCTGTGGTTTGTGTCATAACAGTCAATAGTTGCAATAATACGTCACTCGTGAATCATGTAGCGTCCACTTGAAGCCTGTCCACCCCTCCTTGTGACGAGATAACAACAGTTTGACGAGCTCCCTTTGACCTGGGGCGGACCACAGGACGACAGAGCTGTTTATGTTAGGGTACCGATCTAGCACAAACTGATTCCATTGTACACAGCCAGGGACCTCTCTTGGACAATGATTCATGTATTCTCATGGCAAAAAGCCTGGTGCTCCAAATCTTACAAAGGTCTAACTGATATAGGGGCAGGCTCAAGTCTTTGTAATGATATTTGATATTTTCTCTCGGTCGGGTTTGAACGTTTGCGGGCCAGCCTGGTAATTTGTGTTCTGCGGCATGCATACCTGTTTGGGTCTCTGAAGACCGATTCAATTAAAGCAGTGTTTGGGCGAGGTGGGTGCCTTAATTGACATGACGGTGCCGGGACTTTGTTGACCCCCCAAAGGTGAGCACACCTAGGTAATAAATCGTCCAACAGGAGAGAAAACACTCCCCTCGCACGGACCGTGAGTTTAAGACGCTCTCGAGTGGCGGGTGGACGTTTGCTTTACACAAGAGGGTACACAATTCTCAGCTCCATAGGAATTTGTCCCAGATATTACGACCGGGCGGAGCACTGTTTTATTTCTGACTCTTACGCTCATCTGGTGTACGTGCTGATTTCAACAGGGCAGATATTAACGACGTCACAATGTTCCCCACGTGCGCGTAAATTTCAGTGCCTATTTCACGCAACAACATTCCAAAGGGTGCGTAGATTTCAGTGCCACTTTCAGGTACTAACATTCCGCTGTGCAGGTAGGTTTCAATGCCAATTTCAGCGGATTTGTTTAATTCAGCAGACATGCACTCTTTGTTCAACGGATTCCTGCTGGGCGGTTCTTGGATATTTTAAGATTTGGTTCACCGGTGTTTCTACCAAAACATAAGAAAACATTAGCTTTTCAGCAAAAGGAACAACTATACACCTCTGTATGACGCATACGGAAAAATTTTGTTTTCAATCGCACCATGCTTTGCGCCCTCAATGCCCGTTATTCGGTGCAGTTCACCTGATTTGAGGGGATACTTGTTCAAGATTTGAGGATTTAATTCAATTCATGACTCACAAAAACACAAGACACGATCTCCGCTGGATGACAAAGTGTCTTGGTGTCTCAAATGCCGAGTTCTTTCAGGGTTAGACTGAGTCAAGGAGTCCTGGATTTAACGCGTGACGTCACATTAATAATGTTTCGAATAACATATTTATATGCCTGGCGGGAAGGAATTTATAATCTCCACCGGTAAATTTAGCTTGAATGTCATGTGTCCTAACACAGGCCCTGGGCTACTTGAGATATGGGCCATAACAGATACTGTATTTGTGAACACAGGACGCGCCGCTCGTGAAGTGTTAGTCAGGTTAGTGTGAAGAAGTTTGTGAGACTGTCATTCAAGAAACTGCACCCAGCGATCCCGTGTAAATCCGACCCTACCCGTGGGAATATCCGGGAGATTTTACCCAGCGATTGTGTAAATCCGGCCCTAACTGTGGGGATATCCGGGAGATATTACCCACCCTGTAAAATGTTAAAATGGATACTTTATAAGTCATATCTTGGTAAGGAAACATTTATTGGAGTTTTTAACACATTTTATGAAACACAATTAAATTCACATTTACAGTACATAGGCCCTATATATAAAAATGAGGTGCATATACATTACATATTGCCAGTTGACATTCTGTCTCTCTATTTGTTTGCATGCCTGTCTCAAAGATCTGTCGATTAAGTAGTTCGCTTTATTAAACTGTCTTTAACTTCCTTCGTAATAGGATCATGTTATACCTGATAGTATATTATTTAATGTTGAGTGGTCTATAAGCTGTATATCAGCAAAGCTTATTGTCATTATTTCAAAACGTTTAATATTTGCCCCCCCCCCCCTTCACTCACATTTATATATTAACACACTGGTTTGTTCAAATCTCTCTATATATTAATTTATATTTCTGACACGTAAGAAATGGGTTGGCATGACTTGTTGGAAAAAAGAGATAGTTCTCTCCTGTCTGTCTGTCTCACTCTCTCTCTCTTTCTATCTTTCTCTCTCTCTCTCTCTCTCTCTCATGTATACCAACTCATTCGTCGGTAAATTGTGACTCTTTAGAACGTGTAAGCTTGACCTCGTTTCAGTTAAGATCACACATAACATCAAAATAATGATTGTTGGTATTAGCATTACCTGTGAGAATTATATTACAAAAGACCAGGTCCATACTCATGATGATCCATACCGCCCAGACAGCGATACAATCGAACTCATTGTACACACAGTTACCTGTACAACCCACACAGACAGGGGCCAGCGCCGCTAACGATCCTCATTGTACACACGTGTATCTAAATCCATAGGTGTCGGTGCCATTGCTTTATTGCCCTACCTGACAGGTATATATTACAGGTGATTAGTATACATATTGGTATATGTTATAGGTACCCCCGTCAAGGTATGTATTAAATGATCCTTAAATTCATACAGATCCCAATTCATTAACGTTAATCACATCATTATATTTACCTTGATACGGGATAATAAGCCTGACAAATTTTACATGTATCCACAGGTTACAATGGCAGTCATATATTGTTCAACTACCAGTTTTAAAAATAAAGACAAGTTACATGATCTCCATAAACAAACAATGCACAGGTTCAAAAACAGTCGTGTACCTCGGACGAGGTCACACAGAGATAATTGTCAGCTGAACAAAAATTTGCATATCTATACGAAGTACACATTTGTACACGCAATAGTGTGAATAAATGCGCGTACACACATAAAGTATATTTACACATTGAATCAACACAAATATACACTAATGTATTGTATTTAAGTAAATATATGGCGCAATTATACATGGGCATTAACACTCGAGACTACACAGGTTAATTCTATAACGCACTCAGTCACGCACTTAATATATATATGTGTGTATGTGTATATATACATGTATGTATATATAACATAGTCTCTTAGAGATGAGGTAATGTTTATATTTTGTTCACATGCAGCCGTAATGTAAGAACAGGACATTGTATCCAAAGTAAGTTGTACTATAACCATGAATAATAACATCCACCATGTTACACATAAATATCAATACACAGGATTACCATTGTTAAAGATTTATATTCCACGGCAAGGTTTTGTTTTCACAAGGAAAACATCTGTTAATTCCCCAGGGGCATGTCTTTTATATTATACAAACATCTGAAATATATATACATACATTTACACATTCTTTGAAGATCACACGGATTATTCATCTCGTAGATGAGTATGAAAAAGAAAGGTGTGTGGAATTTCGCTTTCACATGTTTGGAAAAACCATCAGTGCTGGTAATTAAATCTTTCGCTTTAGCACAGTTTCTGATCTTCAAAGTTCGCCGTCTCGACCCAGTTTAACCTATTAACAAATTCCAGCAGACCAGGCGTGGGAAACATTACCCGTTAGGTTTTGTGTGTTCTCTGCTTCATTTGTAATGTTTGCTTATTAAATAAATCACTGTTCAATAAAACTAGACAGACACTGGCTCGCTCACACAAGGCTCGAGCATGCGTAACGATCTGCGCATGCGCCGCAGAGATATTACCGCCGGCAGTGCCGGTTGAATACTAAATGAAAATTCTTGCATGGATTTATTGACATTCAAGTGCTGTATGAATTAATGAAACGTCATCTCGGCCTGAAGGTCACTTCATTTCCTCCATTAGTAGTCTGTTACGCACGCATATACGCACGCAAGCACGCACATATCATTCTAAGTTTAACATAAAAAAGTATCCTTTCGAAAGCATAAATATTCTTAAAGCATGAAAACAGAACATATGTATATGAATATATATAAATATATATCTATATATATTATATATATCCCAATCAGAATCTTGTAGACAGTATACACTTCATGCAAGCCTGCCATGAAGGGGAGGGGGAGGGAATTTTAATAGCAATTGAACATTCTTTATTTTTCATCAAAGATAAAAAGAGGAGGAAGGGTGCTCCCGCATTAAATGATAGCTTGCCGTGCTGTTGCACCAAAAAATAGTGCAAAATACATATGGTTGAACAAATTGTGCAAAATTACATATGGTTAATATAAAATTAGCTATATGGGAATAAAAAAGTAGTACAAAAAAAAAAAAAAAAAAAAAAACTTGCGATGTCCAAAATCGAAGGCCAACGACGAGATCTTATGCTATAATGTATACCCAGAATACTATTGTCAACACATTTTGCACACACATCAAGAGAGAAAAAAGAATGGAGGCGGCGACAATTTGTTATAATTACCATGAGAAACGTATTCCAGGTCGAGACTATATAATAGTATATTAGAAAACTTCCCGGTTTGTTTGTTTATTTTAGGCAAAGTATATTTTTTTCCATTTACCGACTATACCTGGGCATGAAACGTTTCGTCGCTGAAGGCGGCCGGGCACACTGATGCATGGCGGAAGTTGATACGGGGGGGGGGGGGGAGGGGGGTCCGGACCTCTCCCCCTTCTCAGTGCCATAAACTGCTTAATTTTTTTTTGCGCCCCCCCCCTTTTCTGGACATGGGGAACTTTTGTTCTAGATTTTGTCATTATAGTCCTCCTCGGTTTGAACCCACTTTTTCCTAAATCCTGGAACCACCCCTGTATGGACAAATATGTAATTGTTCAGATAACAGAAAACGAAAAAAAGGTGTCACATGTGCACCTGCCATGCGCAGTCAGCACACACGAGCTAAAAAAAGCGACCACGTGACCCCAGTTTTTGTGCCACTTGGAAACTGACAATGGTGAACGGGAACTGAGGTTGTCATAAGTTGTAATGTAAACACATGTGCAGAATTTCATCATAACACGTGGGGGTATGGTGTAAAGTATACGCCTGACAATCCAGGGCGGGGCAATGTTTGGTAGATTACATTATATAGCCTGTGGAATAAAAACGCCTCCAACGATTTTTTTACCGCTGGCCGGCGTAAATAGGAACATCGTTGTGCAAATTAACAGACAGTTGAATGTTTAGCCGCGCAGAATGGTTTTATGGATTTGTGGTGTTTGGCACAAGGCCTGGCTAAGCGACACAGCAGGCAGCGTGCATTGTTTCTTGCGTGCTGATTTGAGGGTGTTAATTTCATGTGTATGAGGGAGATCCGTCATGCTAGAGGAATCGATAAGGTAATAACTCCACGGCTGTTGTTCATTTCATCTTGTTAATTCGTTTGAGGAAGTTGACTGACGTTGTCCGCATGCGCATAAAGGATACCATCAAAGGTGTTATTTTGCTTTTGTAAGGTGTGTTGTTGGTTTCCGTTTTTCATATGGCTTACTGATTTGGTTAAGATAGGAGAGCTAAGCGGTGTTTATGTAATATTGTATGACATGTTCTGGGATTTCGATACAGTTATATATTTTACAGGTAGGTAAAAAAAGCTAATTCTGCCGTTATTTGATTTAAAAGGTTATAACGTGTGGACGTGCGTCTATCCAGATGACTACTTGTGTAGACATTGTAATATTTGATATGGATTTATTTGATATACGGGAATTCTTGCTTACAGTATATAAGCTACAAGCCCCCCCCCCCCCCCCCCCCCCCGTCTCTCTCTCTCTCTCTCATGCACATATACACTACTGTGTTTACTAGTCATCCTTTGTCTGTCTGTCTCTTCCACACACATTTACACACAGACGAACGAACATAAACTCACAAATACACAAACATAAAAAAAATAATTCTAGAAGTATTATCTATTCACTGCTGTCTGTCTGTCGCTGTAATACGAATGTATATTGCTATAATTAGTATTATTATATTGTTTCGGCAAGGCGCCATCTGTGTCTGGGTGCCTCAGGTGAAGGTTCACAATCAATGGACAGACACTTGTAGGTTAATGCTGGGACAAGGGACAGCTGACGGGAATTAAAGCTCAAGCTTTGTATATCTGAGCAAGCTGGCGGGGATTATGAATGTTAAATACGCTACAGCATGTACCGAGAGTCTTTAAAGTCTGTGTATCATTGTGTATTCCGCATATGATCTTTAGTCCCCGTGATGAGTTGATTGTTTACAGGTCATCTGTGACATTATCACCATGGATCCAGTTCAAAACTTCACTGTGTATATACGATGTGTTTGAATATTAAGACGTAGCGAGAAAACTTGATATTTGACGCGTAGCATGTTGCCATGATAAAAAGGTTTACACTGATACTAAACTTTTACAAATATTTTATATTATTTTTTTTTCATATATTTGTTAATATTTTTCGGATAAAACTTATTCTTGACATATCCCCTGGGCGATATACTTGATCAGACTTATTCATGTGAAAAGTCTATATGTCATTTCTTTGTTTATTTGGTTTCACATACACGCACACACATAAACACATGCAGTTCGCGTGGCATTAATTTAAATTAACAAATACATGTACGTGTACATCCACTCAGTATATTGAATGATTTTTTTAGATAAGTGTATAAATATTTGTAATACTTTTGTCTTGTGCTCTGGACCATGTATCCTGCAGACGATTGCTTGCACATTTAAATCTAAACTTTCTTGAGTTCTTTTGGAGTTGTAACCTCTACCTTTTCAATCATTGCAGTTTGATGTGAAGAAACCATGGCAGCGCGAGAATACGAGGTTCCCGTCATAGTGAGCGGAGAGGAGAAATGGATGACGGGATTGACGAAGCACACAACTTGTGATGACATCATATACGCAATTTTACAGTACGAGAGCACCAGAATCGGCGGTGGCGTCGACGCATGCGTCAACAGTTACGTCATTTGTGAGAAATGGCGCAATGTTGAAAGACCGCTGAGCGGTCGGACTAAAATCGTTAAGGTTTGGCGAGCGTGGGGTAAAGAAAATAAAGATGTTAAGTTTATTTTACATCATGTGGAGGAGAGGAGGAGATTAAAGCAAGAAAACAAAAGTAAAGAAAAACGTCACCGAAGTAGTTCACGGAGAAGGGGGAGGTTACGGCGGCGGGACTGTGAGAGCACGGATACGGAACTAGACTTTACCGCAAAGAGAGATCGGCTCGACAAAGAAAACAGGGTTAACCCGGACAAATTGTGTTCAAACGATTTTGCTAAAGCTAAGCAATTAGAAAACGCTTCCCGCATACAAGGAAAAGCTCTGTCCCAATTAATCCACCTTGTTATCAAACAAGAGAGGAAAATACAGGACCAGCTTGCCAGAATTAACGACACAGACGCTCAGATCGCTGTGTATGAAGACCGATTAAGTTCAGTGAAATCAGGTCCACGTGAGAAATCATTAGATACCAGCAATGAGGACAGTGGACTTAGTTCGGACGATTTTTTGCCGAATATCAAATCCCAGGATTTAGACGCGTATTTGTACATTTGTGAAAATATCACCCACATCGAAGACAAGCTAGCTCACGAGCGCGATAAAATTGAAAAACTGTCATTTCAGATTTACGAAGAGAGCTTGTCAGAACCGAACTTTTCAGAGCCAATTCACAAAGCTGCAAAAGACGCCAATAAAGCAGAGAGCCAAAGTCAAATACAAAATGAAGAGGAACAGCTACGACATGAATTGGAGAAATGTTTGGACTGGAGTTTTAACGCACAAATGCAAATACATTTGGTTGAAGACTCGCTTGGAAAATGCCGCGAACAGCTGCAGCTCAAAGAGGACTATATGAACCGCCTTTCAGTGGAACTGGCCGGATGTGAAATCGATAAGGTACAGAACGTGAAGGTGAAACGAACGCGCTTTGAAATCGACGAACCCCAAAGTATGCAGGTGAAAGGAACAAGCCGCCCCGCGCAATGTGTTAACCAAACTGATAAACAGTTCGGAGGCAAGGAAATAAAGCACGCTGGACTTGATTATGAGCATATCGCTGATTTGTGGAGCGGCCCAGGACATAGTGGTACAAATATTCACTGCCCAAAAACTAATGACAGTACCACTGCGGGGCCTGCAACTACGTTTAG
This sequence comes from Sipunculus nudus, assembly GCA_026874595.1. NCBI lineage: Eukaryota > Metazoa > Annelida > Sipuncula > Golfingiida > Sipunculidae > Sipunculus > Sipunculus nudus. The sequence continues at coordinate 6,057,012 of CM049319.1, forward strand.
TTGCGCAAATAACCATGATTATGTAAATATGGAGTCTAAATTAGCGAGCGTTTCGGATTACAGCAAGCTACTGCATACCACAAGCGAAAAACTCCATAAAATCGTGTTCAGTACACAATATCCTCATAAATCTAGTCGGAAGCCCAAACTACCTGAAGTTACGGACCCGTGTTCAATTGAAAAATTGCGTTTTGTGCGAAAGGGGCATGAAAAACAAATACCGGCGCCACCTCCGTATAAAAGGACAACAGCTGTCGAAACATGCGTCCCGAATGGCAGCGCTGTATTGTCGACGTCCGACAAAGGACGACAGACAGACAGTGAATCTGACACCGGGCTAAGTTCGATGAATAGTGATGACTGTCATCGAATAATGGAAACTCTTGTGTAAAACGGTGAAATAATTATTTGTTATCCTGCCACCCATGCATACATAACAATCTGGTTTGCGGGGATACAGAGAAACGCTGAGTCATGAATTAATATCAGTTAATACTTGTGGGCAGACACACACACATATCCACAAACACATTCATTCTCTCACACCCATACATACATATACACTGCGATGCTGGCATTTATTTAGGTTCCTGGATTATTATTTATGTATTAAATATGTTACCTTCAAATGATGTCTGCTTGTTATTTTCTGAATAAATTGCATCTTGCTGGAGCTTAACCATATATTTGGGATAGAATCTGGTCCACTTATTTTCAAGGAAATAGAAGCTCCTACCATATACAATTATTTTCCCGCAAAATTTTAATATTCTAATGAACCAATTAAATCTATTTTGGTAAAATATATATAATTTAAAGTAGCACCAAATCGATGTACACGCTAACTCTTCCACTGATAAATATCGAATATGCACCTTAATGTCAATAGATCCAAGAATCGCGAATTAATGGCCCATGATATTATCATTATTCAAATACCAACTAGAAGGTTCCCATCAGAGGCTGCACATTGTTATGCTGAACACAATATAAGCGCGAACTGTGCAAGTGCAGAGCTTCCAACACAATATCAGCTGACTCCATACATGTTTGTTTTACATGTTCGTGTTCGGATTTCAAGACAAGTAGTTACGCATGAAAATCTTAGGGTATTAAAGTATTAAAGTAAACGAACAACACTAACACCAGTTGAATAGATCCCAGTGATTCCAAAGTGCTTTATCAAAACGTACACCTAGCCCTGCAAGTAATGCCAAATTTAAACCTATTCTTGTACAATATATATTATATCCATTGTAATCTATCATCTTTATACTACTAAAATTGTCCTGCCTGTATGTTTGTTTGTCCCAGAACGTCCACCGAAGCGGGCCATGACAGTGGGCCTGTTTTGCTATCAGCGTCAGTTATATGCCCAAACTTACAGAACGTACACCAATTTGGCCCTTCCACTTGCACACGATGGAATTCCCGGCGGCATGATCACATCGCAGGTCTGTCGCAAAAGATCACACCGCTCGCCATTGCTGACCTTCACCTTGGTCCATTACCACAAAAACGTATAGAGAGTAGTTTCGTGTCGACTACCAGACGTCGCTACCTTACGGGACTGGGGAGTTGGCTACCTACGGTTATGGCCACACAATACGCGCCATTATACCCTTCCTCAGCAACGGGACCCAACGGGTCACAATTTTCTAGTATAGTTTAAAACTAATTCATGGGTTCATCTGTGGTCATGCTCATTTGAACCCATTTATGACAGTTCAGATCACAAGTGAATAAATACAAAATTTTCCATTCCCATTCAAACAGAAATAAGTATACATGGGAACAATGAACCCCACTTTGCCCGATAATTAATATATTTCTACCAATAGTTAATCTTATCAAAAATTCTATATTGCTCCCGAATGTACATTAAATATACTCAAATAATTGTGTTTCCCTACAATGTATGGTAGTGTGTGTGTTTTATGCGTTTGTCTGTCTGTGCGTATGAGTTAACGTGATGCAATGGGTTTGATGTCGCATATTTCTCTTTGTTTTGTTCTGAAATCATATACTGCAATATTTTATTTTTAACCTGTACGACCAACAAGCTAAAAAAATAAAATGGCGGATGAGGGGGAAAATGTAGGTCTTCAGAATATTTAAAAATAAAATTGTGACAGTGTAACCAAAGTTTTGCAGTATTGCCGATGTGACAGTTTTGCCGAAGGAAAGAACCTTGGAGACCAGGTATAGGCTCAGAGAGGAAAGAGAAAAATTATAATATACAGCTGTTTATTTAATAAAATAACCTATAACTGCAGATTTAATCATTATACATCTGGAGTTACCTTCAATGGACCGGATAGCCCATTCTCTTTTAGATAAAACACATCATTAACTCTATTTGAGGACTGACAGATATACGAACATTTGTCAATAAAAAATTTGCTTCGCTTGTTGTGGCATCTGTTGGAAATATTTTTAACTAAACATGCATATATTTGTGCAATCTGAGCAACGATTCTCACTCTGTTATGGTTGCATCCCTGGCAAACTCATATAAAATCATGCAACACAAAAATTCCTGAAATATTAATTTTGAGACCAATAAATGTATATCATTCTGAACCTATTGTATTTTCTAAAGATGTGTGTACTGATTAAATGTTATTATTTCAAACGTTCTTGATATTTGATATAAGACAATATTTTTTTTGTGTGCACTTTATTATATAGCACCCAGTGAGAAAGAGGTATTTGTTAGCAAGAAAATATTCAACTAACCTACAATATTTCGATGTATTTTCCTCTACCATATATCTGTCTGTTTAAGAATGAAATATTGAATAAATCGTTGAAACAAAATTTAAAATCTTAAATTTAAGTCAGTTTGAAAGCATTGTGATTTCAAGAGAGCTAAGAACCAACACGTTATATACATGTGTACATGAAGCAGGATTCAGCAGCCCATTTTAAGTACTGGATGCCTGTACGGAGAAGCGGATAATTCTCCACCGTTTCTATCAGAATTATATACACTTGACTGAAATTGAATTTTTAAATTTTAAATAGATTTCATTTATCTGAGAGATGTTTCTTCCTGGTACCTGAAAACATTACACTGATATGCCTTCAAGTAATCTTGCAAATTTGATCGGTTGAGAAATAGCGGTCACGGACATTTTTACGATAACAACGGACCAATTTGATTTAACATAAAACATTTTTAAATTATATGTTGCATAACCACACTGCAGGTAAAATAAAAAGTTAAAGTTTTTATTCCTCTCAGACTCCTCGCGAGTTGAACCTCATCGATACTAGATAGTTGTTCAAGCAGATGGTTCAATTTCAGATAGTCCGTGTGCCAAGGGGATGTACTTTTTCCATGGTCGTTTCTTATATACATAAACGATTTGTTGGTAGAACAGCGAAAACAAGGGTCCGGTGTAAAGCCAGGAGATGTGTATTTAGGATCACCTGTGCAAGCCGATAATGTCGCCCTTCTATCCTTAACTCCAGCAGGGTTGCAACATGTGACAAATGTTTGTTATGATTATAGCTGTAGGTGGCGCTCTGTGTTTAACCCTAAAAAACCGTGGTGATGGTTTTTGGAGAATCAAAGGTAGCCTTTCAACGTTTATGCACTCAGAGAAACTGGTATTTCTAGAAGGAAAACATGGAATTATATATGTGAAAATTTGCCTGAAGCTCACTTGGTTTCATAAACCGATAAAGAGCTTTTACTTGCATTACAAGATGGTGTTATGCAGCTCGATGTGGAGTGGTCTGACGAAAGCCCTTTTAATTTCTAACACTCGGTGGTGCTATTTCTGAATGGTATTTAACCTGTCCTCGCATATTTATTGCCACAAGAGATATATGCCTTAATGTAAATTTATGATGTTATTTCGGTGAAAATTGTATTTAATTTTTTTTTCTTTTCTATGTATACCCATTTGTTATTCACCTTTGCTCTACATATAATAATTATTGTATATCTTTGCTTGACGGAGGAAATAAAGACTAACAACAGCAACATTAATACGAACGTTGAACAAAAGATGGCGCCACTTGCCGATGAAACTGGGAATGGCAGATTTGTGAACGTGCCCTTTTTGGTGAATACTTGCATGCCAAGACATAGCTTCCTTAAAAGGAAAAGACCAACCAGTATCATAAAGAAGCTTAAATAAAGAAATACATGTAAATAAATAAATAAATAAAATAAAAAAATGAGTGCCAAATTACAGGTGAATAAAAATCGAAGCCATGTTAAATAAGTGTCTATTCATGAAGATTCGGTCATACTGATCTTCTTTTGGGAATTCACAGTAGATCTCATCAATCCTATATAATGCATTTAAAAATACAATGTTTACTAAGATTATATATATATTGAGTATATGAAATATAAAATAATATTTTTGTTTAAATTTTGCATACCAGGAAAATGACTTGCACTTCGCTCCATACATACCATGTACACTAATATGCCTAATGCATACAATAATATATTGTATATTATTTATAAGGTGACATAAAAATATAAAAATAATAATATATTTCATATTTTTAAAATAAACTATAAAATAAAATAGTATATATAGTATAGTATTTTATACATTTATTTATGATTAGCGTATCACGACATGGGTTCTAATCCAGGATCGACCCTACTCATATCTGACCTGGTAAAAATAACCGTATATTTTCGGTCTGTCCACGGAACAAAATGGCACCTTCGAGGCCCGGGGGAAGATGGTTTGAGCAATAATTTCCCCTACTTAGTTCATAAAAAAAAAAAAACAATTAAACCTCGTTCTGAAATCAGAACGCTTTTATGAGAATGTGTGTTTCGGGCTGCCACCGAAATTGGTCCGAATCCGGGATCGACACTGCTGTTAATTATCTCTAATAATAATGGTGTGTGGGAGATCGTCCGTCCACGTGCGTGTTACTGAGGGCATATGGTGAGAGTGTGTGTATGTTGAAAAATAAAAAACAATAATTTTACTTTCAAGTGAAATTATTAAATTCAAGTGAGAAAGATCATAGTTGATGGATACTTATTACTGGAAATGTTATGACAGATAATTTATAAAACCATGTCACAATTACATATTAAATATAATTTGTAATTTTAAAAATTATTTGTATGTGGATGTGCGAATATGTATTTGTATGAGTATAGAAATGTATATATGTGAATATTGGTGCTTATATATGCTAAATTGTTAGTACAGATGCACTGAAATGATTGCTTATATGCACAAATAATGCGATATTAATAATGTTGGTCATATTTTTGTTGTTGTCCATGATGAAAAAAAGAACAATTATGCCTTGATGGCTGAGACGACAAAAGGAAGAAAAAGAAAAGAGATTTTTTTTTCTGTCAAAACCCGCAGAGTCGACATATAACAAACATAAAGAGCACACATTAATGAGAAAGTCGGATTAAGAGACCGAAGTCGATCATCATTAAGTCCCCTTTTGCAAGGATGATTTTTTTTCCTTTACTTGGCACACCTTTAATATCTTGTTATACGTACTTTTCATCCTAAAATGTAAACAAACAGAGAAAGAGTCTCGTTCAAACCAAGTATAACACAGTTACACAATTAGTCTAGATCTTAACCTCAGGTTATAAAACGATATTCTTCGTGACTTTACGATCTAATGAACCAAACTAGAGGATGTCATTAGTATGTCTGTAAATACTGGTCGCTCCCTTTTCATTAAGTTCACATAAAATCGCATTTTCGGCACTTGGTGCCCCCATGGTATATTATTGTTAACGTCCAAATCCGTGACATGTAGAAAACACAGTGTATTTGTACAATGCACTTCATGTTGGCACGGTGTGAGACAAGGAAGTCGTAGATCTATTAGATATACCACAAATTAGTTTGTACCGTCTTAGTGGTATGAGTTTTCACGCTGTCGGGTTCATAAGAGAGAGGAGGATTACATCATCGCCGGAAGTCAACAGTCCACATGGTCACATTCACGTAACCCCATCTTCTGCTGCAGTCTTATTGTTGGCCTAAGAGTACCGCCATCTGCCGGAGCACAGAGAAACTATTACATGTCAAACGGCACAAATTACCAACATATAAAGTAATGGAGTGCTTCTTTTTTTATATAATACGAAAACCTTTTTGTTTTTTAAACACTGACTATAAAAAGAATAAATAAAAAATCACATTTTCTGGTCATCTGTAAATAATAATATTTTATTATATAATATATTTTATATATAAAATAATATTTATGAAACTTAATATAAGATGAACAATATACGTGTAGCTTTTATTATTAGAAGAAATTAAATGACACTCACCTGAAATACATACACCAAGCTGTATCACAACAAGCCACATGCGAATAGTGTGTATCACCTCGTGTGTTTCTTAAAGGCCGTTTTGCGTCAAAGTGCATTGACCTGTACCACATTCCTAATATATGTACTTTAGTCGCATTATTTTTTATATTTAACTTAGACTCTACCAGGCTGGTTATTTTTTTCTGCCGTTCTCCCGCCCATCGTCTTTCTAAAGTGTCAAGAGTATTTTTTTTATGATCATGATACTTTCAAGAAAACAATTGTATTTCAAAATATCGGATAAAGGCACATATCATGTATTTATATTTTGACAGACAGATTATGGTTACTAACTTGTACCTTACGATGGCTAGGATATGGACCTGAGATTTTACAAACGAGTCGTTTGATGAATTTCTAGTACCATTGGTGGAAATAAAAAAAAGAATCTGTAAAAAATAAAGAATTCAGGTATAATCAGGAAATAAAAAATAAGAATGCAGGAAGAACAAGCAAATATCTAGAACCCTGAAACGAAACAGAAATTGAGATCCCATGAAAGAGACAGGAAAATCAGGATTAAAAAAAAATGAATAATTAATATCAAAGAAACCACTTACAATGTAAAATCTAAGAAGAAACAAGGAATCAGGGAGGAACTTGGAAAATTGTTAATCCAGGAAGAACTTAAACATTTATCGAAATCAGGAAAATTTTTAACCTGCGTTGAAATCGATGAAAATTAACCAGGAAAAATTTATAATCCACGAAGAAACTGATAATATTTAAAGACCCGAGAATAGTAATAAACTTATCATAATTTTTGGAAGAAACAAGAAATTATCCAGGAAAAAGTGCGAAACCTAGAATGAAAGAAATAAAAACATAGTAGATTAGTGCCAAAGAAAATTAATTTATCTGGAATCCACTAAGCAAGAGGAAAATCCAGAATCCAGGATCAAACCAGGATACACTAGAATCAAAGTAAAATTAAAAAAATAACTTAGAACCCAGGAGGGAACAAACACCGATCCAGAACCCTGGAAGGAACGAAGAGTAATCTCAACTCCGGAAAACAAAGCCTGGAAACTTGGAAGGACATAAATGTCGCTCAGTACTTTCAAAACTGGTTGAAGGTAAAGGTTAATATAAAATTTACTGTTGTTTTAATCAAGCCTGTGCCCGTACTCAATCCGGGGTGTTGTATGGAGCGAACGCCCTTTCACCGTGCTGTCAATCTGGCCGATGAGTATAAACTTATTTTTGCACGAATAATCTTATCTAGGTCAAGTATGTAACTTTACTTTAAAGAAATCTTTGACGACAGACATGCAATAAAAGAAGAATATAACTCTGGATCCGAATCCGAATATGTATCAACACAACTATATGAAGGGTCCCACTGTTTACAGGATCAGTCCTCAGATAATTTCCAAAACTTTGAACAAACTTTCTGAACAAACTACCCACTTACAAACATTGATGAAACCGTAACCTGTAATACTAAGATAATGTTGCAATGGCAATAAATATCTTCATTTTCCATTACAACATGAATCAGATCCCTGCCCCTCACCGCTTACACTTGAATAAACGGGTGCCCTTTGACAATCACCCCGTCCGTCTATCCGTCTGTTTGTCCGTCCGTCAACAAATTCGGTTCCGGATGATAACTCTAGTTTAGATTGACATATGAATTTCAAACCTGACTTATATATGGGCCACCACTAAAGCAAGAACGCTATTGATTTTGGGGTCATGAGGTCAAGGTCACAGAACCCACATCTTTAACAAGTTTGTGGACGCAATAACCCAAACATTTCATCCCAAACGTTCCATCTTGCACATATAGCTCCCCTGTCAATAGGAAACGATTCCTGTCAATTTTGGGGTCACAAGGTCAAAGATCAAGGTCACAGAAGCCACCTGTCCACAAATTTGTTTCCGGATGATAACTCCAGTTGGGATTGACCTATGCATTTAAAACTTGATTTATTAATGGCCCACCACCAATGTAAGAACCCTTTTTATTTTGGGTTATGGGATCACAGGTAAAAATTACAAGACCCCCATCTTTAAAAAATATCGTGAAGGCATTGTAATTGTTTCATCCAAAATCTTTCACTTATGGATAACCTAACAATAGTGGAAATACAAAATTAATTTCGACGTCACAAGTTTCAAGGTCATAGGACCATCATACTGATTAAAATGCTGACCGGGCTTACAGTTTAATACATTCCTCCACTCCCACATCTTCATACACGCCTATCACTGATTCAAACCTTAACAACTTGGTTCAGATGTTTAAATACTGTTTTGGACCAGTTTCCTCAGTCCCTGCATGTAACCTTTTTATATTTTTTTCAAACATCACTTAGCCCAAACAGGGAGTCTATTGGCATTTTCCGGGCCCTTCCTGACCCATCAGTTTTCTAGATGCATATCAGTCTACATTGGACGAATAATAACCTGCATACAGGGCGCCCTCTACACACGAGAACTAATCCGTATGCTCTCTTCATTTTGTTTCTGTTGCCTGTAAATGAGCTTAATTAATTCTAAGTATCAACAATTAAGATAATGAGACTTAGCATGCAACAATATAAACAAAGCCACAAAGATCAATATCAGAGTATACTTATATCTTGTATACAAGACCTCAGCGTGAGGAGTAGTTTAAGCACCATTATGCTATTTTCGCCGCTTCAGCCGGTCCTTGTGATTGGGAAAGTTAGAAAATATCTACGGGCCTTTTTCGTGAGCGGACATGTGTTTGAGTGGGCGAACCTTTTTGAAATAGGGTCATAATTACGCCTTTGAGGGTGACCTGATCAAGAATTTTGATAGCTTCATTTTTATTTATTAGAAAATTCTTCTCCCTCAAGAACTAATGATTAAATTTCTTTGAAATTGAAATTTTATGTTCAGTTCTGACTCAAAGAATAAAGCTCATTAAGCCGAGGTCACGAAGTTCACTCTTAGAGTTCCTATGACCTTATTCCTGGGAATATCATATTCATAATATATATATATATATATATATATATATATATATATATATATATATGGAATATTAAAAGAAGACTGGGCGCCACCTACAATAGATTCTAAGTTTTAGGGCCTTTTTACTCCCTCATGCTTCTGAACAACAAGTGAGTAATAAAACGTGAAAATTATTTGTCTTTGATTATTTTGCACGTCAATAAATTAAAGGATAAAGCCTTATTCTATATAGCTTGTAGTGTATCTGTCATTGCTTGTCTAAAACGGTATAACCAAGAGAGGGGATATATATATAGCATCTCTAGTGGCAAACATTTTTAATTTTAATATACTTAATGATCTAAAATTTTTAGTTGTGATGGTATGAGAACTTTAGATGAAGTGCTCTCCCCCTAGTAGTAAAACAGTGTACTACCACTATCTTGAATGGCCTGGTGCAGTTTGATAGAGGCCGCTGCTGTCGACCCTTGAAAAAATAAAGAAAAATATCTCATTTATTTTGGTGAAGATATGGGAAATGACCCCCCTTAGGACACACTTTGCCTCATTCCCGAAGGTTCAAGATAAAAAAAAGGTGTATATCTGGAGCGTGGCCATCGAGGAGATGCAAGATAAGAGTCTCGTGTGACCACCGTCAATTATAATCTTAATATGTTTGTAAATTGTATTAAGTGGCAATTGTTTTATCAAATACATAATTGTGGCAAGCTTGTTCAGTCACGTCTCATGATACGTGCTTGGTTCACACAGCTATAACCAAATACTGATATAATTGCACGGGAGTTTTATATTTTGTATCGAGCCATATCACATATCAACTCCATACTTAAAGCTGGTGCTATTATATCAAAGAGCTAACTTTTAAATGGCAGATGCATTGACTCAATTCATTTCATTGTCCTAATCGGAGCGACAAATTTTACACGTATTTTACATGAAAAATACCACTGGAGGAATTGTCTGTCGGTTCTGCACCTGGGTAACCCTCACAGGTTTGAAGTAAAGGCAAGTTATATGAGCGGTCTGTAAGTTCATGTTTTAATGATGAGAGCGTGTTCTACCTCACGCTACGAGTCATCCGGGAATCACAAAACTCTACCCAAGGTCTGGTCAGCTGGTGCAAAGTGGTAGGAAAAAAAAGGTCATTTTCAAACGTGTCTGCAACAGTTCTGCAGATAGTTATTAGATCCATTTTGTAAAAATGTTACATTGTGACAAATATACAGGAATATACTATTATATGTCGATTATGTGCATTATTTATGTTACGATATAGATAAAAGTGTAACCAGGTATTGAAACACTTTCATAACAGCTAATTTCATGTCACTGAAAACTGACAAAACTCTCAGCATCAGTCGAAATGGAAGAGGCACCTCTAAATTTACCAAATTATCAGACCTCCGTGTCTACAGAAAAGTATATCTGCAAAATTAAATTTGCCAGTTATATATGGAAAAATGAAGGACTGATTCTATTCGGAGTTTGGGAGTGTAAAACATTTTTTTAGTGCTGGGGCATTGTTACTGTGACCGCATCATGCCAATGCTGACATGAAATGCACATAAAACCATCAAGAATGAATCCACTGAGGTATTACTAAGAAAAACTGCTTATAAACAGACGCCGGACATTGCGCCATGGTGAGGTAAAAGGTTGGGTTGTGGAGAGAAGAATATAAGAGTACAATAACCCCACCCCCCACCCCTATAGTAAAGCCTAGATCCGCATCCTCACCAGCTACAACACTGAATATATGAGTGCAACCCCTAACCTCCCCCCCCCCCAACTACAGATTTTATTTCAATCTTATACTTTTTTTTTTATCTTACAGAAAACACTCAAAGAGCGCATAAAAGATCTGTATTCTTATCCGCTACAAAATTAATTTCCAGATTAACATTTGAATTGATGCTTGTTCAGTTTATATAACAAGTGACCCATGGGTCAGGACGCTCAGCTGACTGGGAAGAGATTCGCAAAAGGAAATTTTATCATCAGAATGGTAGTATATACCCATTCAACTGAAGCATCAAACAGATTAACCAACAGGCCAAGTTTTAGTCTGTATTTATATATCTCAAAAATAGAGAAAAATGTGTAAACTTTTAAAACTAGAATACGGGTAACCAACAAGTGACTACATGTATCTGCCAAAATCGGATAGTGAGGCATGGATTGAGTGGCAAGGGGAAATAGAGTGAGGTATGTTGCATATTAGCATGGATGTCTGCAGCCTAAATATGTATGTAGGTTGTGCCACCTACCACAAATCCAGAAAGCTGTCCAAGTTGTATACACCTGCAAAATTTTAGGCAGAAAAGTCAAACCACTACATGTATATGAGCGATTTTTGCCCATGGCAGACAAACAGACAAACACTGTGCAAAAATCTTTGCAGGTAACCCTTCCAGTTTTGTGTATGATAAAGACCTATGTGAGATCTAAACACATGCACAATTTTGGCCCAATCGGTCAAATGGTTCCTGAGATATGAGCTTGGATATGTGCAGCGTTAACTAGAATGTAGGTGGCGCCACCTGTCATAAAATCAAGAAAGCTGTCCACGATGTATAAACCTGCAAAATTTTACGCAGTTATGTCGAACCACTACAGAGAAATGAGTGATTTTAGGCCACGGCAGACTAACAGACAGACGCTGTGCAAACATTGTTACAGGTGGCGCCACCATTTTTTGTGTATGTTACAGAGCTATCAAAGGGCTACATTTGTATAAATTTTATTTCCTGATCGGTCAAACGGTTCCCAAGATATAAGCTTGGATGTCATCAGCGTGAACGTGAAAGTAGGTGGCGCCACCTGTCATAAAATCAAGAAAGCTATCCTGGATGTATACGCATGACGAATTTCAGGTGAATTAGTCAATTCACTGCAGAGATATGAGTGATTTTAACCCAAGGCAGATGAACAGATGGACACTGTGCAAACATGGTTACAGGTGGCGCCACCATTTTTTGTGTATGTTATAAAGCAATCCAAGGGCTACATTTGTATCAATTTTATTTCCTGATCGGTCAAACGGTTCCCGAGATATGAGTGGAAACAGACCCACAAATGGACACTGGATAGAGAGGAAAGGTCAGAGGTCAACGCATATTGGTTAGGCACCAGTTCACATGTGACCCGATAATAGGTGTAAGTTTGGGAAAAATCGGTCCATTAGTCTCCGAGGAGCTCTCCTGAAACGAACGCCGCCGCGGTGGAGGAACTCGGTCAAAAACATAGTATCCGCAAAACTTCGTTTTGGCGGATACAAAAATACAGGTGGCTCCACCAGTCTGCAGAAACTAATAAAAACACTTAATGGTCAATATCCATGCAAAAAATCATGGTGATCTCTGCATTAGTTGTTCAGATACTTCAGTTTTTGTATCAAATTGTCCATTATTCTGAGGGATACTTCGGAGTCCTATAGCTTGAAGGATATGGGTAACAGAGACCTAATTTCAAGTTTCCACAGGCACCTTTCATGGGCCTCCTTGCATGACAAGAATGAAGATTCTAGGTCCAGTTGTTGCGATTTGTACCCTGTTGACAGATAACCACATCTTTAAAGGTCTCAAAAAAAAAGAAAAAAATTCGTAAAAATTTGAAAAAAAATAGAGGTGGCACACCCAGTCTGCAGAAACAGATGGAACAGCTCATGATCAATATGTATGCCGAAAATCATGACCATCAGTGTTGTAGTTATTGAAATACTGCAGTTTTTGTATCAAATTTTCCATTATTCTGGGGGGGGGGGGGGGTATTTTGGACCCATACAGCTTAAAGAATATGGCTAACAGAGACCTAATTTCAAGTTTCCATGGAGACTTTTCATGGGTCTCCCTGTGTGTCAAGAATGAAGATTCTTGGTCGAGTTTTTATGATTTGTGCCCTGTTAACAGATGTTCATATCTTTAAAGGTCTCAAAAATACAGAAAAATTTCGTAAAAAAAACCGAACAAATACAGGTGATGCCACCAGTCTGCAGAAACTTATGAAACACTCCATGATCAATATCCATGCAAACAATTATGGTTATCTCTGCATTAGTTGTTCAGATACTTTAGCTTTTGTATCAAATTTTCCATTATTCTGAGCTGTACTTTGGAGTGCCATAGCTCAAAGGATATGGGTAACAGAGACCAAATTTCAGGTTTCCATGGAGACTTATCATGGGTCTCCCTGTGTGTCAAGAACGAAGATTCTAGGTCCAGTCGTTACGACTTGTACCCTGTTGACAGATAACTACATCCTTAAGGTCTCAAAAATGGAGAAAACAATTCGTGAACATTGAAAAATACAGGTGGCGCCACCAGTCTGCACAAACTGATGAAACATCTCATGATCAATATGTATGTCGAAAATCATGACCATCAGTGATGTAGTTAATGAGATATTGAAGTTTTTGTATGAAATTTTTGACTATTCTGGGGGGTAATTTTGGGCCCCATAGCTCAAAGGATATGGGTAACAGAGACCTAATTTCTGGTTTCCATGGAGACTTTTCATAGGTCTCTCAGTGTGTCGAAAATGAAGATTCTAGGTACAGTCGTTACGATTTGTGCCACGCTAACAGATGACAGCATCCTCAAAGGTCTCAAAAATAGAGGAAAAAATCGTAAAAAAATCAAACAGTACAGGTGGCGCCACCAGTCTGCAGGAACTGATCGAACATCTCATGATCAATATGTATGCCGAAAATGAAGACCATCAGTGATGTAGTTATTGAAATATTGAAGTTTTTGTATGAAATTTTTTACTATTCTGGGGGGGTACTTTGGGGCCCCATAGCTCGAAGGATATGGGTAACAGAGACCTAATTTCTGGTTTCCAAGGAGATTTTTCATGGACCTCTCAGTGTGTCAAGAATTAAGATTCTAAGTCCAGTCTTTATGATTTGTGCCTTGTTAACAGATGTTCACATTTTTAAAGGTCTCAAAAATAGAGAAAAAAATTCGTAAAAAATCGAAAAATACAGGTGGCGCCACCAGTCTGCAGGAAGTGATGTAACATCTCATGATCAATATGTATGCCAAAAATCATGACCATCAGTCAAGTAGTTAATGAGATATTGAAGTTTTTGTATGAAATTTTTGACTTTTCTGGGGGGTACTTTGGGGCCACATAGCTCGAAGGATATGGGTAACAGAGACCTAATTTCTGGTTTCCAAGGAGATTTTTTATGGGCCTCTCAGAATCCCAAGTTACAAGGTTCTAGGTCCAGCGGTTACGATTTGTGCCTGGTTAACGGACGGACAGACGGACAGACGGACAGACGGACGACGGACAAAGAGTGATCGCTATAGCTCAGATGACTTTCAGTCAGCTGAGCTAAAAAACGAGAAAACGCCTCAAGAGAACGCATTCCCTTATTTTATGAAGCCATAGAGGAAAAAAAGCTCTTTATTGATGTTATATCACTACACCTCTCTTATGACGACGCCATTACAACACTCCAGGTCACAAAAGGGATACAATACCTGTTTCGTACCCCCCCCCCCCCCCGTAGGAAGGTAGGCTTATATTGGCTGGCGAGTTTTTTTTCTGTATCAGTATGTGGGTTAAACATTTTTATGGCTAGATTTTCTTAGGTTTCCCAGATAGAAAAATCATTGAATACATTTTTTAAAATTTTTTCCCTTTCTTCTGCCGGTATTTGCGCTATATCTCAAATATGGCTGATTTAAAAGAACGACCTTGGTCACAATAATAGTCATATGTGACAGATATACACATGATATTTATTTTTGACCATATTTCCAAGATTCTCGGTTATTACAAACATCTAGTTTTTGCCTGTCACCAAAAGCGCTCCTATAAATTTTGCTGAAAAATGTCGGCCACGATCCAAGGAAAGAGTAGCTAAATGCTGGAGCAAATATGTGTGGGATGTAGGCCCCGTATTATATGGAGAGACAAAAAAAAAACCAACAGAAAACAGGTAAAAGGTGACGCATATTTTAAACCTGGGTCCAGGATGACATGCATGTTTTTTGGTTCGTTTAAAAGTTTGCCGTTTGTTCCTAGGCCGGTGATCCGTCAAAATAATTGCTAGATATTTCTTATTACTTTAGAGATATATGACAGACAAGCAAACAAACAAACCAGCGATAAGCGCTGATCATATAAACCTCAAACACCTTGCCTCGCGGAGATAATGATATCGTCAACCGAACTTTGAGAACATCTCTAATACCAAGTAGGAATTTTGCAAGTCATGAAGATATGTAGATACAAGATATAACACGGAAGTTAAAATAAGAGCTTGATAAACAGCGATATAGCAGCTAAGTGGCTAATCATGTAACCACATTGTGTTTCATTTAAGTTTTTAGCGTGCTATGTCACGACTTTAATTTCACGAGTGTTTGAATTGTTATGAAATTAGGGTATAGTAAAAAAAGGCACATGAAAGGCATGTGAATGCATGATTTAAAATGGGTCACTCTCCATCACGGTTTGAGTTGGTACATGGTATTATACTTCAAATGAAGGTTATAGTGTCACCCATAAACTTACGCAGAGGTCATACGGTGCACTCTGCTTTCGCTCAACCCAGGGGCGTCAATGCAGGGGTGATGGGGTTATATATCACCCCCCCCCCCCCCACACACACACACACAGTTTTTAGCAAGGGGGATGGTCAATGTAATCATCTGCCCTGCTATTCAGAGAATAACATTTGTATATTGAAAATGAAATATATAAATATGAGAATCCAATATGCATAAATATATATATATATATATATATATATATATATATATATATATATACAGTGAGACCTCGTTGTGTCGAACTCGCTTAAGTCGAATACCCCGCTTACGTCGAAGTTACTGACTCGATTTTCTGGGCAACTCTAGTTAAACTATAACCAAATAAAACCCGCTTGTGTCGAACCTCGGATTTGTCGAAGATTTCTGAGGGTCCCTTCTACTTCGACACAACGAGGTTTCACTGTATATGCATATATATATATATATATATATATATATATATATATATAAATATATATGTGTGTGTGTATGTGCGTGTATAGGCGTTTATAAAAAAAAATCTAAGCCTGCGAGTCATCCCCTTCCCTTGAAGATAAATTGACGCCACTGGTTCAACCAATGCTTGCTACAGCAGCTGACACAAGACCAATAATTGTATCAGCCCAACGAGAGTGGTGTAACTCGGATTTCAGAGCTAGATGCTCAATGCGAAACATTTTTCTGGTAATATTTTGTAGCTTGCACCTGCCGCTATGTGGCATATTCTGGCTCCAAATTGTATTTATTGATAAAAACTTCAAAAGAATTAAGTGGATTTCAATGACATGACAAGGAAAAAATTTATAGACAGTCTGTTTAGTTTTGAGAGCTCCTATCCTTGTTGGTGGAGGTATGCGCTCTATGTGTGCTTTCTTGTGTGGAAACGAGCGAAGTGAATGGTCCTAATGATGTATGAGCGATGTACAAAACCTATGTCTGGAACAGGAGTAGAGCACTCCCGAACATTCGGACATCGCCATCCCGAGGTCATAATAAACATGCCCAGCGATTAGTGTGAGAGCACCAGAGAACGCTTGTAGTGTTACTATTGTTACGGATTTCAATTCACATCATGAGTGTCTTCAGCACTGCAAAAGCAACAGTTCAATATGAAAAAATTCATTAGATGGCAGCAATAAGCAACTGTTATGTCCGCAGTCAGGCCCCGAAATCTGTCTCAATTCGTTTCCAAAGTTCTGTTTCTCTTTAGTCAAAAAGAAGTTTCGCAGTGCGTTTTTAAGTACACTTACTGATAAATTAAACAACGAACGGTATTTCAGGTCTGCACCTAACGGACACTCAACTTAAAAGTAAAGTAAAGGGCAAGTTATATCCAGAAGTCTCTAAGTTCATGTTTTAATAATAAATGAATTCAGGTGATCCTCACGCGTTAAGTCCGATTAACCTCTATAGCTGGCGTCATTAAACACACTCAGAAATAACTTGGTAAAAATACTTTTTGCTAAGAAGAATAAATCATCCTTTAAATTTTTACAAAGCTCACGTTGGAAGTTCTTACCAAGAAGTCATGCAATTTTGTCTTTAAACTTTGTCAACTTGTAAAATTATCCGATGCACTGACTGCGCTCAGGTCAAAACTATACCCATAGTGCTGGGCAAGGTACCTACGCACCTGTTGGTTTGAGGTCATTTCGTACTTATATCAGGTAACTTCGATCAATTCCTTTTAACACTTTGTCCCCAGTTGAAAGGCCATTAATTCAGAATGTAACTTCAAAATCACATCGATAGTTCTCCATAGCAAAGCCAGTACGATATTGACGTGAAGGTTAATACGTCCTTTGCCGTTCTTTGTAACAGAAGGTCGTCTAGTTCTATGATGCCGGCACGGCCATCTGTCACGTATTCCACCCAGAAAAACTCTTCCACGTGTTGGCTCCTCCAATTCTTGACGCATGACTCTGAGAATACCCCGGGTGCTAAGCGGTGGAAACTTCCTCGGTCGTACGGTACAGTTCAAACGACCAACACCATCACAGGAATTGCTGTACAAAGCAGGAAAGGACACTGTATTTGATTTGACGTGAACTCACTTATTTGAACTACCATGTGTCCTGCGGACAGATTATGTGATCAATGGTTATGTAAGTGCAGGAATGCTACCGACTCTTTGAACGTGCCTGTACACCGCCAAAGATTATATATCAACTTTACAACAGGGGACGAGGCTCGCTGCGCAAGGACGGTGATTTAACATGATCATTTATCAATAAGCAAAATAGTTTTCGCAGTTGTATTTTATTTTTACCACTGAGCAACCATCCGTATTTCCCTAAATAGATAATAAATACGACAGTCATTGGGAGATATAGTGTTCATTGGTTGGTTAGCAATATATCAACCGATGGTGAATAGATCAATTTTAATCTTTTTGTTAAATCTCAGGGGGATTCCCTTTTGTCCAGCCGCCACTGGTCTCAACTTTTTTTTACACTCTTAAGGTTTTTTCTTTGTGGAATTGTAAGCCAATATGTTAGGTGTGAAAAAATTGAGGTTGGTCTGATGTCAGCCTTGGGCAATTTTAGCTTATAAGCATAAAACAAATGGCTGCCAAAATAATAATAAAAAAAAATACCAAAATTACCACAAGTACCTCAACTTTTGACATGGAGGGTCAACTAATATATGGATTATAGGTATGGTGACCCAGATAATTCATTTTTGGTATTGTTTTTGGTCGTAGTTACCATCATTTTCAAAATAAGTGTACCGCTGTTTAAAAAAACGTGTAAATCATGAATGTACAGTAAAACCTGTGTAATTAGACCAACGGTGGGCCAAAAATGGTCTAAAATCACAGGTTGTCTTAATAGACATGTCAATTATAACCAATGTGAATGCTTTTGGTCCACTCAAAGGTGGTCTTTATAGAAAGGTAGTCGTATTATACAGGTGGTCTTTCAGACAGGCTCTACTGTACTATACTGACCTATAAATTCTGTTAATACGTGGATTCCACTGTACTCTGCGTATTTTATTTTTATAATTTGGAATAAAATGACTAATTAAACGCTTAGGTATAGATGTAGATGACCAAATGTACTAAAGCACAGTTGTTATACATTATATTTGAAAAATATTATATTTATTACATTAATATAATTACATTAGTTACTTATATATGGCCTTTTTTTTATAAAACAATAAGATCAAAACGTGCATAAACAACAGTTATCTACTATTTTGGATTTATTTTTATATTTACAACTTCAACAAAACTTTTTAGTGCTGGAATGAATGACGAATTAAATGAGCATACATTGAATCAAACTAATTCAAAATGGCATCTTTACGGAAATTTTGATTTGCATGGTCGATCGGAAATATGTTTGTATAACATGTGTCGGACTATATTATATTGTCGTTTAAAATATATCTCAGGTATGGCTGCAGGCTTTCATCAACATGATATTGATTATTCGACTGGAATGTGATTTTGAGTTGTGGGTGGCGCTTCCTATACTGAGTAACTTGTGCTAGTAGAAATCATTTTCTCACTTTTCAGTGGATAAAAAGAAAAGATAGTTAATGGCAAAGAAAGTAATTTTGAAAATGGTATCCTTACAGAAACATTCAATTTTGATCTATCGCAAAATTTGACAAATAATGTCTATGACACATCATTCAGACGTTATGTCACTTACCAAATTTCCCCAGATCACCGGCAGCCATGCATCAGTATCAAATCTATTTTTTTACGAGGATAATAATGCGTTATAATAAAAGTTTATAAAATTCTACCTCCCTGATTCCCCAAAGATAATGTGGACCATAATATAAAGAGAAATTACTTTTTTTTTAACATTTAAACCTAAAAAATGTATGGACGCATATGTCTGCAACGTGTAGATGTATGCACATACATAAGCACAGAAAGCCCCAAGGGTTAATACAATCAACGGTATAGTGTTAAGCCGGTACAAACACCATGAACAGTCGCATACAGGTCGAAAAATTTGTTTTTAATTTCACCATGTATACTCTTTTTCTTGTTTCTATATGAGAAGAAATTAATATATATATATATATATATATATATATATATATACTTTCATAAAGTAAACACTTATTATAATTATATTTAATTATAATTACGATTATACTTCATTATATAACTAATACGCAAAATCTTAATAACTGGACGAGGACCCAAGTTAACATCGAAATAGTTGAAATAATCGTTTATTAGTGGTAAACAATTTAAAAATCTGATATCATTCATCATAGCTATCTTTAAATACAGTGGGATTACTATTAATTCTATTAGATATCAATCTTTACCTTTTGACTTGAATTCCACCATGGACCTTTTATTCACAAAGGTTTTATTTTCGGGATTATTCCCCTATCGCGAAAATCTGAACTTTGAAACCCTCGCGAACAAAGAGGCAACCACAGTATATTGCTTCTAGATAACATTGGCACTAGCAAGATCACCTGTGGGAACAATTGTTGGTTCGAACCTCTGATGATCTAAAATCCTTAGCGACTGATCCTTCCAGTAATCAACACGTAGATCCTAAAGTTTTAACTTATAATATCAATGCCCATTTAAGATATGTCGTAAATACTGAAATTTTAAATACGTTATTTTCATGACACTCAGCAATGTTTATATTTTATATGAATATTCATATAAATATAAACATGCTGAATATATAATATATTACAATTTGATGCAATGACGTTAATTATAGGAAAAGTTAGTGATAATTCAGGACATTCACCATGGTTATTTTCTTTATGAATGATAATTAGTGTACATTGCTAAGAGTCCCCAGGCCATGTCCGTCACATGAAACAGTGGACACTGAGACAGTCTTATTATATCTTGATAGCAATCTCTGTTTACCTCATGGGCCATCCAATGGAGGAAATTCAACCTTTCCAGATCATTAGCCTCTTTCGTTCCTGTGACTCTCTCAGTGTCATTTAATTAGCAGATAAACATTAATGTAATCAGATCAGTAGGAGTATGTTCCAGTCATAAAATCTTTCAATTAAGTGAAAGTGTTAAATGCAGCAAGACCTTACTTGTCCTAGTGTAGCTCTAGACATATGGGTGCATTTTAGAAGCCTATTACATTATCTAGATGGCAGCAGTGGCATTTGCAGAATAAAATATGAATGCCTCAAATGAAAGACCAGTATATGGTATACTAATTTAGTAATTTTCCTGTTTATTACATACTTATAATCCTTACCCGAGAGTCTTGATAAACAGTACAAACGAATGAAGTTTAAGGTACAGTGCTCTGTCATGAGTTTTTAAAGTGACTGGAAAGTAATTGTAAAGTAATTGAAATTACAGCTATTTTCATGTTTGTAATCATTACAATTACAATAACTTGTAATTGAATTTTGTCCAATTACAAATTACATTCAATTACTTGAAGAAATGTAATTAAGTACAGGTAATTACAAATACACATTACAATTACCCCAACCCTGGCCTTTGTGTCAAATATCAAGGTAACTATGGAATTCTTGTTTTAGTATAACTGTGGCGGCCATTTTGTATTATGCTAATTAGCTCAAATGCCCCCAGGTTGACAGCGGGACAACTTTACTATTTTTTATACCTGATATGTAGGCAAACTAAATCCACCCAGAAAAAAATCTGAAGACCATAAAACAAGGTTAGCAGAAAAGTTGACCTTTGGCTACCGGACTACTTTGGCAGTTCCACTCTCTAATTCATAACGTAATGGCCATAATGGGTAAGCCAAATTTATTTTATAAACTTCAATCCAGGGATAATAGGGGAAGCTTGAGAAAGCTGATGTGTTTCCTTCTGTCTCATTTTCTGGGCCCACGATTTTATTTGGGATGGGGCAGGTCTTTTTTTAGGTTTCCGGGATGCAGAACCATTGAGGAGAATTTTCTTTTTCTTTCTTTTCCTTCTTTATCTTCTTCTTCCTGTGTTTGTACTAGACCTCTGTATCTGATTTTCCAAAAATGACCTTTGGTAAGACTTTATTTAGGATCATGTACTTAACTTTGGATCCTGAAAGGAGGTTTCATGTGATCGCGGGGCGACTGTCGATCTATAATTTAAAGATGCAACTTGTTCTTCCCGGAGAAACCGTAGATGCTTATCACATAATCTCTCATATAAAAATCGTGATATTTTATGAATTTTTTTAAGGACCTTGGCATGGGTTGAAAACAGCATCTTTCATTGGCAGATGGTTGCCACATCGTTAATTAATAGATGGTTACCACATCGTTAATTAACAGATGGTTACCCCTAACATTAGGAAATGGTTACCACGTCTATCATCAACAGAGGATTACCAAATCCTTTTCCAGCCGATATTGACCATATCGTTCATTAACAGATGGTCATCACATCGTTCATTAACAGATGGTAACTTTATCATTCCTTAGTAGGTGGCAGTACTTTAGGACTCCAGTCTACGCCTTTAAGCGGTTGGACTCGAGGGTCCTGAACTCATACTTGTACTCAGAGTTAAGGCCGATTCCATCTCGAGTCCAGTAAAAAAGAAAACTCTGGGTCACAAACTTTATAAAGATTTGATAAAAGACCATACATAATAATTTTTAGCGTCAGGGGGCAAACACAATTAAACATTCAAATTAAGGGCATGTGTAAACTGAATTAAATTTGCCTGATTACCTCAAATGTCATTTCTTTTTAAAAGTTTTTTAATGGACTTGGACTCGAGTCCTAAATCACTCGAACTCGAAGAGGGAGGGGGACTTGGACTCGAACCTCAAGGACTCGGCCTTGGACTCAGACTCGAGTGGCCTGTGGACTCGAATGGTGTGGACTCGATTAAGCTACTGGAAAAAGGTTATACCATCCATACAACAAGCTAAGTGTTACCACAGCCCTATTAGCAGATGTTCTCCATGTCCTATATAAACATCAGGTTACCACATCGAGCATCAACAGATGGTCACCACATCGTTCATCAACAGTTAGTCACCACATCGTTCATCAACATATGGTCACAACATCGTTCATCAACAGATGATCTCCACATCGTTCCTCAACAGATGGTTACCACATCGTTTATCAACAGATGGTCACCATATCGTTCATCAGCAGATAGTCACCACATCGTTCATCAACAGATGATCACCACATCGTTCATCAGCATATAGTCACCACATCGTTCATCAACAGATGATCACAACATCGTTCATCAACAGATGGTCACGAAATCGTTCATCAACAGATAGTTGGCAAATCGTGCATCAACAAATGGTCACCACATCGTTCATGAACAGATGGTCACCACATCGTTCATCAACAGATGGTTACTACATCGTTCATCAAATGATGGTCACCATATCATTCATCAACAGATGGTCACCAAATCGATCATCAACAGATGGTTACCACATCGTTCATCCACAGATGGTCATCACAATGTTCATAAACGGATGGTTACCACATCGTTCATTATCAGATGGTCATCACATAGTTTATCAACAAATGGTCACCACATCGTTCATCAACAGATGGTCACCACATCGTACATCAACAGATGGGTACCATATCGTTCATCAACAGATAGTCACCACAACGTTTATTTTCAGATGGGCACCACATCGTTCAACAACAGATGGTCATCACATCGTTTATCAACAGATGATCATCACATCTTTCATCAACAGATGGTTACAAAATCGTTCATGAACAGATGGTCACCACATCGTTCGTTTATCAACAGATGTTAACCACATCGTTCATTTATCAACAGATAGTGACCCTATTGTTCATCAACGGATGATTACCATATCGTTCATCAACAGATGGTCTCCACATCGTCCGTTTTTTCAACACATATTACCCACTTCGTTCGTTCATCAACAAATGGTAACAATATTGTTCATCAACGGATGGTTACCACATCGTTCATTGTCAGATGGGCACCACATCGTTCATCAACAGATAGTCATCACATCTTTCATCAACAGATGGTCACCAAATCGTTCATCAACAGATGGTAACCATATCGTTCATCAACGGATGGTTACCACATTGTATATCATCAGATGGGCACCACATCGTTCATCAACAGATGGTCACAACATCGTTCCTCAACAGATAGTTACCATATTGTTCATTAACGGTTGGTTACCAGATCTTTCATTTTCAGATCGTTCGTCAACAGATGGTTACCATATTGTTCATCAACATATGGTCAGCTCATCGTTCATCAAAACATGGCCACAACATCGATCACTAACTGATGGTCACAACATTGATCATGAACAAATGATCATCACATCTTTCATCAACAGATGGGTACCATATCGTTCATCAACAGATGGTCATCACATCTTTATCAACAGATGGTCATCACATCTTTCATCAACAGATGGTTACAAAATCGTTCATGAAAAGATGGTCACCACATCGTTCGTTTATCAACAGATGTTAACCACATCGTTCGTTTATCAACAGATAGTGACCCTATTGTTCATCAACGGATGATTACCACATCGTTCATCAACAGATGGTCTCCACATCGTTCGTTTTTTCAACACATGTTACCCACTTTGTTCATTCATCAACAAATGGTAACCATATTGTTCATCAACGGATGGTTACCACATCGTTCATTATTAGATGGGCACCACATCGTTCATCAACAGATAGTCATCACATCTTTCATCAACAGATGGTCCCCAAATCGTTCATCAACAGATGGTAACCATATCGTTCATCAACGGATGGTTACCACATCGTATATCATCAGATACGCACCACATCTTTCATCAACAGATGGTCACCACATCGTTCCTCAACAGATAGTTACCATATTGTTCATTAACGGTTGGTTACCAGATCTTTCATTTTCAGATCGTTAGTCAACAGATGGTTACCATATTGTTCATCGAAATATGGTCAGCTCATCGCTCATCAAAACATGGCCACTACATCGTTCACTGACTGATGGTCACAACATTGATCATGAACAAATGATCATCACATCGTTCATCAACAGATGGGTACCATATCGTTCATCAACAGATGGTCACCACATCGTTTATTTTCAGATGGGCACCACATCGTTCAACAACAGATGGTCATCACATCGTTTATCAACAGATGGTAATCACATCTTTCATCAACAGATGGTTACAAAATCGTTCATGAACAGATGGTCACCACATGGTTCGTTCATCAACAGATGTTAACCACATCGTTCATTTATCAACAGATAGTGACCCTACTGTTCATCAACGGATGATTACCACATCGTTCATCAACAGATGGTCTCCACATCGTTCGTTTTTTCAACACATGTTACCCACTTCGTTCGTTCATCAACAAATGGTAACAATATTGTTCATCAACGGATGGTTACCACATCGTTCATTATCAGATGGGCACCACATCGTTCATCAACAGATAGTCACCAAATCGTTCATCAACAGATGGTAACAATATCGTTCATCAACGGATGGTTACCACATCGTTCATTATCAGATGGGCACCACATCGTTCATCAACAGATAGTCATCACATCTTTTATCAACAGATGGTCACCAAATCGTTCATCAACAGATGGTAACAATATCGTTCATCAACGGATGGTTACCACATCGTATATCATTAGATGGGCTCCACATCCTTTATCAAAAGATGGTCATCATATCGTTTATCATTAGATGGTCACCACATTGTTCATCAACAGATGGTCACCACATCGTTCATTTATCAACAGATATTAACCGTATCATTAGTTATCAACAGATGGTTCCCACGTCGATTATTTACAGATGGTTACCATATTGTTCATCAACAGATGGTCACAACATTGTACATCAACAAATGATTACGACATCATTCACCAACTGATGGTCACCATATCGATCATCAACAAATGGCCACAATATCGTTCATCAACAGATGTACACCGCATTTTTCATGAACAGATGGTTACCACATCGTTCATTTATCAACAGTTGGTTACCTCATCGATCATTCATCAACAGATGGTTACCATAGCGTTCATCAACGGATGGTTACCACATCGTTCATTATCAAATGGGCACCACATCGTTCATTAACAGAGGGTCATCACATCGTTCATCAACAGATGGTCACCACATAGTTCCTCAACAGATAGTTACCATATTGATCATTAACGGTTGGTTACCAGATCTTTCATTTTCAGATCGCTCGTCAACAGATGGTTACAATATTGTTCATCAACATATGGTCAGCTCATCGTTCATCAAAACATGGCCACAACATCGTTCACTAACTGATGGTCACAACATTGATCATGAACAAATGATCATCACATCGTTCATCAACAGATGGGTACCATATCGTTCATCAACAGATGGTCACCACATCGTTTATTTTCAGATGGTTACCACATCGTTCAACAACAGATGGTCATCTCATCGTTTATCAACAGATGGTCATCACATATTTCATCAACAGATGGTTACAAAATCGTTCATGAACAGATGGTCACCACATCGTTCGTTTATCAACAGATGTTAACCACATCGTTCATTTATCAGCAGATAGTGACCCTTTTGTACATCAACGGATGATTACCACATTGTTCATCAACAGATGGTCTCCACATCGTTCGTTTTTCAACGCATGTTACCCACTTCGTTCGTTCATCAACAAATGGTAACAATATTGTTCATCAACGGATGGTTACCACATCGTTCATTATCAGATGGGCACCACATCGTTCATCAACAGATAGTCATCACATCTTTCATTAACAGATGGTCACCATATCGTTCATCAACAGATGGTAACCATATCGTTCATCAACGGATGGTTACCACATCGTATATCATCAGATGGGCACCACATCCTTCATCAACAGATGGTCATCACATCGTTCATCAACAGATGGTCACCACATTGTTCATAAACAGATGGTCACCACATCGTTCATTTTTCAACAGATATTGACCGTATCATTAGTTATCTACAGATGGTGACCACATCGATCGTCTATCAACAGATGGTTCCCACGTCGATTATTTACAGATGGTAACCATATTATTCATCAACAGATGGTCACAACATTGTACATCAACAAATGATTACGAAATCGTTCACCAACTGATGGTCACCATATCGATCATCAACAAATGGCCACAATATCGTTCATCAACAGATGTACACCGCATTGTTCATGAACAGATGGTTACCACATCGTTCATTTATCAACAGTTGGTTACCTCATCGATCATTCATCAACAGATGGTTACCATAGCGTTCATCAACGGATGGTTACCACATCGTTCATTATCAAATGGGCACCACATCGTTCATTAACAGATGGTCATCACATCGTTCATCAACAGATGGTCACCACATCGTTCCTCAATAGATAGTTACCATATTGTTCATTAACGGTTGGTTACCAGATCTTTCATTTTCAGATCGCTCGTCAACAGATGGTTACCATATTGTTCATCAACATATGGTCAGCTCATCGTTCATCAAAACATGGCCACAACATCGTTCACTAACTGATGGTCACAACATTGATCATGAACAAATGATCATCACATCGTTCATCAACAGATGGGTACCATATCGTTCATCAACAGATGGTCACCACATCGTTTATTTTCAGATGGTTACCACATCGTTCAACAACAGATGGTCATCTCATCGTTTATCAACAGATGGTCATCACATATTTCATCAACAGATGGTTACAAAATCGTTCATGAACAGATGGTCACCACATCGTTCGTTTATCAACAGATGTTAACCACATCGTTCATTTATCAGCAGATAGTGACCCTTTTGTACATCAACGGATGATTACCACATTGTTCATCAACAGATGGTCTCCACATCGTTCGTTTTTCAACGCATGTTACCCACTTCGTTCGTTCATCAACAAATGGTAACAATATTGTTCATCAACGGATGGTTACCACATCGTTCATTATCAGATGGGCACCACATCGTTCATCAACAGATAGTCATCACATCTTTCATCAACAGATGGTCACCATATCGTTCATCAACAGATGGTAACCATATCGTTCATCAACGGATGGTTACCACATCGTATATCATCAGATGGGCACCACATCCTTCATCAACAGATGGTCATCACATCGTTCATCAACAGATGGTCACCACATTGTTCATAAACAGATGGTCACCACATCGTTCATTTTTCAACAGATATTGACCGTTTCATTAGTTATCTACAGATGGTGACAACATCGATCGTCTATCAAAAGATGGTTCCCACGTCGATTATTTACAGATGGTTACCATATTATTCATCAACAGATGGTCACAACATTGTATATCAACAAATGATTACGAAATCGTTCACCAACTGATGGTCACCATATCGATCATCAACAAATGGCCACAAGTCGTTCATCAACAGATGTACACCGCATTGTTCATGAACAGATGGTTACCACATCGTTCATTTATCAACAGTTGGTTACCTCATCGATCATTCATCAACAGATGGTTACCATAGCGTTCATCAACGGATGGTTACCACATTATTCATTATCAAATGGGCACCACATCGTTCATTAACAGATGGTCATCACATCGTTCATCAACAGATGGTCACCACATCGTTCCTCAATAGATAGTTACCATATTGTTCATTAACGGTTGGTTACCAGATCTTTCATTTTCAGATCGATCATCAACAAATGGCCACAATATCGTTCATCAACAGATGTACACCGCATTGTTCATGAACAGATGGTTACCACATCGTTCATTTATCAACAGTTGGTTACCTCATCGATCATTCATCAAAAGTGGTCACTACATCGTCCATCAAAAGATGGCCACCACATCATGCACTAACTGATGGTCACAACATTGATCATTAACAAATGGTCATCACATCGTTCATCAACAAATGGTTACCACATCGTTCATCAACAAATGGTTACCACATCGTTTGTCAACATATGTTAACCACATTGTTCGTTTATCAACAGATGGTGACCATATTGTTCATCAACGGATGATTGCCACATCGCTCATCAACAGATGGGCACCACATCGTTCATCAACAGATGGCCATCACATCTTTCATCAACAGATGGTCACCAAATCGTTCTTCAACAGATCTTTGTTATTAACAGATTGTGATCACATCGATCGTCTATCAACAGATGGTTATCACGTCGTTTATAAACAGATGGTTACCATATCGCTCATCAGCAGACTGTCACCACATCGTTTATTATCAGATGGGCACAACATCGTTCATCAACAGAGGGTCATCACATCGTCCATCAAAAGATGGTCACCACATTATTCACTAACTGATGGTCACAACATTGATAATCAACAAATGGTCACATATCGATCGTCAACAGATGTACACCACATCGTTCATCAACAGATGGCTACCATATTGTTCATCAACGGATGGTTACCACATTGTTCATGTTCAGATGGGCACCACATCGTTCATCAACAGATAGTTACTTCATCGTTCATCGTAAATATTGTTCATCAATGGATGGTTACCACATCGTTCATTTTCAGATCGTTCGTCAACAGATGATTACCAAATTGTTGATCAAAAGATGGTCACCACATCGTCCATCAAAAGATGGCCATCACATTGTTCACTAACTGATGGTCGCAACAATGATCATCAACAAATGGTCACAATATCGTTCATCAACAGATGTACACCACATCGTTCATCAACATATGATAACCTCAGCGTTTATCAACAGATGGCTACCATATTGTTCATCCACATCATCCACATATGGTCACCATATCGTTCATTTTCAGATGGGCACCACATCGTTCATCAACAGATGATCATCATATCGTGTATCAACAGATAGTTATCTCATCGTTCATTAACAGGTGGTCATCACATCGTTCGTTTATCAACAGATGGTCATCATATCGTTCATCAACCGATGGTCATCACATCGTTCATCAACCGATGGTCATCACATCGTTCATCAACAGATGGTCACAATTTCGTTCATCAACAGATGTACACCACATCGTTCATCAAAAGATGGTTCCCACATCGTTCATCAACATATGATAACCATATCGTTCATCAACAGATGTTAACCACATCGTTATTTACCATGATTACCAAAAAATTCATCTACAGAAGGTAAGCACATCGTTCCATAGCATATCGTTACCACATCGTTCACTAGCAGATCGTTTCCATAAAAAATCGTTAAAAAATAAAATTTGTGATAAAATATAATCTGTATTATTTTATTTTTACGGCACTTTATGCTTTTATACAAGTTTTGGATTTTTGTGAGAAATTATTTGACAAATTTATACATTCTGCAGGGAAGATATCAGTCAAATTACCAGTCATCGGTGGTAAAAAAGGTAATCAGGTAAAGTGTTTGTAAATTTCGGATAAAATACCAATACCTATGAAGCATATATCTCATGATCGTTAAGCTCCGAAACCTGTGGACGGGGAAACTACAATCGCTCTACCACATTTGAAGAAGAAAGTAAAAAAATAATAAATAAAAGCGTGTAAAGATGATTATATATATGTTGTCCAGCATAGATCATGTATTGTCATATTTATATACACGTTTTGTACAGTTTAAAGAAAAAAAAGCTCGCTAAAATACAAGTAACTTTCAGTTTAAAAGGGCCAACAGTGCAAGGTTAAATGTTTGTAGGTAATTTTGATTTGGTTACGATGATATTATTTTTCTATCGCATAGGTGTAGGATGGTTATATTTAGACGAACATTTATTACTTTTAGTTGAAATCCTAGAGTTATGAGAAATAATTATGCTTTTGTAGTATGACTGGTGGCAAAGGAATGATCTCTTTATATTTTTTTTCTTCAATATACAGATTTTTACATCAGGAAATGGAAGATAATAGGGAGATAACAAGAGCAAATTCCCAGAAAAAAGCCAGTGCGAGGTTTCTCCTGTACAATGCATTGACTAATTTTCATTAGAAGGCACTTCGGTTTTTTTAATCATCTGTACTCATTGCAAAAAGCAAGTCAACCGTGTTTTTTGCACTGACGTTTTGATTTGTTGCAGCTATATTTCATAATGTTGAATGGTCTTTTCCTCGCACCCAGTGAACCCATGGTTACAGGAGCTGTTGAGTATTAATGCCACAAAGACCAAATTGATCCATGTTCACCCAATGACAACACCTTCTGTAAAGCGTTTAATCCGAAAGTGGACGTGAGCGGAACGGGATCATTAAAATGATTGTGATAGGAACTGTAGGCAGGCGGTACTGTCAGATTCAATGGAGCCTGGCAATAGGGAGTGAGGTGTATTCCTGGCGAATCCAGGGTCACAGAGCGCGAATCGAATCTTCCCCAAACGCGCCAACGGAGGCTTTAAAGCACATTTCGTCTGCTGTGAAATGAAGTGAAAGATTTAATGCTCCGCTTGCATGAATCGATCAAAACTGATTCAATATATCTCGTGTAGCAGACGATTCGGTGTGGCAGACGACACGCTGGAGATTGGGTGCACAAACTCTCGCGAGAACACCGGATTTCGCGCTATTGCGCACTTTACACGCTTGCTAAACTTGGCACAACTGCTCATTAACTATAAGCCTTCACAGAGTTCAGAGTTACAGAAAAATAGTGGGTTCACATGGGTCAGCCCAATATCTATCGAAGTCTTCCTTTAAAATGACCTTCAGGTGGCGCAGAAGAAAGAACCATTAAGTCGTACGTTTGATATTTGATTTCCGATTATCTCAATCTTTACTGTCTGCAAGCATTAACTCTTTTGTTTTTGTTCATTAACAATAAAGTGAAAACAAAGGATCAAACATCAGTACATCTGCCATGGTATCTGTAATTAAAATGTACACTGATGATTATTATTAGGTTGCTGATGCTGTTTTGATCCTTTTTCTGCATATTTATATTTCCATATAGATATGAAGTATCATGTCCACCCACAGGAATATTAAGTCAAAAATAAATAATTCTAAAAGTTTTGCTTTAGTGACACAAATTTTCAATGCATGCAACCAATCGTAAATGTCTGTTCTCTTTCTTGAATCAGTATACTCTAGAAACAACCACAATGTCTTATACCACTTGGAAACTGCGTCCGAACCGTTTTTGGCAAGGCGGATTGTAGAAAGAGGAATAGTGATTTATTACACAACAAACAAACCAAAACGGTTTTGGGCCAGAGCTTGGGGAATCAAGTGCACGCGGCGTCCTGCCTTCCTAATAAAAATGTCATATGAAACAAACTGACCTCGCGCATGACGTCATTTGATTGAGCATTTTAGAAGGAGTTACGGACGCTTTGGCCAAAAGATATTTGATTCACATTTTATCGCCGAGCGAAAGCTTAGTCTGGATTGAAAACGTAAAAATATGGATTGAAAACGGTTTTGGGAAAATGGATTCAAAACACATTTGTGTACCATGTGAACGCTCAATGCGGATTGAATGCGGATTTAAAACGGGTTGAAACCGTTTTGCATTTGCCTTGTGACAGGGATATTAAAGAACTGCACTAAGATTTAACTAGAATTTTCTTGGTATACTCTCACAATATGCATTACGTTGGTTTCCGTGGGCAATGGACCTAACCACCACCGCCCTCATGCTCCGCCATTTTGACCTAGTTATGCTAATGAACCCCTAAACGCTCTTACACAGGAGCCATTCCAAGTCTATGAATACGAGGGGCTGTTTATAAGACAATAGTGATGTCACAAAGATTTCAAAAAGGTCAGTCGTGTATGACGTCCCTTTGTCTGACGTCATCAGCTGGAATTGCTAAATCTTAGTTCTCCAGTGATGAAGATATCTCAATCACTGTGAAGTGTTTGACTTTCTTTGGGATTATTTGTCTGTTGCAAGGTAAAACCCTGTTTTTCGGCTAGAACTTTTGTACTGTCTCCTTTGTAAAAGAATATACCGAACAAAAAAAAAAAAACATATGGACAAGGGGTACTAGAACATAGTACATGTGTTTAGTTTTTGGAGTGTCGCCCAAATTATGCAAATTTCCGCGCTGGTAAGGTGATTGATCGTAACTTAATTGGTTGCTCGCAAATGCTCTGCTCATGAATATTCACTGAATGAATATGCGATCAAGGTCACATAGAGTTCATTCTTTTGGTCAATTCGTTTTTTTCTGTTTTGCTACAAACCATGAAATAAATTAAATTAATTTTGTCAATTTAAAAAATATCTGCATTGAAGAAACCATACCAGTAGGAACTTGTAGAAACGATATTAATACTTGTAATGTGTATACTGGCTGCACAAATATGTATTATTAGGAACTAATTTCCTGTCCTTTGTACGACGCTTCATTAACGATCCGTATCCGTACATTTTTTATCGCAGGTTTTCTAGTATTTTGTATAAACAGGTACAGTGTGATCCTTATCCTGTGACATGGACCGAGTATTATTTTGGAATGGAATGTGATGTCAGAATTTACTTGAAGATCATATTCAGTTGATTTGTTACATTAGACATTGAATGGCGTCCTTCAGGAATCCTGCTTACACGCACTTTCTCTGTAACGTAAACGGTGACGTGATGGAGGTCACGTGAAGCAGTGTGCATGTAAGTGGGAAGCTTTAGGGATGTCAGCTCCGTTAGACCATGCTTCCGTTTGATTAAGTCATAGAAATATCTACCTTCATTTGGAGGAATTAGAATATGAAATAGCTGCCGAAAGATATTGTCACTTAAAAGCAGAGCGTCACTTTACTCACATTTTGTTTCAGATTATATATCACTGTAATAAATTCCTATTAAAAGTAAACTGGACTGCCGTTTTCATCATCTTACTTAAGAGCATTTATTTCAAAGTTGTTAATAATAATAAATGATAATAATAATAACAGCATCACTGTTATAATGATAATAATAATTTTTATAATAAAAGCAAAACTTAAAATAACAACATAACTTTTGCTATACTGCTGCTACTACTGCTGCTACTACTACTCTTTATAATAATAATAATAATAATAATAATAATAAAAATAATAATAATAATAATAATAATAATAATAATGATAAAAGTATTACTACTACTTCTACTTATAATAATAATAATATTTAATTATTAATTATAATTATAATGATAAAATATTAATGATAAAGGTAATAATAATATTACGTTATGATTGATTTTAATATCATTTTTTTGATATCATTAATTTTAGAATATGCACTAAAAAATACCTGAACATACCCGTACGTTTTTATGAGCCATATTTGGTATATTTACATCTGGGTACACGAGAAGACACCACTTAAGCCAAGCCTTTATGTCTGCGGTTTATCTTTTATAAACGTTGTGGTCGCTGACGTGTTCGGACACACACATCGACTCGGATGTTGGTTAACATCCTCACCGCTAGACGGCGCTACAATCACCCACTTTTAATCAATCACTATGTGTTTGCCATTTTAGGGGGTAAGGAATGGTCACAGTGGAATTTGAATATGAAAATGTGCCTGACGTCATACCCACGTGATGAGTCTTAATTATACTGGTCACGTATACGTAACACCTTCCTGTCAATTCAGATTTCGCTGTACATGGTAACGGATCGATGGTATCGTCCGTACCCGCGTCCCAAAACAACATTTATTTTATCTTTATTTTGCAAATACTAATGTGACAGGAAACAAATAGAACAAAGTATTGGAAGAAAACACTCAGAATTTCAAATGATATCAACACGAAACACATGTTCATTGCTTGGTCATAAGGCTTCATGTTAAATATAGCGTTGACATGTACAGTCCACTGTGTTAAATGGTACTTCTTGAATTTTATACATCTAGAAGGAAAAAACAATCTAGTCAACATAAGTTTTGATAAGTTAATGATTCACCATTAAACATAATGAAAGTCCTCCCATCGTGCAGCTAAAGATATTGATTAGGTTTGGACAATAAATAGGATTTGAAATTATCACAACAGATAATTTTATTTGCCATAAAGACAAAAAGTTTAACCTTCTTAATTAATCTATGCCTCCCTAATAAAAATATATAAATCATCATTGTAAAATTCTTATTCCGAGGAACTATTCTTGTTAAAAGTTTGATTTTAAACATGCACATTTACGGTAAGTGTAAACTGATTGATGACTCATGTCATCTGTTGTTCTATGCACAGAAGCATGAATCATTACAGTGGTATAAATGTTGGCTTTCAGATTTTTCGATCTACATTATAAATATTCCCATGCTATATACTGAGCTCGAAATGAATAATGATACTAATAAGTTTTTATGAAGGAAGACAAAACGCCGAAGTCTTCGTTTCCATTTGCTTGCATTCATTAAGTAGTAGCCACGCAGAGAATATTTTCGTAAATTTGTGGACCTTTTTTTGGCCTAATAGAGTGCCTTCTATACTTAGTGGAAGGTAATTGACGCTCGGCGTTTGTACACAACTAGTTTAATGTCAGCCTGCATCATTCTGGGCGCAAAGAACTGTATGTATGCGGGGGTTATAATTTATTGATCATAAGTCACTTTGTGTGTGGCCACACCAGCTGATGAATCTTTTCTCCCTCCTTCCTTCTTACTAGTAGAATGTATCCTTATCCAAAATACTGCAAAGTCCACCGGAAGGTAACTTAAACAAACTATCAAGAGAAATTACAAACGCCCAAAAATGTACGCTATAATCTATCAGACGCCGCAGTAAAGCGCTTATGACTCTTTTATTACTGATAGAGACCTTATGAACACGAGCTCAGTGTCTTTTGATTAATATTTTACCGACAACCGCAGGCGTTTCTGCAGAACCAAGATGAGCAAGCCACAAAGTAAACATGGGCAGCGCGAAGTCGTCTGCCGTGATCTGATTGGTTGCTTTTAATGGATGGCTTACATCATTGAAGGGTCAGTCGTCCCACACGCTGCCACCCGTACCAAGTGACCTCATGTCGATTACATCAGCGAAAAGAGGGAAAACCCACTGCCTCACACTTATGCTATTGACAAATCGCCTGGAATTTCAGAAGGAATTAACTTTCATACACGATTACCCACTCAAAAATGTTATATATATATATAGCAGGAATATTACAAGGAACATTTTATCAAACGCCATAAAAGAAATGAAACTAAAAGTACTTTGATCTGTTTCCATTTTTATCTTTGATAAATATATTGATGCCACGTGACAGAATCTGCACGGATTGACCTCTGCCCTTCTTCCCGGGTTAACGCCCACTTAGATATCATCTGATGAGGATTTAGGAATGATCCTGTAATAACAAGCATCTTGGCCCTGTAAATGTTTTATCATCTCCACCTTATCTTGAGACCAGTGCCTGGTAATCATGTGAACATGTGCTTCTCTCATAGCCAGCTGATATCAGTTAATTAACTGCCTGGTGCACAGATGGATTTTTTTTTATCGGTTTATCTTTTTATCGCTTAGCTACAGATATAATACATAACTCATGCACTGCACTAAGTTTTAACGATATGCGCAACACATATATGAGAGAGAGAGAGAGAGAGAGAGAGCATTAGTGCGTCCCTTGACGCCATATGTTTATTTCTATCTAAATGGTTTAACTGAAGGCAGTTCTTGTGACCTGCTCGCTGGCGCTACCTAGTGTCGTTTAGATCAACCATAATAACTCCACCGAGCCGTTCCGTCATCTTTCATGAGATCTTGTTCGGGTTGGAAGTGTGTGCGTGTGTGTGCATGTGTGTGTGTGGGGGGGGGGGGGGGTAACCCTATAAAAAATCCATAAGAATAGGAAAAAAAGAAACACAATAAAACTGCTATGATAAGACGTTTCTCTAGGTTTGTTCTCTTGCAATGTTTACTGTATCTAATTTCCACATCATCGATAAAATGCAATGGCCTCACACCATCACCATTCAAAGGGGATAAATCCGATAGACGCTGAGCATCATGTGCCATTGGTAACTTTTAAATACTCATTTTTTTTATTTACGCTTCGGTTGTGCTGTAGTCAATACTTGATATCGACATTGACATGTATTGTCGTGTTGTACTGTGTATACGTATGCGCGCCATGTTTATCATACCGGTGGTCGTTTTGTTAACTTGGCCGGGACATCGTGGATGACGTGTACCTCTCATCTGGTCACTGAGTGCATTTCCCTGCTGTATACATTCTAGAGTTTATGACTCATGAACCACACCCTCCTTCGTGCCTCGTGGGCCAATGATTGTGGGGACATATAAGGGCGTCCTCAGCGATACTACCTCTCCACCCAACCCTCCCCTCCTATCCTCCGTTATAATATCTTTCTGATTTAATTTGATTTTCTCACACACCGATATACAGATATACATATATATATATATATATATATATATATATATATATATATATATATATATATATATATATATATAGCTTTCAGGAACGAGGGTGTAAGCGTCTGTGAGGCTCGAATGCTCACTCGGACGCTCGGTTTTTGGGGTCCAAGCGTAAGACAGACGCGTGAAATTTCGCTCTGTTGACCAATTTGGCTCTTGCAAAAGTTACATAGAAAACACACTGTTATGTAAAAACTGTGCTTCCAACTAACCCTAAGTTTTCACTCAATTCACTTAATCATAAATTTTCTGGTAATAAAATGAAACGGAACTCACGTAAATAACAAAAAATAAATTTGAACAAAAAAAAAACTTCTAAATTTCCTAATTCCCTTATATAGTGCGCCAAGATTTTGTCCGGAGCGTCCTGAAATCTTCAAATTTTCTTTCTATAGTGAAAGCCCTGAATCAATTTTATATATATATATATATATATATATATATATATATATATATATATATATATATATATATATTATATATATATATACATGTATATATATAAAATCAAAATAATACATTAAGGTTCAATACATCACAGGGAAAGTGCTCTACCGTACGGGGAGCATTAAAAATATTATTATACTATGTGTATAGTTTCATAGTAAATTCACACATGATCATTTCAGTTTATACCTGAAGAGTGGTCCGGCTGGCAAGCTGAACTCACGAAACTGTACTGTAGTACATTATGAAATAAAGCTAACTATACACACACACACATATATATATATATATATATATATATATATATATATATATATATATATATATATATGAACGCTTTCCCTTGCCCCGACAAAATATTCCAAGGGATATGTAATTATGGCAGTAAAAAACTACAGTAAAAATACGGCTGCTAATACTAGTATATACTCACGGTATGACATCACTTAATACTGAACATGTGAGAGTTAATAATCACAGGTATGACTCACAGTCAAGTATAAGACATATGGCCATCCAGGGTTCACTTAATCCCAGGGTTTAGAGAAAAATTTAACCAATTACTAACAGTTACTAGATGACTCCCAAAGCGTATATACTCACCCGATTGGCAATACAAGTAAAGTAATACTTACCCAGGGAAATAATAATAATAATTATGATAATACTTATTATAATAATAATTATTATTATATTATTATTATATAATTATTATGATAATACTTATAATAATAATAATAATAATAATAATAATAATAATAATAATAATAATAATAAAATTTAATAATAATAATAATAATAATAATAATAATAATAATAATAATAATAATAATAAAATTTAATAATAATAATAATAATAATAATAATAATAATAATAATAATTATTATTATTATTATTATTATTATTATTATTATTATTATTATTATTATTATTATCATAAAAATCCTCACATTAAACAATTTTTATTAGAATTTATTTTGTTTATGGTTCACTTTTATTACACCACGTTGGAGCATTGCTTTAAACAAAGTAAGTGACTTCTGACGATAATGTGAAATTATTACATGCAATATTATATAACGCTTACCCCTGTCATCAAAGGCTAATTATGGACTGCCAGGCAGATTATACCACTTTGGATAAAAGTTGTGATAAGCTGTGGTAACGAGAACTGTGCAACCGATTGCCGTGTTCCTGTACCCATCTAAGGTCAATTAGTGTATACAAACAATTTGTGTATGGTCAGGTTTAGATCAATATAAAAAAACTAGAGCGTACCATGGCTTAGCTCTCGTGTGTGCGTCACTGATGTTTAAACACCTGGATAGTACTGATGATGTGGTAATATGTGCATATGATTCATGCGGATGTAGTATATTGTAAAAGGGAGTACTGTTAAAGGTTTCGAAAGACAAAAGGTATTGTTGATATAGGTTGGTTTGGGTGCTTTTATATTTGGACGTGTGTGCAGTTCCACAGCCTGGGTATATATATATATATATATATATATATATATATATATATATATATATATACATGGTTCCGCCCATAGGCATGGGCACGCTTTCCATGTTAAAATTTAGACTTCACCAAAGGTCGTTAATTAAAAGATAATTATAATTAACATATAACTATATCTTTTGTCTTTGTTCCCTGACTGATAAACCAAACAATATTTATTTTTTTTTTTGTTCCGTTGATGTCCAGGTATTTATACAAACCAATGGACACCATGGGGGTATGACGTCATTCATGTTTCTAGAATTACTAATAATGAACAATGCAGTGGTCCAGCCGTCATTACGGCGTCCTCTGTACTTTTAATGATGTTAGTGTGTGGCGGTAACATAAACCTACACCCACGTGACCTTATGACGTCACGGATGGTACTAGAAAATCTAAAAATAAGCAACATGAGACTCCACATGAAAGGATAAAGTCTGGCCTATGGTTAATGATGTTAAAGACGGCGGTAACCCAGACCTGCACCTCGATGGCCACGTGACGTTTTAGATGGTCTTTACAGCGGTCATAGTACGTACATGTCAATAATGTGGGTATTCTTTTTACACAGACACACTCGTTCCTCTCGTTCAAAAGATATTCATTTCACTGTGTGGTGATTCAAGAACATCCGTACAATAATGTGTTAATTTTAACGTGTAAGACGCATATGTGGTGCATCATACAACAACATTACTACATTAATATGGGTAGTTATTTTAACAAACAGATACAAGAATATTCCGGAATAGGGTTTTTCATTTTTCCGCGTAGTAATACAGGAACAATTTTAACAACGTTTGTCATGATTTCCCTGCGCTGGGATACGGGTAAACAATGCAGCCTCGTTCTCAGGAACGGAGGAATGGAGTAAGCAGTGTAAGCTGCAATACGTTGCCTAAGCTGGTGGTTAAGTTATTCTTTAGTTCCTTAATTTTATAAATGAGGATTTCACATGGGAAACTTTGAATATAACAATATTAACCAACTTAATTTAAGTAAAACAGTATGAACTAATAGCCACCCTTTACACAGACTTTACCCATTAAGTTAAGGACATGTTTTAACATTAAAATTCACGTCGTAGAGAATGACATTACT
Organism: Sipunculus nudus; assembly: GCA_026874595.1. Taxonomy (NCBI): domain Eukaryota; kingdom Metazoa; phylum Annelida; class Sipuncula; order Golfingiida; family Sipunculidae; genus Sipunculus; species Sipunculus nudus. Next base: position 6,097,256 of record CM049319.1, read on the forward strand.
CAGACACATAAACAAGGAACACATAAACATTGGGAAATTGTAACTCAGAATAAAAAAAATCTGACATCTGGCTGATTGAATCTTTAAACCAAACAGCTGTGTATTCCCTCGCTTTCAGTCTCAAGATTAAGTAGTAACGGTTTAATCAGCGTTTTGTTGTCAGTTGCCTGAAAAAAAATGAAAAGTTCATTTTAATAAACGTAACACGCAAATTTCAACAGTGCTATAAAACCATACTTTAACACAGACCATGGAAAAAAGGCAAAGAATTCTTTACCAAGCATGGAGATTAGTTACGCCCGGTAAATTGAGTAATAAATCAGAGATGCTTGTACAGTAAGCGAGTTCCAAATAAAATCCCATAAATCTGTCTCTGCTCTTCTTTTAGCTGTCACAATATAACAATACATGTACCACTGGGTGTCTGTAGAAAAAACCTCAGTTGTGACACAGGGATTCTTCGGTTGTTTCTAGTTTCTTTTACATATCTGCAATCTGTGCAAGTAAGTCAAAAGTTTATAAAGACCTGCAAACCGTTAATACCGCTGCTCTCGTGTGTGAAGGCAGTAAATGACTGCCTGCTTGAAAAACTGCAGGCAAACAACTAGTGCCCCATAGCGTCCAGCCTGACCAGCCTATTCATTGAACACAGCAGTGTGGGCACTGGACATAGTGTTTTTAATTTCCGATCATCCTGATACTTATTATTCATCATATTTATTTTTCCGTGCTAAACCATAATGCAGAACATGAAAAGACATAAGAAAATTCTGCATTCGGTACAGTTTGCATTAGAGTGTGATCTTGATGATATAACGGGAAACTTACACAGGGTCTTTATTATTGATAAACATCATATTTTGCAAGTTTCCTTGAATTATGATACATTTTGGTACGAAACAATTGTAACCTCGTATTTATTTAATGATCATATTAATTAAAGAGATTCCAAAGAGCGTATAAACTAACAAAGTGGGGACTATCAGTTTCGTCCGTGTTAATGAGTGGCCGGCTGAATCACGCTTGCCTGCACAAACAAGCTTTCGGCTGCGCCAGCCGGTCGTTTTTCTCCTCCATCTACACGAGAAGCTGCATTAGCGATATCCCGTATTAAAAGAAGGTTGAAAACAGTCCGAATGTACACATCTGATTTAACAAAGCCTGATAGACTGATACCCGCATTATAAATTTCATAAGCTTCGCTTGCCTCTTGATTTCGATTGAATCTTCATTTTCAACAACGTACCTGTGTTTTCAATTTACCTAAGATGGGTGTTCTCTGTGTCCTGACAAAAACTTATAGGTTTGGAACCATGCGTAACAGCTTATCTTTATTTTTTTTAAAAATCTTTACAGTTACCAACGTTCAAATCTTTTTTTTCTCGCTAAAAATGTCCATACGAATGGAGACCTTACATTTCCAGAACGATATTGGCCAGACTTTGTGTACAGTTTAAAAGAACCATCCACATTATAGTGAACAGTAAGGCAAACCAAGTGGTATGGTTCTCAGGCACTGCCCGCTTCAATTTTAATCCCCGCATCAAATATTTTGATTTTAATTTATATCTTTCAGGAAGATAATACAATTTTGATAAGAATTCCTTAGCTATGTAGTGTTTGTACCTGTTTAGCAGAAAAAAATTGTTATTTTCATGTCTTTCCCTGATCATACCACATTTCCATCGAATCATAAAAAGAAAAGGTAAAAAAAAAAAAAAAAAAAAAAAAAAAAAAAAAATTGCCCGCCCCCACTGATTTGTGAAAAAGTGTCTGAGAACCATACCTTTTTTTGGCCTACGGTAAAAATAAAACTTGCAATAATGTCTGGCTTTTTTTGTTTAATAACATTATATGCTTTATGGTATTACCGAATATCTACGGTATCACCAGAGGGTGTCACGTATGCATGTGTGTGAAGAACGGCCATGATGGAATGAACTGGGAAATTGATTCTTGTATTTAATGTAAGAATTATTTTCTATTAAAAACAATTCCATCGCAAAGTTTGTAGACACAGAAAAATAGAGTTGCACCCCTGTGATTACATGAAGAGAATTAATGATATCGTCCATACTTTGGTATCGTGAGTACAATGAATTTCAGGTACTTTTCATGAATTAAAGATGGACTGAACAAATTATATAAATGGAACTTTAACGTTTTACCAATATATGTTCATTTATGAATGTGTTAAAGCCAAAGACCTTGCAGGTTTTCTAATTTCTAATATAATCTACCACTTCGGTCATTTCAACCGGTTTAACCGGTGTAGTATATTAGTTATTTAATTATCACGGAAAAAAAAACAGTGAAATGACAATGAGTTTACTCCATCACTTAAAATAACCTGGTTATACTAAAAACGACCATAGAGGGTCGTGGTTCAGATAAACATCAACTGTCATGTTGACGCATCCTGCCGGTGAATGCTTAGGTCAACGAGTGTATATCAGCAACTTTGAACACGGCCAGGTTTGTATTAAGACAATAAAAAAAAACACTGCTTGGTATTGTCGGGGTTGCCCTGCTTGTGAGTCAAAGATGTTTATATATATATATATATATATATATATATATATATATATATAAATATATGTATGTATGTATTTATTTATTTAAATATATTACAACAGCATAGCTCATTAAGCCCGTGTTTTTTTTTCAATGAGGTCCTGCAACAATTTAAAACATGAGATCAAATAAATAGAAAAGACATAACGGCACGAGTACAGTATGAGGATAGGGGATATACATGTATGTGTGCGTGCTGGTAGTGGTTGTTTTTGTACATATAATTCAGTCGGACAAATGTATTATAAAAGAGAACATTATTAAAGGATAAACTAAATTGACAACAGTGTATGTAATACAGTTAAAAAATTTTAAAAAATGTTAATATACGATATGACAGGTATTGATTTGATGATTTAATGTTTCCGGTGCAAGTGTGTATGGGTGCACGTGTATGAGCACATTACTGTAGTTACTAGTATAGAAACAAGTGAGTCAGATGCCTTCCCTGAAAAAATAATTATTAAATGATTTATGGAAAAATTAGCTCACGATTAGTACTAATAAAACAGCTAACGTGCGTTATATAAATATAGATGTACGGCATGTAGACGCCAAATCGGAAACCCCAGTCGGCTCTTTATAGCCTTGTAACCCTTTCCCCGTTCGGTTAATGTTATATGTACTCCCTAGCGTATCAGATAATATTACAGGACCGTTCAAATAACCATTTTTTATATTCCTTGTTTTAGGGGTCGAACCTCTTTTTTTTTGCGGCGAGTAAAAGGAAAACCACTTTTATTATTACTATCTCCCACTTAGCGTAATGGAAGCATTATAAGTTTTAGTTAAGTTTCTCTGGTATCATTAGAAAAGAAAAAAAATATTTGTATATAACATGGTTCTTACCTGCCCGGTGGTTCAATAGATAAGTTATTTACAAGTATAACTTCCTTTAATATTCAAAAAAGGACTGTAAAAACTTTTTGTATTTAAGGATCTGCAAATGTAATTTATTGTACTCGCCACTGAATATGTCCTCGATTTGTTCAAAATGGGTCCGACAATTTGATGTCATATGACATCATTTAAGTTTTTAGAAAGATTAATAAAGAAAAAAAAAAGTTGTCCTTTAGTCAATATATACGGTGGAACCCCCGCCTCGTTACCACCCCACAATTATGAACACCCCCACAATTATACCAACTTTTTTGGCCCCGAATATATGATCCAGGTAACTTAGAATTTCACAAATACGACCACACCCTAAATTACGACCACTTTGGTCAGTCCCAAAGGTGATCGTTATTATGGGATTCAATTTACAGCGCCAGTTCGTGCGTAGAGGTTACAAAAACCAACGAGTCCTAATGACGTCATGGATTTCCTGGAAGAGGTAAAAGTTATCAAAACAACTGTCCGCGTGGCATGCTTCACTGTGTCCGGTTCACGGTTATTATGTTAATAGTGACGAATAGATGAAGGTAATTACACTCATATAATAATATCATTTCTGGTATAATAATTGGTCCGATAAAAACTCATAAATTATATACTCAGTAACTGCTTGCTGACGCAATTAGCGTCATGGCCAGCATTACTCAATAATTGGACAATAATGAGTAAGATGAGAGATTAATAATACAAGCGAAAAATAGCAAAACAACATTAGGAATATCCTCGGTTTAAAAATACGAGGCTGAACTAAGTGAATTCCAGGGCCTTGTTAGGTTAGATTAGTGCTCAGGTCAAATAAGCTGTATCCAACACTGTTGCTCTTCTTGTTCAATGTTACGTAGTAACTAGGCTTACACTTTGAAATTTACAGGGGAGTGTGCCTTGCGCTCCCATCAATGTCTTCCTGTATTTTCAAGTATGTTTGCTTATGTTCACCGGTCAACCCGTCAATAGGTAATTTTTTTATATATTATTTGGAAAATGACGAATAATATTTCGGACTCATTTAATGTTCTCTTGGGTCCTCTTCAAATTTGAGGGGCCTATTATGATATTTAACGTATGTCAACTTAAGAAAATCCCTTGAACCGTTCATAAAAAGTAAAAAAACACCATTCCAACCACACACTGTCTGTTCATTGTGTTTATATCCACATGTTTACAGCCTGTGGGGGGGGGGGGGGGCTGTCAAAATAATCAAAACACATTCAACAAGTACATCTGGTGGCAAGTAAGACGGACCAGAGTTTTCCAAAGGGCATTTTTACAACTTAGGACCTTTCAACTTCTGCATATAGGCAGCTTACCATCTTAGGTGACATAGTTTTTCCATTTGTCAACATTACTTTGTTTACTAACAACTTGTTTGTATACAAGCTCATACATCAGCCACAGAGGTGTTATGGAAACTTTTCCGTACAAGAATTACCTCGTGTTCATTGGATATGTACGCAGTAAACACGACATCACAATAATTGTGTAGATAAGGTAGGTGCATTGCTAGCTTTAAGATGACGGAAGTAAACTTGAATAATTCATACAATCCTGGATATAAAGCGTCTACATTATTGTACGATAAATACGAGAACACGGAACAATCACGAAACACTGAAAATGGATAAAAATCACGAAAGTTTAACCTCCCGAATGTGAGAGGCTAATAGTAAGCTGGTAACAAAATAGACAGTAATACGTTCTTGTTTCGAGGATTTTAAAGGTACTTACATAGGCGCTTGAATCCCCTTAATATGTATATATTACCTCAATAAAGATCGAGATAATAAAATGTCAAAATATCCATCAGTGTTATATGATATGTGTATTATAAACATATTAATAATAGATATTTACTATTACTAGTTATTATTAGTTGACAGAAGGATATATTTCTGTATTGCAGTAGTTATATGATCACAAAAGGCTTTGTATTTAAGTATTCATTTAAGGATCCACAAAAGGCATCATATTTAGGATAAAAGCGCCCTTGGTACAGATTTTCATAGATCCGTGATGAAATCGATATGACATTATAGAAGACACGCCGTGGTTATGACGTCATTGTGGTCGACAAAGTGACGTAAGCATGCATTAAAAACAATGAGTAATCCAGGCACCGCAAGCAACCCATTAGCCATACAGTCATACATCAACGATTCGGCAAGGCGTGAATACAAGACTGAGTAGGCATTGTATCTGTTTATATCAGCAAACATACCATTTTTAATATTTTATTTTGATTTGGCGTAACATTATCATTATCTTTTTATGGACAAATGTTGAGGGATGTCACACAATGAACATTTAGTAACTGTTAGTCGGTTATGCCTCCATTTTGATTATAGATAGCTGATTAACAGGCTGTCGCCGGTAATGTTTATAATACGGTGAATGTGTGTTTAAATATGTATTATTTTATATGTATTAATGTATGTACACACACACACACATATATATATATATATATATATATATATATATTGTCTAGTTATAACTAAACTAAGTTTTCTGCAGGCATTTCATGAAATTAGTTTAGTTCTTTCTATCCAACATAGAAATGCTCTGGTCACCCATCGAGCACTCCGCCATCAGTTTTTGCAACAAATGATGACTATATACAATTGTATATATATATATATATTTATATATATATATATATATATATATATATTCATATACAGAGAGAGAGAGAGAGAGAGAGAGAGAGAGAGAGAGAGGAAGTGAGAGCGGGACGAGGTAAAGTCATTGATGTGCTCATCGCTGACATAAAACCAAATAACTATTTATCAAAATAACTTGATCCAAGTCATCCCGTAAGGTACCCAGACACTGGAAGAGGGAAATAAAATTGAAGGGTCATGTGATGTAACCACGGATACTTAAATGTCATCCAGTGCATTGCGCTTTGTCACCCGGTTGAATCATTTGAAAACAGTGTTTGTGGTTAAATGTCCCATGTTTCCCCTTCAGATTTCATGAACGGTTTAACATTTCAGGTTATTACTGTGTACTTATTATCCAAGTTTTCTTCCGAGTGATAAACTTTAAATCAGGTGCAGTGTGGGTACAATTTGAAAAGTAAAGGGAGGGAATCTGCTTTTAATAATAGAAACATTATGAAAAATTAAATTTGATACATTTATTGACTAAATATCCCTATTGATATCGTTTATGATTTATCATACATTTAGGACTTAGTATTTAAGAATGCACATTAATTTCACATTTCGTTTCTGGCTTTGTATAATTTCAGGTTAATGCCGGGTTCCATCTGATATGATAACTTTTAACTTTTCTCTTCCTTGTTTGCTATGGTTACATGTCAGTTTCAATAAGAAGAAACTCTCAGCAGTGGTTGTTTTTATCTTAACAAAATGTTGGTAACTGCAGTCAGAATACGCACCCAACCTTTTTTATGCATAATAACTACGTATATAGCTTAAGCAGCTTCTTAGGCATGGTCAGAAATATTTTAGGAAATTTCATGTAAAATTTTTATATATGGCGATTACCTGCGATAAGTTTGCAACGCTGCTGTCACCGATGTTTTGTGCCCGGAGTGATTTGTACGTGTATAAAAGGTTTCGAAAGAAGAAGTTCCAGGACCAAACAGCTATAAATGTATCACAAATAATTACTATTTCATTGCACATATCAGCAGTTAAATAAGGAAATACACATGTAATGATTTCATAATGCGCATAGAAATCAATAATCTGGTCATTTGAAACTCTGACAGGAGTACGTTAATGTCTTTAAAGGGGCCCAATCACCTATAAAGCCTGTTGAGTAAACAAGAAAAATATATTCTTCCCTTTAAAATAAATCTGTACCTGCCAAAATATTGCCTTGAAACCGTTTGCTTACTCCTGTTTACGAGAGTTAAAACAGTGAACCGGGCGCGATCGCATGTGTCAACATAAACACAGTGCGTCGGGGCCGTGTGCTACGCGGAGCCACAACACGTTTCAATCAGGATATGCCCAAACTGTCTTGGCCAAAAAAAAAAATAATACATGTTCCCACTGGCTGAAATCCCTCGTGTTGTCCCTCTTTATCGGACCTCCGGTCACGCGGCCTTGTTATGGTAAACAGACTGTGTTTACCAAGACGCAGGGCTATAACAAGGTGTTAAACAGTCGTATGCGAGGAAATGAGACTGAGTGCTCGATTGGTTTTGCTGGGAAACTTTTGTAAAAAGCAAAACTGAACTGATAGTGTGAAAGGATTGGAATAATATTGCTCCTGATTATGTCCCTTTAATTGCCGTAATAACATATATGATACTCATTATGATACATGTACGTTCATATACCCGATGAACTATCAGGCATTATATTAGGGCTGGGTATCGGTCCGCCTCATCCTGTACAATACGTATTGCGATACAGTTAATTCGATACCGATACGTGTTGACGATACGTTTCATTTCTCTTTGTTTATCATTTCTTAATAAAAGCTCTGTTTCTTGTTTATATATATATATATATATATATATATATATATATATATATATATATATATATATCATTGTAATATTCTACATATTCCATATGCTATGCACATAAGTTGAACAGCTTAAGCTTGATATTGAATGCATAACCAGACCAGTTGATCTTAATTATCCAAATCTATCTAGTTAAAACTTACAAAATCTCGATCTTCTTTGAGCCCTTTGCATCCCCCCCCCCCCCCCCCCGCACAAACAGTTTTATTGCATTTGATGGGAAAGATCATAGGCTGTATTTTTTGTGTTATGTAATTACACAGTTTTGTATATTTCTGTGAATATGAATCCATTAAGGAGAGAGAGAGAGAGAGAGAGAGAGAGAGAGAGAGAGAGAGAGAGAGAGAGAAATATTTTATTCGACATAAAAGTAAAGCATCCATACAAAATATATTCAGTATGTCAATATTTGTGTTTTTATTATGTCTGGAGACTGTTGTTAAGGATTTTAATCCGCTGACACAACAGCCCCCTGTGCATGAAACATGGAGAGAGAGAGAGAAACTGTACATAAATATGGAGGTTAAATGATTATATATTCTTAATATTTGAGACTATATGATTTAATGAGGAAATTTGTAAAAAAACTAGGAAGATTCACAACTTGAATTACTGAAATTATAGTTTGTTATTGAATAAATCAATTTTTTTTATGGCTTAGACTAATTTATGTTACAGATGTTACAGTTTATCTGAAGGCATTTGTCTTTATAATAATTTATAAAATGTTGTTTGATGTAGCAAATCAAACCTTGAAGACTATGAGTGAAGATTTTGTCAACAATGATTTAGTCGGTTTCATTTATGACTTTTGGTGTTATGTTTCTCAGACAGCTGTCTGCTATCTTAGGTCTGATTTTATTTGTAACAAGGGTATCTTGTGCATGTCATGTTCGTGTGTCATGATTCTTGCTGAAAAATTAAATGTTTGTAAATATTTTGGTAGTGTTTCATGGCAGTAATTATATTAAAATTTTAATATATTTAGTCTGAAGATGTCATTAATTTTAAGGATTATTAATGATGAAAAAACTGGTTCAATGTGGGTATTGTATTTGCTAATTGTGATAATTCTTATGGCCTTTTTTTAGTTAGTCAATCTCCTGTGTGAACAGAATTTGTCCCCAGGCTTTAACCATTTATTTTACGTCTGATGTGAAAAATGGGAGTTTCAAGTAACCGATGACTGGCTGCGTAAACAAAAAAAATAGAAAAAATGAAATACAGTGAAACCCCTCTGGGGCGGACAGTCACGCACCAGAGGGGTTCGGACCCAGGAGGTCCGGCTGCGGCAACATGTCGGAGACCCAAGTATGGGACTTTATCAACCATAAAACCGGTATTTTCACTTTAATATGTAACCTTAAATATATGTTACATGTGAATAAAATTTAATGCATCAGGTTGTTGTGTTCTATTTATTTTTTAATGTTTGAATGAGGCTTTTTTTTATTAACCGGGACATTATCGTAATTACCTATTATTAAAATAATATTCTTACATTGCTTGACATCAACAGGAATTACTCTTCTCGACATATACATTTCTGCACTGGGTCTGTAAAATTTCTCAATTACTCACTCTTTCCGTGATAATAAAAGAATCGCTTATGACATATATTAATTTCTGACATCTCGTTCAAGTTTTGTGAAAATCTTTTGGGAGCGTAAGCAAATATGATAAATAATTGGTAGTTGGGACTGGTTCCGTGATGGAAATGTTACAGGATCGGGGATTGGTTGATATCCCAGAGCCTTCACCCCCGGCGATAGGTCATGACACATACGTCATTATCCTCGCTACTGAGTCTATGATAGAATAATGTGGCCCAAATTCAGAATAAATATGTTGCTTCATTGAAAGCTCAGCACAATAGAAACTTCGTTAATTCCGTCATTTGGCGGGAGGGGGGGCCTGTTTTTGATAAAATGATACATAAATGAATGTTCCAGCTGAAAAATAAGGTAACTTGAGTAAACCAGCTCCGGTCTTAAAGACATGGCACTATGCCTAAATCATGAGAACATTTAAGTGATGTTAGGCGTACCAGAAGCAGACCATATTTGCAATTTCAAAGTATTTCTGCCGACTTCGATCGGGGCGGCAGCTTGGGTGTCCTTAAGCCGGGGTGATTTTTGCCTAGGGGGAAAAAAAGGGTTCGTTGTCCAGAATAGCGGGGGTTTCCGCCCTAAAAGGCCCGGCCACACCGAATTAACGCTGCGCTGAAAAAAGTTAAACTTTCTCCGCTTTGCAGCGCCGCAAAAATGCTCAGCCGTTTATTTGCAGCGCTTTGCAGTGCAGCCTAGCGTTCGGTGTGGCCGGGTCTTAATGGGGTTCTTAAAGTATTAAAAACGCTCCGTCGGCCCAGAAAGTGTCCGTTAGGCGGGGTGTCCGCCCGAGAGGGGTGTCTGCCTGCAGCCCGGGGTTTCACCGTATCGTCAAGCGAATAAGTGTCACACACACACACATATAGGATATAGACCTGTTCCTAGTAGCGATATGTGATGTGAATATCGATTTCATTAATAAAGAGGAAAGTCAGTATCATTGTCCTATTATCGCTTACATGCACCTGCTTGTCATGGAAGTACTGTCGTGCATGCGTATAAACATTTCTTATCAAGTCTTAAAAGCCAAAGCAATAAATATACAGTGCATTTAGCTTTATAAATTGTCAAGGTTATATTTAAACTTAGAGTCATATCCCTATTCGTTAGCAATCAATGTTTTACATCGATACGACCGATACAGCATGCAACGCATTTCGGTTATCGTATCGACGTCGTGTATCGATTCGTATCGATATATCCATATATTAATACAGCCCTACATTATATACAGTAATATATAAGCCGATTGCCATAAATATTTTATAATTAAGTATTCTCTGGACAACACCGCTGAAATACATAGAAACTGAATTTAAGTGAAATTAAATTAAATGGCCATGTTTTTACTTTTTGCACCTGTTAAAAATTAAATAAAAGAACTGAAAAATCAATTTCGACTCCTATCGTTTAAGAATCTGGGTGTAACTCTCCGGTCATGCTTATTGACCGCTGGTGTTATTTGTCAACACTTACCATGCAAATGCATACATGTTATGAAAAGTTTATAAACCTTAAAAAAATTGCAAATAGCGTCAGAATCAGGTTTTTTAATTGTTCATTAGTAACAATGGTTGTCATGACAACATAGGTCTAAAATCGAAAAAAATGTCACATGGGAAGCCTTTTCCCTGTAAAGAACTCCAGCTTCTAACAGCTAAATTCCTGTTTTAAAACTCCAAAAGGCTGTATTGGCTTGACTTTTGATTCTGGGTGGTATTGTGATATAATCAAATTTAAAGGAGACATGCTGTCCATTGCAGCCATTTGCTTTGGATAATAATAAGTAATAATGACTGATAAGCGGAATAAGGCTCACGGCTTCAAAAATAAGGCCAGGGTAAAAATTTATATTCTTTATATTCTTTATGTCACAAGTTATTTTTCTCCGGCCAGAAGTAATTTTGGAAATTTATCTCACGAGAACACATATGAAATCAAAATTATCATCGATGGTTTGCAATCAGAGCAGAATTGGACCGATATATCAATTTAATTTAACTTATTAACTCTTATTAGGCTCTTCTCTACCGTTGGGGGCGGGGGAGGGGACTTACATATGGTAATAAGTAGAACAGGTAGTACGTATAAAGTAGATTAGGCACCGACTTATTAATTACAGAGTTATCTCATGGAATGGAGATAATAAAACACTTCCATGGAATCTTTGAAGCACTAGAGCCCAATGGGCAAAATGGGAAAGTGCGTCAGTGGTCAGAATTTTTTAAATATTTCATAAGCAAAATTAAGTAAAACGATACTTAAATCAAATATCTGTGGTCAATTTAATTTGTTATTTTAACATTTCTTATTACAAAGCTCGGTCGTCCAACCAGTAACTTGATGACCTTACACGTGCCATAATTCAACAAAGGAACAAATTAATATTATTTCTTTTTGTGTCTTGGTAATGCAGGTTCATTATTCTCTTTCAACCACAGATGGCCTGTGATATAGTTAAAGCACTAGATTTTAAATGATACGTTATTAAATAACAATACAATCAGGTATACAGTTGTTATTCGGTGGGTGGATTTCACTACAGTATGGGGTTGCCAGGTACAACCAAAACTGTAACCACGATAGGTAGAACAATTATAATGAATCGTGAAGGGAGAACTTAAAGAAATTGATATTGTTTCTAGTCGTTTAATGTAACACACAAATTAGCAACCAATTTATTAAAAGGACAGTTGAAGAAACAAAATATTGCTTAACTTCAAATCACATTAATTTTGACGTATCAATTATATATTAGCAAGGAAAATTATATTCTTTAATTGAGGGAAAAGACCGTTCTCATGAGCATGCGCACTGCTCAAAACTGCAGTGTTTGACGCTAACAGACAAGCATAAAAGGTTTGGTAAAATTAAACAAATAAAAACCAGAAACTCCTAGATAAGGTCGGTCTATTACATTTAATTATCTGATACATAACGAAATATGAAACTTCTTAGCAATTTAACGGACCTAAACACTTATGAAAATGGTCGCCGACAGGTGTCGCGAGAGTGAAGGGAAAGGTCTATTGATATGACTATATATTCTTTCATATAATCTTTACGTTTAATGAAAACAGATTTCACACCAATGCATGTCTGCTGGTGGATTTGCAACATTCCGTTTTTATTTGATATATAATCAGGTACAACTTATGATATATAAACAGATAAAACTTCAATCTAAATGGTAAATACACATATTCATGTTATGCCCTTTGGTATATACACGAGCTTTCCAAGTGAATTTTTGTATACCCAACTGTCCGCAGTTTAATATTTAATAAAATATTAATTTAATTTTTAATTTTTAATATTAGTTTAATATTTTTTTTTATTTCTCATGAAATCACAAGGAACAATCATGAGGAACCATGAATTTAAAAGCTATACTGTAAAATATGTGTTAAAAATAATTACGACATTCGTCATACATCTAAGACCTATGTAGGTCTTGCTTCACTTGAGGGCTTGCGGGGAGCTTGCAGAGCTTCCGCAATGAAGAAAGAAAACTATGATTAAAAACTGTTACATAGAGAATTTAGTCGAGTCGTCCTTCTCTCATGACCAACGTTTCTACAGAATTACATTGAAAAAACTTAGGCGCAAGTTGTACGTCCCCATATCCTAGGCGTAACAGAACCCATTGCTTGGTCATAGCCGAATGGCTCATTCGTTTTGCGATTGAAACACGGCAGTTGGGCATGGATTTTCCAATTAAACTTGCAGAGCGCTAACTCTGGGTGGAGGTCGTTAGTGAAAAATCTCACGCCTGATATTCTCACTTTCTCCCTGCTTTGAATCCAAAGACCAAGTTATTCACTGATAGATATTGTATCTACATGACATATAGCCGGGTAAAAAATGATCCTAGGCAAGGTTTCACTTTTGGTGTTTTGTTATGGATGCCCTTACAGTTAATGTTTTACGACCCTGATGTCAGGACCAGGCCAATGCACCCAGACCGCATTGTCTCGTCTGCTCGCGATGTGTCGTCTGCTCGCGACCTATCGTCTGCTCGCGATGTGTCGTCTGCTCGCTGTTGGTTTATCCGGCAGGAGGGAACAATAAGTCGTTTTACTGCAGGCTGATGACAAGAACAGACGATTGTTTCCACTGCCCCAAAGCAAAACATGAAACCCGGGTTTATGGTGGGATTCTGAAGTGTCACCTAGTGCACGGTTTATAACTGGCCGATCGTTTGTTAGAAATAAATTTAAAATGACTGGCAAAATACGCCTGCGTCAGAGTCGAAAATATAAAAATATCATGATAATTCAAAATAATCATGTTGAACTGAATGAGTAAATGACCAAAATTTAATTCTCTACGTGTAAGGCGGATTTTCTTGTTACAGAAGCACCGCATTGAACTAATGTCAGTTTTCGTTTCCGATAAATCGGATCTTGATAAATTGGGTCTTGCTCTACAGTGATGGGGAATTCAATTAGTTTGGGATTGGGATGACCATATAATACAGAATAGTCAAAAAAGACGAAGATTTCAGCCTTGAGCGATAATGCAATTCAATAGTATGACTTCTCTATCCAGAAGATCCACTTCTTTAAATGCAATTCTTGATAGTTAAACCAATTTAACCCAGAACACGTTTTTCTTTAAACAGGTGATACCAAATTTTGAAACAGAATTAGCCAATGACTCGATGGGGAGAACGTTGAGCAAGCAACATCCGCTAACAGAATGTGTCCTATAGAAGATTTACCAAAGATTTTTAACTCGAGACCGTGTGTTTTTAAGTCGTAAATAACACATAATGTACGTAATATATATATATATATATATATATATATATATATATATATATATATATATTCAAGAAATAACAAGCAAGTCAGAACAAACAAGGCTTCAAGCTTGGTTCCCTGAATGGTTTGTTATGGTATGAAAGATTCAGTTTTAGGACCGAAAGTTTTCAAATGACCCAATTCAATTTGAAAAAAGGCCTTTTATTAGGACCTCGGTACCTGAATTTTGCGAAAGAACCAATGAACGGGATAATTTTTTTTTATCTTAGTTAAACTCATACATTAACATTCCTTAGTCTTTTTTTTTATTTGACTTAATATTTAAATCCAACCTCTTCTTTAATTATAATGATATTTTGTAATCTTAATACAATCTACTCTTGTTGTTATAATAATATAAGTATATATCTGTCATTAGTATAACTTGCACTGATCTCAGCCTTGTTATACTTATAGTATATTACCTGTATATTACAATGTTAATGATTATTTGAGATTTACTGTCTTAGTTTTTATAGGTTTTTTAGTCATACAAGTACCTTTTAATCGGAAAATGGCCTTTCAACGGCTCACACGTACCTGTACAGATTATGGACATAATAAATTTATCTTATTTTATTTAATCTTAACTTAACTAGACCATACGCTGTATATGACCGTTATATGACAAAGTACTCGTCTTTTGCGTCATTGGTAGGTACTCATTACTCACGATATGTTATGCTCTAGTCTCTTACGACAATGAATGTACGCAATGCACGAGAGATACTCTTAGGACAAAAGATAATTAATTCTGGTTTTCTACTTGGCGTGAAGTCAATTAATCCGCTGTGCAGGTACTTGAAAAACTTGTACAAATATTTAGCCATTCAATCCCACCTGCAGCTCAAAATGTTTGGATCTTATCCCCTGGAAGCACCCAGTGACATCCCCGTTGTTTTGCGTTAGCTCTTGTAATTCCATGGCCCTTGTGTTAATTAAATTATAGCCTTTTTCAAGCTACAGTTGAGAGGTAAGTTTATTCCTGATAGACATGGTTTAATTAGGTTTTGCGCGAGCACCCCGGGCTTGTGCACTTGACACAAAGGTGACCAGCGGCAGCTTGTGCTGCTTATTAGTTGGGGATAATGGTTATACACTCAACAACTGGCCACAAAAATGGGCCGCGGTTTTAGTTTTGTATATATATCACGGTGCTATACCGGTACACGGGGAGTGTTCATATTGATTCGCTTTAACAGGGACCGCCAGAATAAATGAAGGTGGAGCCATGATGTGATGACAGGCAGACCTACACAGGTACAGTTAGACAAACAACCAGTCGTGCATTCATAAACTTACCCGGTTCGTCTTTACAAAATTTAAACTCTTCATAAAAATATTCATTAAATCTGATTGAATTTGTATAAATTTTTTGTACTAAGGCAAATAACTGGACTTAAACCGGATTGCCTGCGACAAATATTTTTCAAGGAAGAAACCTGACTTCTATGTATATTTACGGAATACGAGCGTCGCTTAATTCAAACCCCCTTAATTGAATCTCCCTCTGCATATATGTATATTTGTCTTATCCAAATACCTTCGCTTTTCAGTGTTTGAAATATCAATGTATGAATCGGGAAAAAAAACCAGACATCTAATTTAGAAAGCAATCAGGGAGCGCATACCTCCGCAAACCAATGTTATCTGTATCAACATTTCAACCACCATACTTAACAATTAGAAATTCCTCATTAATTCACTGAAATTCATTTAAAACATTAGGTTATATGGACCGTTAACATAATTTCAAACAAATTGCCATCGCCTATCTACCCGATAAACGTTCAATGAAATTGAATATTATTTCATGAATAACTAATAAAGATATATAGTGTCTGTCGTTTAGTTCAGGCTCTGACCGACTGATGATGTATTTACACAGTCACTGAGTGTGATGCAGATGGCGTTACTGAATGTAGGGACTGCTGCTGAGCCCGCCACCATCCCAGCTCCTTCGACTCGACAAAGAAATTAATTAAAAAGCGAGGTGAGGGAGGTCAGACGAGGACCAATCATGCCTGACCTTTTCCATAGGCTTGGACTCCCCTTGGTTTTTTAATATTATAACATTTTAAACAAAAGTTCTGTCAGCAGTATATAAAAAGATTTCAATTTAAATTGATTTAAATTAAATGGGAGTGTGGGCTATAGAACAAGGAAGAAGTGTTTGATTTTTGTGCAGAATCCGATTATTTTTTCTGCTTTTGTGCCAAAAAACACACTTTAAAGCATGCGGGAAGTAAGGTGGCTCCAGATCAAAATCCGAATTTGAACCGGACGGATCCGTCCCAGAACTATAACTATTTGTTTCCTCTTTCGCCCATGAGCTATCCTCCTACATTCAGAACTTTCAAAAATATGGCTCTGACACACATACACCGTCTCTCTCTCTCTCTCACACACACAAACCGTAGCGCACTCCGGAACACATACACACACACGACCAAGCACATATCCCCTGCCTCCTTAGGGGGAACAGGAAAGACCTCAAAGAAAATCTGCATGAGAATTAGGTGCCGGATCGTTTAATTTGAAATCACTAAATGTACAAACAGTTTCTACATCTTCAGCTGGCCATTTCTGACTGGAGAAGGGTTCAATTTTTCTTTTGCAATGAAAACTCTGAATGTTTATTTTAAAAAAATTGAGGGTGTTATGCAAATATCTTATTTAAAGATATTCAGCCACACTAAATAACAGAATCTATGACGTCATACACCAGTACCTGTTCTTTGAGATAATGTTCATAGCGGTGCTGCAACAGTTGTGAAAGTAACAAAGTGAACAATGAATGTTGTATCGGTGCGCCGGAGCTGTCTCAAACGGGTTGAATTATAGACGCAGGAAAATGTAAAGGAAAATTTTCAAGGTTTGCAACCCCTAAAATCCCATTGGGATCCAGCCTTGTTAATTAAATAAGCACAAATGCACACGAGTTATTTCTCTAAAGGTATCCGTAATCCAGAATGATTTTCCTGTCAAACAGTAAACGTCTTCAAAAGGCCAAGAAAATGTGGCATTCACGGGCACCGCGCATCAGTTTTTGAAAATTCACCTAATGATCGGGTCGCATCCCGTGAAACAGACTGTAGTTAATTTACAGTGTTGTTTTTCTTCAGTATATATATATATATATATATATATATATATATATATATATATATATATATATATATATGTGTGTGTGTGTGAATAAAAGGGGAGATGATTACATTGACCACCACCACCCCCCATCCCCTAGCTGAACTAGGGGGGTATTTACCCCCAACCTGTATTGTCGCTCCTGGTTACACACTCAGCGGAATCAAGTTTAAAACATGTTTAAATAATTTCTTGATATCTTCCCATAATGATACAGTTATAACGTACACTCACTCATGCCGACTGACGGACACACAGACAGACCCCATATTTAAAGCAAAACTGCTCTCATCATTGGCGGATGTAATAAGTATCTCCAAGATAATTAATATAATTAATACATAAATCAAGTAATTACGTTATAAGTGTCTCTTTAAGACAGGTATTACGGAAGAGCAGTAATTCCCTGCTTAAACTCTGCATGGTGCATCCCGAATAATTTTCCGCCAAATATCACTCAACACGTCATCTGTGTAGGCGGATGAAAAATCCTTAATACGCATCTTACAGAAACCTGCTTGGGGAATCTGTGAACAATTTGCATAACCAGCGCAATAATGTAAAATCACTGACAAATCGTATAGGAATATCTGATGAGCTTCTCCGTCTCCGAGCTGACTGTCGACTAGTAGTCAATAATTACACGCTTTTATGTTTCTTCCATTGGAAAAAATAGAATAAAAATATCTTTAAATTTGCAACCTTAAACTGTGACATGTACCTGTCTCACTTGCTTTATCTCAGTTAAAATTTATTATATATATTTTTACTGTGGTTGGTTCCATATACGCGAGGTTACAATTTCGCCTTCATTTTAATGTTCAATGTTACGCGAGTGTTCCATTTTGGCGATTTCACAGTTATTTCGAAGTGAGCTGGACAAGGACAGGACATGCATTTTTAACAGCTAATATGACACATCTATTACATTTATAATATCAGTCGTTTAAATACAGCAGACATAAAAATTATGGTGTTATTTTCAGCGGCGGATCCAGAGGCCCCCCCCCCCGCCCACCACATCTCTAATTTTATCTATATTTTCTTCCCATTTATTCGTAAGTAATTATCATATTTCTTTTATACTCCCTAGCAGTAAGATTATTAAATTATCCACAGTGTATAACTTTCAAATTGATAAGTTGAGGATTTTAATGAACGGCTTTGTAATTCACTCCTTTGGAGCATCCTTTAATTTCTGTAACGATGGAAGGAGTCTTCCGTTATTTTACTATGCTGGGACATAACACCGAGGCAGCCCCGAAATCGTATGCGCCTGTGAGTGAGACACGGTCTTCCTGTTTGACTGAAGAGCTCAGCCTGGGTTGGGGTCGACCATGACAAATTTCACGGCTCCTCTGCTGATACTCGAACTCACGACCTGTGTTCTACCGGGTACGGTCCGCTGTATGTAGACCACAGAAGCCAGTAAAATGTGTGAGATACGACTTGAACATTTTAATAATTAATTAACCACGAGGATTACTTTGAAAATATGATATTTTGCCAGTTTTAAAGAAAGGTGCATTTTAACCATTGACATGAAAATGTTACTTTCCAGTCAAAGGTGCCAACCTTTTTAAAAGGAATTTATGTGAATTCTGGCTTCTTCTGTCTATATATAAATAATCTAAGGGTAATTCTGGTCGTGAAAAGTTTTTATAAGGCCTTTATGAAGGATGAATGAACTTTGTTTATCAACAGCATATCTGTAAACACAGAAATCTTGAAAAACGGGAAAAAAATGTAACCTGAGGTGGCAGGTTGCATATATATAGGTAAAAAGGTCACTTGTTACAAACAGCCAATTAGCCCCTCCCCCCCTCTTGAATTTCTGGATCCGCCACATATTTATCATAACTTTCTTTTGCATTTCTGTTTTATAACATCATTCTTTCTTTCCCTTTCGTCTTTCGACAATACAGAACAATATGGATGATGGATAATTAATATTGTAAAAGACATACAGCGTAGGTAATGACTTCAAGTGTATTGTTCAGTTGTTTTGATGGGGCGTCTTTTTCACTAAGCTTTATGTTTGCGATTATTTCCTTTTCACGAATTTCGAGGATATGAAACCGTTGCTAACAGGAACCGGACAACAGTATAAAGTTTATTTGGGTTTAGCATTATAAAATGTTCACAGGTCTGGTATTATCTGTTCTGTTTGATTAGCTCGCAATCTGGCTCCACGCACCTGCGATAATGATAACAAAACAGTTACTCCACCTGGATCCCGCATGAACAACACTGAAAACAGAAGCCCGGACCACCCACTCACTGTACCCGCCAACCCTCCGGGGTACAAGGTGTTATTTTGCACTTAACCTGGGGACGGTGAAAGGTGATTTTTTACAGGTTTTATAAATAGATTTTATGTGATAGAGGTTTTTGTTTTTTAATGGGGCGTTTGTCTGTCTGTCTGTCAAAGAAAGCCCACCAAAAGGGAGAGGATCTGATTTATTCTTTAATATTGGTTTTCATGGGTACTTCCAGGCTTAAAATCAGGCGTAAGTCCAGTGGTATCATAATTTCTGGACACAAAGCTCCCACAACCGTCAGATTGATTTCATTCGTGCCCAGAATATTTTAAACCATAATGCATTAGTGAACTTGATAAAATCATATTAATTGTTTATGAAAATTTGAAATTTCAAAACTATTTAGTTGGTCTTAATGTGTAATTTCTTTCACTTACTACTAGTTTTCCTCATCTATGATTCGGGTCACATGGTTTGTATTATGTTCTAAATATCCCATACTTAAAAGAACAAAACAAGCTGAAAGAAAACAAGCTTAAATGTTTTTGAAAAAAGTTCATAATTCAAATCAACTCATTAATTCAGCAAGAACAACCTCCCCGCTAAATTAATTGACCCCTGATAACATTTGAATTCACCCGTGCCTTACAAAAGAAAAACAAAGGAAACCGGAGGGACAGACACATGTGATCACCTAATCCTCGCCAAACTTAATTGGCGGAGGTAACACACCAGATGGAACTGTCTGGTATTCAGCACCCAGGTCTGAATCTGGCGCGGCCACATTCAAAGGTCGTGCGGTTACCACAGGAAAAAACCTAAGCAACCAGTAATCTCATCTCCCATCCTCACCAAGTCTTTGATAGCCACTGATTGGGTAGTATGAAAATGAGTAAACCATGTCCCTTTAACTTAGTTTCAGGTTAGCCCCGCACTGATGAGACTACCCTCTCGCTGATATAACTAAGTGATACATTTTTATGTTTAACTCATAAAATATTATTTCAATTACCACGTCAAAGATACGAAGTATAAAAGATGAAGTCTGTCTGTGAAAAAAAAATAATCGTCTCAAAATGTAAATTATACTGGTAATTATAGGGTTTGGGACAAATAATCAATTACAAATTACAATTACTTAGTGTTTTTAGAAAACAGCAAGAACAGCAATTGGATTGAGATTGGTTTGAGCTCTTAAAATTTATTAACAGTCGTAACAAATTTATAAAGGATACATCTACACAATCTATATTATAAAAAGAATCGCAGAAGGGTATGTACAAAGAGTCATTGTTAAGTGGTATTGTAATATTAAAATAAACATTTCATCATCGCCACAAAACGGATCCATGATGTGGTATATCAATGAAGCTTGTTGTAAAGAAATAAGAAAACAAATCAACTTAAACATTAATTTAAGGACACGAACGTGTGTTTGTGGCATTGGGTTATCACTAAATGGATATAAACCGGGCCATTTCAATAAAAGTGTGGTAAAAAAGGAGAAAACTAGTTAAACTTTATTATAAAAAAAATTATAAAAAAAAATTATTGGGTATGTGGCTTTTTGTTACGACTAAACGGATAGAAACCGTGACATTTCAAAAGAGCAGATTATGTATGTTTACTCAATTATTAAAACAATAATTGAATAACTGATGAAAAATGTCTTTCATGGGGTTTATGGAAATAATATATCATTGGTTATAGGCATCAAAATTTATCATTGAATTAAATCAACCAGATTGTAATCTTTCAGTGTGGGTTAACCTGAAATAATGTTCAGGCTACCCCCATGGATAACATGAAAGTAATTTCAGATAACCGGGGGTAACCTCGCTGAAGCCTTTACATTGGGATAGCTTTGATGAAAAACATTTTTATTAAGTCAAATTAACTAGATCCAGAGATGATAAACATATTATTTAAAATTCCTATGTGCCTTTGAAGTTCATGAGGAACAACCATGGGAAATCGGTTAATAGCCAGAAATGCTTAATAATTTGACAGTTTGATGAGATTATTCATATGAGACAATATATGAAAAATTTACAAAATTACAATTACTCTAAATATAATAACTTTTGGACCAAGCTCTGGTAATTATTTTTATATTGATTCGTGCACTTCTTAAAACATAAAATATACAACTATTCAGACTTATTTCGGAGATCAAGAAGAAAAAAATTACATGAACTGTATGTTAATAAACATTAAAACACCTGCTTTTGTGGGGTTAATCTGAAATATATTTCATGTTACCGGGGTGGGGGTGGGGTGGGGGTGGGGGGTATTGGGGGCAGTAATCGAAATTGATTTCAGATTTCCCCCACCCCCCTCTTCCCAGGCAAATCGGAATTTGCTAACCGGGAGCAATTCTCCTAATAGCTTTTCAAGTGATAATACGATACATGTAGGAATAGAGTCAATGTGGACCAGCTGGATGTACCGACAATACATGCTTTGAAAGGGGATTTACACGGCTAATATGTTATTTTTTTGGTGAAGAAATGTGAATATGGAATTAAATATAATATATCGATTACTACCAGACATCTGGCAAATAAAATTGAATGTTTCCAATATTTTCCTTAATGATGCACTTGCATCACATCAATTTCCGACCATTATTTCCAGAATTATTTAAATCTTACAATAAATGTTAGTCTGCTAAAACATTTATTGGGCTTTGGAGTCATTTACTGCCAATGTCAATATGACATGTATAATCCTGCATGGTTTGTCTTTTGTGACGAAAAAAAAGACTAGGCCTTGTGCCCAGTACTCAGTACATCATTTACCTAAATAGACCAATGAACAAATCACAACTGTTATGTTTTAATATTTTCTGTTCGTCGTATTATTCCATTATATATTGCAACATAGACAGTAACACACGAGAGAAAAGAAAAACAGGAAACGTCATGCCATGGGAAAACCGAGAAATGAAACTAGAAATCTTCCACCATGTGTGTGTGTGTGGGGGGGGGGGGGGGGGTGGTTAGGATGCAGGAGGCCGCTCATCTCAGAACTGAGAGCACACGTTTTAAAAACGCTCTGCAAACATTGAAATCCCGGTGCTGAAGTTTATATTTTGAAATTGCCGGAGAACACAAGCCGTATTGCAGATAACCACTAAACACCCTTACTCCGAAGTACTGGGGGCTCGGCCGTGCACGCGTGACCTGCACCGCGCATGAATCTGGACCGTTTTTGCATTCACTTATTGGTCCACATTCAAGCGTATGCGGTCCAAAACAAGGAAAAGTAACGTGATAAAAAAATACATAAGCAATTCCGGTTTGAAGCTAGCAAAATCTTGATCAGTCAAGTTGCACGACTCGGCCACACAGTGGCGTGCATGCGCGCTATGTTTGTGTTGAGCCACTGTATGCGGTTTATGCAAGCATATCTGTATCTGCGTACAGGAGTAAGAAAGCAGTTTCAGAACGAAATTTTGACAGATGACATAATATTTTCCGAGAAAACACTTTACTTCATGTACAGTGAACATGCCTGGTATGTAAAAAGGTCTCTTCAAGATCAAACGCTTGAATGAAAAAAGCCAGGCAGATAAAACCTACTGTTTAAAGATTATAATTCCATTTATCTTAGTTAAATACTATGAAACTATTTGGTCCTATAAAAATTTAATTGGCCTAATGTTTTCACCAGTTCATATGTTTTTTTTTGGCAATAAGGACTAAGTCTAAGAGAAACTGATGCGAGTCACTAAGTACAAGCACGGTATCCACGTGTCCCTATGGTAATACGGTATATGATAATTTCCCACGCTGTCAATGTTTTTGGAAGACTACAGGTATGTAATAACAATATATAAACAAGCACTTGCATATAAAAGCTACTAGGACATTGTATAATACTGCTCGGTATTGAGGTTTTCTTCTTTTCAAGAAGAAGAAAGGAAAACAATCGCCAATATTCAGATTCAGAGAGCTCTTTGCGGCCATATTGTTTGCAGATATGGGTGGCTGTGTCTTTTTATTAGCGAAAGTATTTGGTGGTTGGGGTATTCCTTTGTGTCTGTTTGTAATGGTACAAGCCATCTTCCCCACGCTTGCTCTTTCACATGAACATAACGCGTAATCAGTCGCCTGCCGTGCACAACTTGTCAAGACAATTCATGACAATTTGTCTGTCTGGCTGCAGAGAACTGGCCGACAGATTCTGAACCCTTCAATTTCCGATTGAGTCCAAAAGAAAACGAATCTCTTTGAATTCCCATGTCAGAACTGCGGGAAGACTCATTATTAGGAGACATTTAACCTGACGGTTAGAAAATCTGAGCAGACGACGATCGCCCACGTGACGGGTCACCCTATAACTATATCAACAAATAAATTGAAAGTTTTAATTTGAACACTCAATTTTCTATTATACGGGATTTTTGGATTTTTTCCCCAGACGGAGCTGAAAAAATTAATACACAGGTATGTTTTATTTCTTTATTACTTCATGATAGTTCTGGAACATGGTTGCATATAGTAACTATATCTAGAAATAAATAATGAGTTTAATCATTTTTGTACCGATGTACATATATGCATATATAGCATTTAGCGTTCATTAATGAATGATTCATTTATTTTTGTTTACTTCTTGTTTTTCATAATCACCGCAAAAAACACAAGTATTTGAAAATTTCATATGATTGATGACATTTGACGTTTCAATATTTAATCAATTCAGTATAGATTAAATACATCAAAGCTAGACGAATCTAAAATCCATTTTATCAATAATTACTTTTTTTTCAATTTTGAGGTAAATAACCTAGTCTGGAAAAGATCTGCTCTTGGCAGATATTTGAAGTTTTGCAACTTAAACAAAAATATAAATTTTCGCTGAAAAAATATACAGGAATAAATACATGATCTGTAATCATCCGAATCTTGATCCAGAAATTAAATACCGTCGTTTCTTCATATTAATGGTTTATTTAATTATCATTTTCATCATTGTTCAATATACATTTCTGTTCTGACAGACATCAACATCTGTTTACAGTCGGTTGGTTAACGTCTTTGGTAGCATCCACCAATCAATAGTTTTCAATCAGTCTTGCAGGAAACCTGTTTTAATTTGTTTTTAAGCTTTGCTTTAAGTTATCGATATTATACACATGCCTTTGATCTTACGAAAGAGGATATGCTTCTTCCATACAAAGCAAATAACGTTTTCTGCATCGGCATGGATGTATAATAAGACATGAGAAGATGAATTTTTTTTCAGCCTATAAAAATGTATGTAAATTTATTGTATCAGACAATATATCGCCCATTAAATATTACTTTCGTGGGCGCGTGTGTCTTTAAGGTCTTATTTCTTGACGATACAAAATCAACAGATTGCAATATGACATTGAGGCTTAATGGATGTTTTCTTTAAATCCATAATTCTTTGTGGAAACAGCTGGTATGCCCATTTCACATACATCATTAAAATAGGCATGTCAATATTGCACGAAGCAACAAGAATCAAAACATGATACATTTTGGATATATGCACCACTGGAAATATAGTTCAAATTAAAAATGTAACTATTTGTAACAAAAAGTTACCTGTAGATGAGTTTATATGATTTCTGAAAACGTGTGCTCAGAATTATTTTTATTGTTGAAACAAGATCATTATGCGATGATATTGCTCATATACGAGTTTATTTTTCGGTTTGAAAAAAATAAATTTAGATTTGAGCATTATATATTATATACAAATCAATAATATTGGGTCGAATAACATTTTTACAATTCATTTAAAATTTATAAATAGAATTTTGCATTAATGATGCAGAACATGCGGCCACAAAGCATCGTCACAAGGTAATAAGTTCATCAGGTATTTAATGCAGACCTTATCCCTACACGTGGTGTACTAAGTCGTTTATACCAGACCGGAAGTGGCCAACCTCTGTCTGTTGGAAAAATTTATGTCGTTTATCCTTTCAAAAGAAAGCAATTTCCTCAGCTGTATATGAGCTCTGTGATCTATTAGACAGTAGGAGGCCTTTGAATAAAAAAAAACTATCAACATATATCAGGTGTACAAATCAATACTTAGCTCAGAACATAAAGCCGCATACAATTTTTATGAATAAATCTTTCAAAGAAAAACTAAGTTTAACATATTTTTGTAATTTTAAAATTTTAAAATTATTTTTCTTGCTTTTCCTCAAAAATCATTTCCAAGCTGGCGATTTCTGACAGGTTATGTAAATGCTGGTGTTTGCGATTAAATTATGCAAAACTAACACTACTAGAGAAACATCTTTCCTGAACCGCATGGACCAAAACACATGGGGAAAACGTTGGCTTCTCTGCCACTTAATATTTTGTCTTGTACATTTCTGATAATTTGTAGACTATTTTCAGTAGCTGTTTTACCTTACTTCAGAGTGGTATGGCTTGCATAATCAGGACTTCGAGCCCAGTAAGACATAATTCAGCATGGGGATAAATATTTTGTGATAAACATATACATCATGCAATTCGAAGTTGCATAACATTTATGCAGGAAATATAGTCCACACACAGAAAGAGTCCATCACAAACCTTGCATAACACTGCACAAATTAAACCAACTGATTATGTACTAATACTCAAGATCACAAGGTCGGATCATTTGTATGATCAGTTAGTTCAATTTTGATCAGTCACATCTGCATTATGACCTCAAACGACCGAGTAACGTGTTATTTACTTACATCTTTATTAATCAGGAAATCAACATCCGCCAAGGAATTCCATGTTTCCATAATGAAATTATTAACTTTCTTTCGCAAAGGCCAGTTTCGTATATCAGTTTATTTGTGCAGCTTTTGAAATAATTGATGATATATTGTGTTTATAAACCGACCGCACGATTTCACACATGTCTGTAATGTAAATTATCTGAAATATAAGACACACCAGTATTCTCTTTTAACTGGCTACTTGAAACTAGGCCACGTTTGAATATTAGTATTGTCGACAAGAGCTTTTCTCAAGCTCAAGTCATGGACGGGTAATGCAGATAAAAATTAATCTTGTTTAGTTATTTTGTTATTTGGGATCTTATCAGACTTGCAAAGCTTAATATTTAGTTACAAGAGCTCTATTGATGTCATCTTTGTACCTTTCATGCTCTGGCTGATTTTTTATTTGAATTTATTTAGTTATTTCCACGATGAGCAGAATTGAGGTATTGATTGCAATTGCACTTAATAAATGAAGAGAAGATCTATGGAGGTCAAAACATTATTTTGTTTTCAGTTTTCATGGGAATCATATAATCTGAATATGGCCACGAACAAATACTACATCTGCCAACTTTGTCTCTTCTTTTGGTGCCTATCCTCTTGTGGAAACAAATTCAGTTGTAATCACTTAAATGCAATGCGTTTTAAGCACATTCTGAAATAAATAAATATTTCCCTCATATATGAGTCCAATCAAAGGTGTTGTTCAATTATTATTAACTGATTATATATCATGTTACCTCGGAAAATACCTTGAAAACAAAACTTCTAATTCGTAGGTCGTTTAAAATTGCACTATGCTCGTTGTTGTTGACATGTAAGCAAACAAAACTAGAAACTTGATGTTAACAAATATAGATAATTTTTTAATGATGTTCGGTTGTGACCCGAAGGTTCTAACTTATCGGGTTACATACGACGTAGACCTTGCCCGCACATAGTGAATGTCCAGGTTGTGGGTTGACATTGGCTGTAGACAATATGTTTTATATCTGACAAAGATAGCCAATGAGCCAGCAAACACGCGTCTGTCGGGCCGGTAATTACACATTAGTTGAAGGCCGCATATGGGGTAACTGTCTTTCGGAGCGGGTAATGTGGTGTACAGTAACTTATATGTTTTATGCATGGGTGATGATTACTTTTTCTGATGTTATAACCGACAGCGACCATATCCTGTATACCATTAAACAATCGATACGGACTAGCCCCCGTGGACGCCAGTACATTCTTGTTACAAGGATCCTGAGTTTATGCTTGACCTGTCGGATAAAGACGGGGTCTGTGGTCCCCTCGTCTGGGTGCCTAAGTGCGACCGGCTGTTACGCTAAAGTAGCGTAGAGGAGGATGTGGTCACACTGAAAGGAAGTCTGTAAACGAGAAATACTTGGATGCTATACAGTGCTTGACTTACTCAGATTATCTAACACTGCTGGAAAAAAATTCAATCCCTCAGTAATAAAAGAGACTATTTGAATATGTGCACCATGGCAGTAGATAGTTTTCACTTTCTCTAAACCGCAAATCCTGTAAAATCGCAAGGGTTTGTAACTCGCCTTTTCCCGTCCTCCGCTATCACTTTATCTTTTGTACCGGTACTTAGCATGTGTGTATGGTCGCTGCTCCTTACATGGGCCAGGCGTGTATTTTTAATGACATGATATGGCTACCGAGAATAGAATTTACATAAGAAGTGAAAGGATCTGGTGAACCATCTCTCTATCCGTCTGTTAATTGATCTGTGTCTTTATTATATTACCCTAATCTATGATGTCTGTAATTCATTGTATACATATCGCCAACGTTTTTCTTGATAAAGTTTTAAAGACCAGTGGGTTACGTCTGCGTCTCTCTTTCTCTCTCTCTCTCTCTCTCTCTCTCTCTCTCTCTCTCTCTCTCTGACTCGAAACCCCGGCCTTAGTTTTTGGCCCACATTTATTTGAGCTGTACCATGATTTTCCAGTCTTCCAATATTGATTTGGTATTAAACACTGAATGATTTATTAAGTGTGTTTTAAGGTTTATCGTTTATTGAATGTTTATAAATGTTGCACATATTTTTTTAATCTAGCAATAAGTTCCATGTACAAGTCATGTTATAAAGTATTCAAATTCGAATTTTATTAGTCACCTATGTTAAGAGGGAGTTCTAATAAAATGGTCCGCATCTGTCCGTTCATCTCTCCGTCCGTCGGGTCCCCATCATTACCAAATATTCCTAAAACTCCTTTGAAGACATACTTTTCCCATGACTGACGTGATTTTACCTGCAGGTGGCACCACCTCGGGTAGCATTACTTTCTGCGATCCAACATGTTTTTCCAAGTATTCTTCTGAAAAATAAGAACATTTTAATTCTCAAATCGTTCACAAGGATTCCTTGAAGTACGGGGTATTACATAAGTACTATATTCTATACTATTATTTAAAAAAAATGATTTTGCACAAGGATTATGAAATTTTTCTGATCGATGTAATCTGCTATATCAAATGTTTCCACATGTGGTGAGAAAGCTTTCATCTTTTATTTCATGCACTAATATTACCAGTTTTTCCAGACATATTGATCACATGACTGACTTGCCATTTTGACCTGCAGGCACCATCTCTTTTTAACGACTTTCTTTGATCTAAAATATTCTTTCTAACTTTCCTTCGGATAAGTCAGTACAAAATGATTTTATTATGCAAATACAAATACAACCAAAAAGAAAATTTGACGATTTTATAAGTGTGCACGCTTAATGTAAATCTAGTACTAGATATCCTGGCAACAGTAGGACATATCAACATAATATGTTACAGCCATAGTTCTTGGCTACAGCCATTAAGGCCAACTCTTTTGGATGCAGCTGAAATCTTGTTTTTATGTTTGTTTGTATCATGCACAATATCTGAGTTCATGAAAGGCCTGTGTAGTTTAGAAATTACATCCCCATCACTCCAGTCTAAAAACAAGGTCGTCTATGCATTATGAATTTCTATTCAAAATTCAGTTTGTATTTTGCATGTATTTTAATTTAAAAGGCTTGTCAATGTTTGCTGATTTTCGGGTATCACAAATTGATGCCTAACTTCCCTAGTTAAACACACAGCAGGGGGGACTATTTGTGCCTCTAGGCCCTTGCATTAAGACAAGGACGTGCTTATATACCAGGCCTTTACCATATAGGGGTTATTCATTTTGCATGCTAATTGACATAAATGATGCTGTTTTGGTTAACATTTTTAAAGTCGCGGATCTACTAGAATATAATTTTGGTGAAGAGCTTTGATTTGTCACATCTCTGAATAAATCTTTCTTTACCAAAAACAGAAATGTGTGAAAAATGCACTGGTAGTAGAAAATGCTACAAGAATCCCTAAGTGTTGCTTATATGTGACCTGATTTCATACACGCCCTGATAATCAACAGACAGCCCGGAGACTTTAAAACCGCTTGGACCACACTGCACATCATCAATGTTTGTTAAAGAAACTGGATAAAGGAAGAATGTTCTTGTAAAACATACGGGACCAGATGCCATTTTAATTAACCGCGGGATGAAAGAACCAGATTTCATCCCATGGTCTCGTAGGTGGATCCCATGTGACCGTCTAGCCGCCCGGATGTAGGTGGTCTCCGGTTACTCTGAGTTTGAAATCACTTTTACTCTCTCTTCTTTTCTATTTTGCATTACAAAATGTCTTATAAATCATCTTTCCTCTCTTTCGGGTTTCTTTTTCAAGTTTTACTGTCTGTTTTTAGTGGAGTCATTTGAATTTATGTGGATGGCCTTTGAATTCATATCAAACTAAAAACCTGATTAAGGTTTTAATGTCACCATTTCTTTTCCTTCGTTTGTGTGACACGTTTCTCAAATAGCTCTAAATGTGTCAGACAAATAAAGACTTTTGAGGAAGATTATAAAGATTTTAACATACTCTTGATAGAAAAGCTTGCACTACAGGAGTTATATATGCATTCTAATTTCGAGCTTATAGAGATTTTACAAGAAAAGACGATTTCTTGATAGAAAAGCTTGCACTACAGGGGTTATATATGCATTCTAATTTCGAGCTTATTGAGATTTTACAAGAAAAGACGATTTCACCTTTTTTATGCTGGCCACATTAACGGTCGCAATATAAAACAGAGAAGGTCATATTTTACGATTGTCTCTATGATAACCGTTCTGTCTTACGGTTCACTTGCTTGAGCGAGAACAATCCTAAATTATTTTCGTTGGATTCTGAACAATAAGATTTTAAAGGGCAAATAAACATTCAAATTACGAGAAAAATAGGTAGAGACTTTCAAGACTTTTACGAATTGACTTTAAAACAAAATGGGATATTACTTCTTAGGAAAACATTGTGAAAAAATTTAAACTGTAACATTAGAATTTGCTACAGGGGTGCAGTAACAGCCTTGTCTATGGATTATTACTTGTCTTGTAAGACTTGACTGTAAGTCATCTGAGCTTTAGCAATCACTCTTTGTCCCTCGTCCGTCCGGCCGTCCGGGCGTCTGTCCGTTAACAGTGCACAAATCGTGACCGCTGGACCTATAATCTTGTAACTTGAAATTCTGAGAGGTCCATGAAAAATCTCCTTGGAAACCAGAAATTAGGTCTCCGTTACCCATTCTTTGAGCTATGGGGCCCCAAAGTACCCCCCCAGAATAGTAAAAAATTTCATACAAAAACTTCAATATCTCACTAACTACATCAGTGATGGTCATGATATTTGGCTTACATATTAATCATGAGATGTTCCATCAGTTCCTGCAGACTAGTGGCGCCACCTATATTTTCGATTTTTTTACGATTTTTTTTCTCTATTTTTGAGACTTTTAAAAATGTGAACATCTGTTAACAGGGCACAAATCGTAAAGACTGGATCTAGAATCTTCATTCTTGACACAATGAGAGACCTATAAAAAGTCTCCATGGAAACCAGAAATTATGTCTCTGTTACACATATTTTTTTAGCTATGGGGCCCCAAAGTACCCCCCAGAATATAAAAAATTTCATTCAAAAATTTCAATATCTCATTAACTACATCACTGATGGTCATGATTTTTGGCATATATATTGATCATGAGGTGTTCTATCAGTTTCCGCAGACTGGTGGCACCACCTGTATTATTCGATTTTTTACGCATTGTTTTCTCTATTTTTGAGACCTTTAAAAATGTGAGCATCTGTCAACAGGGTACAAATCGTAACAACTGGACCTAGAATCTTTGTTCTTGACACAGTGAGAGACCAATGAAAAGTCTCCATGGAAACCTGAAATAAGGTCTCTGTTACCCATATCCTTGGAGCTGTGGGGCTCCCAATTACCCCCCAGAATAATGGCAAATTTGATAAAAACAAACTGCAACATCTCAATAACTACAACACTGATGGTCATGATTTTTGGCATACATATTGATCAAGAGGTGTTCCATCAGTTCCTGCAGACTGGTGGCGCCACCTGTATTTTTTCAAATTTTTACAATTTTTTTTCTCTATTTTTGAGACTTTTAAGGATGTAGTTATCTGTCAACATGGTACAAATCGTAACAATTGGACCTAGAATCTTCATTCTTGACACACAGGGAGACCCATGAAAAGTCTCAATGGAAACCTGAAATTAGGTCTCTGTTACCCATATCCTTTGAGCTATGGCACTCCAAAGTACAGCTCAGAATAATGGAAAATTTGATACAAAAGCTGAAGCATCTGAACAACTAATGCAGAGATCACCATAATTGTTTGCATGGATATTGATTATGGATTGTTTCATCAGTTACTGCAGACTGGTAGTGCAACCTATATTTTATTCAATTTTTCGAATTTTTTCCCTATTTTTGGGACATTTAAGGATGCTGTCATCTGTTAACGTGGCACAAATTGTAACAATTGGACCTAGGATCTTCATTTTTATCATGCAAGGAGGCCCATGAAAAGTGCCTGTGGAAACCTGAATTAGGTCTCTGTTACCCATATCCTTAAAACTATAGGACACCGAAGTATCCCTCAGAATAATGGAAAATTTGATACAAAAGCTGAAGTATCTGAACAACTAATGCAGAGATCACCATGATTCTTTGCATGGATATTGACCATTAAGTGTTTTATTAGTTTCTGCAGACTGGTCGAGGCACCTGTATTATTTTAAAGTTTATGCATTTTTTCTCTTTTTTTGAGATATATAAATACAGACACAATCTTGGACTGTTGGTTTAATCTGTTTGATGCTTCAGTTGAATGGGTATATACTACCATTCAGATGATAAAATTTCCTTTTGCGAATCTCTTCCAAGTCGGCTGAGCGCCATGACCCATGGGTCACTTGTTTTGATAGGTCCATGGACTGTAGATGACACTGTCTAATGAAAGAGTATAAAAATAAACGTGTCATAACAGTTATCTGTTCACTAGGCCTTCTGGATTTCAGTTTTATATGCACGGGGTTTGAATAATCGACAAAAAGTCATGAACTGCCCTTAAGACATTGGAATGATTCTCTTAGGTTTCATCGAGATTTTGGAGAGAATTTCAGAGCATTTGTAATATTTTAATTTATTAAAGTAAATACCACCAACTACTGCTCCATCTTTGGCCTAATATCCCTCCCAGTCTGCCAATAGACAGAATGGGACCTTTGTAAGATGCGACTTACTGACAATAAAGTGTCACAGATTAGCAATCTCGACAATTTTACCAAGTTTTTAAATAAGTTTATCTTTTCCCGGCAAAAACCCTTCAGCTAACTGCTGAAAAAAAAACCAATTCGTTTAGTCTCGTTCTGACAATATGGTACAATTAATATGACATCGTTTAAACCATTCTTGAACAAAATACCTCCATGCATTTTATGGTTAAAATAACCAAGAGTAAGTTTTATTGCGAAATATCCTACTTTAAATTAACAAAAGGAGTGTGTTGTGGAATGGGTGGTGAAGTAAAATATGTCTTACCATACTGAAGAGGCATTTACACATTTGCCAAAGGAATTGTCCCTGTCCCAAAGCCTTAACCAGTGCAGTATGTCATACCGCTTGGTAGATGAGCGGATACTCTAATTGGGCGGATACTGTTATTGTTATTTAATACAATAAAATAAAATACAATCGTTATAGACTGCGACTACAGATAGAACATTATTTTTATATTATCCTTAATTGGTAATACATGGGTAACATTATAATAAAGATATTGCATTGTTGTTTGCCATAGTATTTCTGGTATTTTAATTGGAGTTGAAACATCAAAGGTTATTATCGGATCCACAGAGACGCGACGCCACGTCTCTCCCTGAATCGCCGGAATTTTACTCCTTTCAGGAAACAGTCTTTTCGGTCATATAGATATCGATATTTTATGGATAATCAACCAAGGAACATTCATTTGCCGGGGATCTATATAAAAATTCTTCCGACAACGATATCTTTTTTTTCTTGCCTCTTCCATGCAATTTTCTGTCTGTGCTTGATCTTCAATATGTCTGATTTACAAAAACAGAAATTGGTGCACATCAATGGTCCTAGGTTATAGATTTGCACCTGATATATATTTTAGTCTTTATTCCATGTATCGTACTTGTCGATTTCCGCTCATTGCGGGTATGTGGGAAGGCTTCCAGAGACTGCTTTGAGATAACATACGTCTATTTTCATTTACCAGTCGTGGAATTAGCGAAAAGAATATGAATATGTGATTCACTTCTAAAAAATGTGTACATAAACAGGGCTATGGTCAGTCAGTTTCCAATTATACATTTCTCATAATACCTTAAGGCAAAAAAAAAAAAGGATATGGTTCTTTTTTTTCAGAAATCAGTGCGGCCGGGCGGGTTTTTATAACTTTTTAGTATGTTTGGATAAAATGTCATATGATCAGGGAAAAGCATTATAATAACATATCTTTTTCTAAACAGGTCTAAGCACTACATAACAAAGGAAAACTAATCATATTGTATTATTCTGTCTTGTTGAAAGATAAAAATAAAAATCATCATTTTTGATGCGGGGGTTAAAATTGACCATACCTTTTAATTATGTTCGGCCTAACAGGTTTGTACATATTTTGGGAGAGGAACGAAATTTTGTCAAAGTTCCATATTTTCAGATCAGTTATTTTTATTTCAATTTATACTCCAAAGTTTTTTTTCAATGTTAGGTCAATGGCCTGTATTTTTCATTGTCTCTTGCATGAAGATTGTGGCATACATGCTACTGAAAGGTCTTACCACGTGATTAGTATAATAACCATTAACAGAGCAGATTTTATTAAGGGGTGTGTTGCAGAGGTTTTGTTGAGAGCTCTTTTGTATTTAGAGCCCGTATATTCAGGGTATAACAGAATCATCTCTTTTATTATGAGGGCTTGTTCCTTGATCAATACAGTCGATTAATCGATAACATCGATGATTGGTCGTTTTTTCAAAATCGATAAAATTGGTTCTATAATTGATCATAAACGATTATGTAGGCACATGCAAAATAATCATACGTTCGAGAAAAAAATAAGTAGCGAAAACTGAACTTTGAGCTTCGGACAACTGTCACCAACTTTGGAGTTACCTTATCCTGAACTTTCAGCATGACCGTAAACATGCGTTCTCTTATTAGTTTCTGTTTTTAAAAATGAACCATCTTCCCATTGTTATTACTATTTAAACTAGAGCGTGTGTGAATATAATGATTTGTTCAACTTATTGTACGGAAATAAAGAAGGTACAAAAAGTGGTCGATCAATAATCGATCATAGGTCTTTTACCTTTTCAATAATAAAAAAAGTATTACAACAAATTCCTACAAGTAGTATTTACTACATATATACATGATACTGGGTTCTGGTGCATTCAATAATCGTGGCTCGTTTGGAACAAGACAGCAGCAACACAAAAGGCCCTTGTTCGCTGTACCACAGGTGACAAGAATAGATGTGTCCCGAGGACTACAGAAACATCTGTCAAGAAACCGAGGTCCAGAGAGATTAAGAATGTATTTACTTGTATACTTACAACAGATTGATAGACAAGTCAGAAGACGACTGGCTTATACACACAGACATGAGGTATGCTCTAACGATAACAGGAACCCCTGCCAAAAAGGCTCGCCTTCACACGGACGTTTATTATGTCCTGAAGACATGGAACACGCCTGTCAAGTGGATA
The DNA here is from genome assembly GCA_026874595.1 of Sipunculus nudus. Classification (NCBI taxonomy): domain Eukaryota; kingdom Metazoa; phylum Annelida; class Sipuncula; order Golfingiida; family Sipunculidae; genus Sipunculus; species Sipunculus nudus. The sequence goes on from CM049319.1 coordinate 6,132,959, forward strand.
TGGTATCCTTACCGAAGTGTATGTCGTAGAAGAAAACAAATCTGACTTGCTATACGTGGCCATAGTTATAAAGTTGATACACGTTTAGCTATTTAATCAAAGCTTGATAAAGATGTCCTATGTACAATTTAAGATTAAAAATCAAAGATACTTTTCTTTTACAATTTTCTTTTCACTGAAAGTTCTATGAATAGGATATGAAAGAATTATTATACTTGCATTTTAAAACGGATATGTATTTTTTTTATCTTTAATACTTGGAATTTATGGTCAATTTATGCATTTCACGTCTGGGGTTGGTTTCATGGCCTCAAAGATTTAGGAACACATATATACCTTATAACAATACGTCAGATTATTAGCACGCCAGATCAATACCTTGTTGCCCGCTGAATTTTGACCTGTGTGTATACAAAACCAATCAGATCCACCATTGGGTTGCTTCTTTAAACAACCGTTTATTGCACTTTGAAAAAAAAAACTATCAATAAAATCCCCTGGTCTGACTAAACATACACAGTTTTTATTGTTTTGTAAAGCAAAATAGCTTCTCATAAGACGTACTGAACATTTTGTAAATCCGACTTATTGAAAGAGTTTAAATGAAAAAACAAAAACAAATTTCAACCTTTGGATTTGGTATAGACTTTGAAAGACGTGCACAAAAGTGACTTGTCAACATTAATAATGCTCAGCCTGGGGAAATTTTAATACGCAAGGAACAATTTTGAAGATTTTTTATTCCATAAACTTCAAGGGAAGGAAGTTAAATGGAGTAAAATCCCTCCCACCCCCAGACATGAGAAAGTTCCTCTGTCATTGTTTCATTAAAGCTCCTTTTCGGTCTCCTGTTTTATCAGATCTCGGCGTTTTCCACAACATTGGACCCCTCCTCTTACATTTCATTACAATAACGAATAAGTGAGAGCAATACAATTCTCTGAAACGTATATATTCATCTAAACCGACCAGGCGTGCGCTGTACATAAATGTTTATTATACCTGCATTCAGTGTTCGGGGAGGCACTGACAAATTACTTATGCTGGCTTTGTTTGAAAGTCCTCCGGTTCCAGGATTTCAGAAGACGGGTCTCCACTCGCCTTTGATAACATGTTTTGAGGTAATATAGCGATGTCAGACCACTCAGTCTCCCTCACAGACTGCTCTTTATACACCAAAAACATCAAGCACCCTTTTTCGGTAATCTGAACAGAGCCCGAAGGCGGTCTCCATAGTAACGCCAATGGCTATATCTACATGTTTATTAAAAACGGAGCGTTATTAAAGGCCTTGGTTTTCATTAGGGGCTCAAGTCATGCAAGCGGGGATCTTTGTGACGATGAGTGCAATAAGTGACTGTTAGTTCCGGGTTCACTTCTAAATGCTTCTTTTCCGTTATGAATAAGCCGACCCTTCAAATCCGCTGATGGTGGTGGATTGGCCGATTATGGTTCATGCCTCTGTTGTACTCTGACTGTGTTCCCCCTATATTTGTCTGTTGGTTCAGGAAGAGACCTGTTCGTATGCTGTTAGACCTACCTCCTAGATCAACAGGTTAGATACGTCTTTTTACCTTCTACATATTATTATGGATACATGTTCGGACAATCGGCGCCCCACTTTTCGTGAATACATTTGATTATATTTTATTACTATTAATGATTTTATTATGATTAATAGTAGTAGTAGTTGAAGAAGTATAAGTAGTAGTAGTACATTTAATAGACGCAGAATGGGGAGGAGTAGTACATGTACTACATTGGTAGAAATAGTAATAGTAGTAGTAGTGCCTATATTGTTAATAATGTGATCGCCTCTGATTGCTTCTTTGGTGGTATGTTTGTCTGCATGTTTTTATAGCATTTAAATAAATTTATTTAGAAATGTTATGAATAGATTTTGTTTGATCCTTTCGATATTTTTGTGTGGAAATGGGTCATATATAGAGTTAATAACGCCAATCCCCGGTAGGGCGGGGCCGGGGAGGCTATAGGGGCATGTGAGATAATCTCTTTATTGACATTTGATTCATTTATGTAGGGTTCTTACGTCCCACAGTTGCAAAACCGTCCACGGTGTTTTTCTTCTGTTTCCTTTTTTATACGCCCGTCATATGACGGGAGTATTATGGTATACCCACCGTCCGTCCGTTCGTCCGTCTGTCCGTCCGTCTGTTAATTGTTAGTGTCGCCGCAACTTAATACCGGGGCTTAGATGGATTTTCACGAAACACGCCATAACTACTTATCAAAATATAATCTCGCCTTAATTCGATTATGGGCAACATCCACGCATATTTAATAAGGTCATGGGTCACAAAGCTTCTTTGTGGTGTCTTTGCGATAACTTATGAAGGATTTTGATAAAACATCAAAAATGTTAATCAATAGAAAATCTCGCCTACGTTCGATTTCCAGCATTCTTTTTGTCGTTTGGATTGGTCAATTTTATAAATTATTCGAAGAAAAGATGTGACGAGGATGTGTAAAGGGTGTCTAGGATATTTGACAAGCTTAAACATTTTTGTAATATGTAATAAAAAAAATATAAAGTTTAATGAGTGTTTTTCTTAACCATTTTATTTTTTTTTAATTTTAAATTGATTTCTAATTTTTCAGCGCAGCTTACTTTTTAACATGGTAAAATACCAAGTGATAAAACATTTAAATACGGTTGACAATATCCGTGAATTTCAATATTATGCTACATATATTCCCCGTATTGCTCATTGAAGGTTCATAGAAAGTATTACGTATTTTCATATTCTGTGTATTTTTACTATAATAAACTAGTTATAGTTCCATATAAGGTTTCATCATCTCAAGATTCGGTTGTCATTTATTCAATGAATTATTAACACTTTCTCTTTTTAAAAGTTTGCAATGTGATTTTATCATTAAAGCATCGATCGTGTCAATGGTGCCGAGTATTACCGGGTTCTCAGTTTCTGCAAACGAATCTGACTGTCCGCAATTGTTCGCTGTGTTTAGGATTTTCCCACTTTTTCTGTCAAGTACCGTAATGTTCCAAGATCGAACAGCCTTTTAATATGTATAAAAGTCATTTGTTTCGGAGGTTATCAAATGAAAATGAAATACATTTGCTGCAGCAAAAGAGTTAAGGAATTTATATTTTCACAATGTAGGAACATTCGGCTTGGTCTCCCATCAATGGATGTTACTTCCACCCTGAAGATTTTGTATCTCCTCAAGAAGTGATCAAACACTTCTACTGTTAACATTAAGAGAGAAAAATGTGGACAGTCCCTTCCGAATTTAATGTATACACACAGTCTGCTCAAAATAGTATGAACTGATATCTGAAGGGACCGGGATAAAACCAAAGGAATATTTCTCGAAAGTCTGTTAATTATCTGGACTACAAAACTTTTTTTGTTTAATTCTTTCTTGGCCATAATGAGATATTCACTCGACTAATATTAAGGGAGACTTCAAGTGTGAATTTCAGAACGGCTGAATATTATATGCACAGTTGCTTCCTTAATGAAACCGCCTTCACTCTTGGGAGCAGTACTTGGCTGAGTTGGTGACAAACATTTCCTCTGTATGGTGATCTCATGATTAAGAACGTTGGTTACACTATATATGCGGTGTCTGACTGATTTCTAGTTCTAGATACGTTTCCTTTTTCCGTGGAAATTCGTGAGAATATAATATGCCAGCATAAGTCTATGCTTGACGTCACGTTACACCTTATCGATACGGCGTGCACGGTATACTGCATGTACACTTCTTGCGTAGCAGTTATACACTGCAATCGTACTAGTTCTCCTTCGCGTTAACCGCTGCTTTGTTTGGCACACGGCCAAGAACTGTAATCAGATCGATGAGAGCATGGTATCGCAGTGTGCATCCACTCAATGAGAGCGAGTATCACGGATTTGAAAAGTAGGATGTTTGGGAGTCGGATGCACAGTGCGATACCATACTCTCATTGGCCTGATTACAATCCTTTGTCCTGTTGGCCCTGGTAATGAAACCTGGAGAAGTTTGCCATACAAAACAAACGCTCGGACTGCAGTGAATAATCTATGTGTGAGGAATTCAATATTCAAGAAAGTCTACAAAGAAACTTGGCTACCTAATTCCCTCTGTGAAACCGGATTAAAACAAAAATTCTAATCCCTTGTTAAATTAACTCCTGTATGGGGTTCCTGTTAAGAATTCAAGTTAGCGTCAGTGTGTCACACACTTGACTTAGAGCAGGTTATATTTTAATGAGCAGTTGTCCCTGTTTGTGCAGTTATAAATGGAAATGTGCAGTTGTAATTCTGAATTTGTGTAGTTCTTAAATTCAATTGTGATCTATCTCTAACAACACTTAAAACCAACGTGTAAATAATATAATGTTATCAGTCACTGTATGAGTGTGAGTTTATATTCTTTAAATAACTATATAATATTTATATAGCCATCGAATGCTCCACAAGTGAGTCCTATAGGCGCCAGTTTATATTGATTGGGGAATTACAAGTTAATCCAACTTAATTACATGTGTGTGCAGTAATCAAATTTTCTTAAAATATACCTTGACTTGAAGATGCAGTTGGCCATGATCTAGTCCTAATTTCCAATAGTATCAGCACGCAAAATATGAAAGGAATCTAGCCAGTATTCTTAGTGTTGAATGGCTGTTGATGACAGATATGACGATATTATGCGTGTGCTTGCAGATATCATGCAGTCTGTTATTGCATATATATCTCAGAAATGGCTACAACATCCTTCATAAAAATTTATATTAATATTTTTTTCTTGTCTGATAAGTGTATGTAACCTATACAGAGGTAACGCAATGTATGTATAGGCCTAGTTTCTTGGGACTATACTTTTTTTTATTAATTTAATATGGTATATTATAGCATATTAAAATAGTATATTTTTTTCTAGATGGTTTAAGCTATATGTGTCACCAACCACTTATGCTTGACTTGATCTGACCTCGCGAGAGGGTAGATTTCTTTGGGAAAAAGCTACGGAGGAGCCACGTAAGCATCAGTATCTACACATAGCTATCTGTGCACAAGAAACATTTCATGTCTGGAGGCAGGGCTAAGCTGTCGTACTGGCATTCGAAAATGTTGTTTGTAGAAAATGTTGTTCCATAACATCATAAACGGTGCTGGCCTTGGAGAGGAAATTAAAATTGCAATTTTAATGTATTTCTCGATATGTTTGCGCATCATTCATGTTTTACTGGGTGAAACATCTAGAACACAAAGATCTGCCCTACCCCACCCCCCTCACCCAACCCCACCATCAAAATAATCAATCCCCATTTGAACATAATAATTTCTCCCTTCATGAAATGGCTCCTTCTAACACAATATAGAGAGACAGTCTTTGTATCGACAAAAAAACTGACAGGCAAGACTGCCAGAAAGTAGCGCTTGTCGGTACCAGATTTTTTTTTGGACCCAGACCTTGACCTTTCGCCCACATTGGTGAAAATTGCCTTGATGATTTACTGATATCTACCCGCGGAAATGTTTTTCCCAGAATGATTCACGCGAATATGTGACCAGTTTAGCTGTAGGAAACAAACCAATATGCTTGCCAAATCTCGGCAGGGACGAAGAAATTACCTCTGCCTTCTCACTTGACTGAGGCATACACAGAAATATGTGAACGTTACATGAAAGGTCGGGAGAAATGTACTCCATAGCATATCAATGCATGCAGTGAATATACGTCACATGTTACAAGGTCTGCAGCCGTCCATGGCATTGGGAACAATGAACTCCAAACAGGTCAGAATTACAAGTACTATGATAGCAACCACGGCATATAGTTGATAAGCCGAGAGCACAGTATCATCACAGCGTTCTGCTAATTGATATCACACCTGTAGTCTTTGGTTACCTTTCACATGCGAAATTGTTAACTGATCCGTCGTTAAAACTTTAAAAGATAAATTGGCAGTTTAACTGACGGCTTGGTATTAATTATAAAAAAAGCCGTGGGCATCGTTCACACGTGACCTAGCTCTAACCGACCTTAAATACAAAGTCATTGGCACCGCGGTTATAGAAGTGATGGCCCACCGTTAATTGAATATACCCTATGATGTTTATCGGAGCTACATGAAACGTTGCGTTATGAAGTCATTCATTAGGTATAGAGTGATATCATTATGATTTCCTGTAATTGCTTGTCTTTCTTCGTGTGTTTTTCCCGTGACGAGGTCAGACAGTAATAATACACCTCAAGGAACAACTATATCACTTTTAACGCGTACTTTTAAAGAGCTAGCTTTTTTCCCTGACAGAAAGCACACAGTGCATCTTTGAGGATACAATCAGATATAGACGTGTACCGCTAAAATCCACGATATAGTGACTGACATCGAGTGTTTTCTCTTTTGCTCTAGAGTAGCGCCTTCAGGGACGGATATAGGATCTGGGAATCGGAAGGGGGGGGGGGGGCTGTAGGGAAGGGCTTTCCTCTCGTATGGCATATAGACACAATACGAACATTTAGGCTGTAATTGCCCAATCCGGGGTTGTTAAGAATGTATCATGATGCAAAATTCGACTGTCGTATTGGTATTTTGCTCTTTCCCAGATTGTTTGGGAGAAAGCCTCCCCCCTTTCCCTATGCCTCAAGTCAAATGCATGCATCTAACTAGCTTGGACAATTAAATAATAAATAAGCCGCTATTCATTCTACCATGTGATCAAGTATATAAAAGTTTAAAGTCAATAATGATTTCCTTTTCTATGCATGTTTTGTGAGCCTTTCTTGGATCAGTACCCGGAAACTCCCCTTTAAAGAAATCCTTTATTCTGCTCGGTCGCCAGTGTATTGTACAATACTTATAATGTACAACATACTAGCTGGTCATCTGTCATATTATCACGGATTATGGTACGGACGGCGACGTATGGTCTTGGACTGAGTAGTCATGCACTGACTATCCATGGGAAGCACACGCTTTTTCGATCGCAATCATGCTGACAGTGAAGGTTTTCACAGTTTGAGTACGGCACACGTGCTCTTTAAGCGGATTCCGGTGGTCTCTGACACCCATTGTGGACCTCATATCCACCCCGTTGTTGTGCCTTAAATGGTAATTGATAAAAATGAAATGATGAACATATTAACTTGCGTATATTAATCCATTAAGCTACTCTGTTTAAGAAATAATAAACAAAATAACAAGCACTGATTTCAGTATCGAGGTCCAGAAGCTTCAGGACTTCTAAATCCAGATCGGAATTCGTCTGGACTAGTTGAGCCTGTCCCCGTAGGACGAGGAGGCTTATGGTGTTTGATGAGTTTATTTCTATATTCACATTTGGGTAAAAATTAATTTCATTTTCTTTTTCTTTTTTTTTCTTGTCATTTTCTGTTTGTGCAAAATCTTCAATATGGCTGATTTTCAAAAGCTGAAATCTGGGCACAATATAAGTCCGAGGTCACAGATTTGCACCTGTTATTCATATTTTACCCTGACCTTATACCAAAGGTCGTATACTACATCGCCGATCCCCCATTATCGCTCAGTTGCGGATATCGGAGCAGGCTTCCAGTGACCACTTGGCGATTGCATACATCGAATTCTCGATTGACCCATTCCACATTGCGGTAGGTATTCGGACCTGTCAAAACTGGACGGGATCTGGTCCATCCATACTTCTGATTCGGATATTGTGTGGAAAGAATAATGAACAAAGTCTTGAGCTGATAGATATGATCGTCGGCGGAACGTTACTCCGGTGTTTAGACAACTTATAGCTAAAAATGGATAATTTCTTCAGTATATGCCTAAAGACCAGGGATCCAATTAAAAAAGTTTGATAAATAGGTAACACGAACGAATTGATACAATGGGTAAATGTCGTATAGCAGATATACTTGACATTGAGAATATCTGAATGAAAGAAAAGAATACTTTCACTTTACCTTTTGTCAAAAAACATCTTACACTTGGCAAATCAAAACTCTGAATTCTAGCATTAATATTGGTGACAGATATGCTTTATACTCAGAAGTAAATTTTTTTAACCAGGTAGTAATTAGAATTATTATGCATGAATAACTGAGGATTATGGACAGTGCCTGTTCAATACAAAAAACTGGTATTTATGCCTGTTATAAAATTTAAATGAAAATAGTATTACAATCGGAATATTAATCTGCATCTATAAGTTTTCAGAAAATTCTTATTAGCGCAAAATCTCTTTTTTTGAATGAAATCAATTTTCAATTTATCATAAAAAAAACTAAAATTAATTTAATAAAACACACAATGAAGTATACAAGACTAACGATATTTTTCAATATATGTACATAATGTGCATTCATTAATGATTTTAATTTTTACAAATGTTGATTCATATTACAAAATGTGAGTAGGCCTGCTATGATTTATGAAAGGAGGGATTTGTAAGAAGTATGCTGGTATGAATGTTTTTAGTTGCGGTTTCATTTTCTCAAATTTATATGTCCAACGGAGCAGTTGTGCTAATTAAATTATAATAACCTCACGACATTCTATAGATCATAATTATACAAATGTTTTCTCAGCCCTCTGTTCGTTCTTAAAACCATCCTGACCAAACTGGCCAAATATAATTCCCCACTCTCCAACCAGATGGCGCGCCTATATTGCCCTTTACTTGAACTGTGCAATGTGAAGGAAATCATTATTGAGTTTAAGGAAGGTTATGGCCGGGTCACCTGCGTACAGAGAACTCTTAACTTCTGCATCTCGCCAATGAATCGCTTTGTGTTGCTTATCAGGACCAGATCTAGTGGAGTATCGGGGAAACATCATCCGAGTACGTGATGAAGTAAAGTTATAATAATTGGCAGGCTGACTACCGTGTGATACTATCAGTTGAATTGTCTTGGTTTTTGCGGCTCAGCGGTCACCGAGTCTGTGTCAATATTGGCAGAAAACACCACTTAACAAGGGCTGTAAAAGCGCTTGATAAGCATGCGGAGCGACGAAACGTGCGTAGCGCTGTGTCCCTCCCTTGCCCTCCGCAGGCATTTAACGTTTTGCCACTCGGTGGCATGGTGATTTCAGCAAGTCTTAAAGGACGAATAAAAAACGACCCCGGCAATCAGGGAGATCAATGCTTTTTTTGTGAACAGTTTCTCCTTACAGTGACTGCAGCCTCGCAGTACGATATTGACCAGGCAGCGAGCTGCGGATGAATTGAAATTGATCGTCTGCCCAGAAAAGTAGGTCGAGCGCACTCGTTGACCTCGTGTCGTCTGGCGTCCGAGGCAATCAATCCGCTGCAGGAGAATTTAAATTCCGTGCTCCAGGAAGATTGCTGTTTACTCTGGTGACTCTAGAAAACCTGGTGCATTTATTGTGCCCGCTGGTTTTGTATGGTCTGTTGTAAATATTGAATCCGTCGGATTATCCCACCATCCACTGCGCAGAGATAATAAAAACTAAAAAGGGCCGTGCGCAATGATTTCACGGGGTGACAAAAAATGAGGTTTAGCTGGTAGTCTGGCCAGAGTTTAATAACGCAAGCACCAGCATGCTATCAAATCGTGCCGGGTAAATTTATTGGCGCTCAATCCCAGAACACTGTAGTTTGAAATCCCCTGTGAATTCTTTCAAGAACAGACAATAGCGCGTCTTCTTGAGTAAATTCTGTACTATGGCTTACAATGCGCAGATTAAACAGTAATAAATTACATATAAAACAGCGAATCTAAATATAACTGAATCTGCACTTGGATACGCAAGTATTGTTTTAAAAGAGTCCCCTGTGCTTTCTCTGTAGTGAAATTATTTCAGGATTTAAACGATTACACGATTATGTTAATGACTGTACGGATGTGTCATTATGTATAAATAGTATATGTACCAATAGATTATGTCTTCGTTTGAATATATGATGACTATAACGTCATATTTTCTGTTAATTAAAGGGGAATGTAGTTGAAGTAATTTAGAGAGCAGTTAGAGGAGGCATACCTACACCCCCACCGCGCTTTCAACAAGGCCATGCACCAACACAGAAAGATACCAGCGTTGTATTCTCCAAGGCACATGCACTTCTCCATATGCGGTGTATGTAGATTTTGTGACGATTTACTTGCTGAATTAAGTAGAAGTGACTTTTCGGGATAACTGGTGTACAAAATATCACTCGAAAACAACTCCTGCTTTACGTAAGATTAGAGCATCTCCATTTTTTAAACAATTATTCCTTTCATCAAAACTAAACAAACGTACATGCAAACAGGAATCGCAGAAGTTAGACAGCCCTAGTCACATCACATAAACGAGCCCTTACCGAGGTGTTTTGTTTTTCGAAAAAAGTGGACTTTTCGGGCGAGCTTTGGTCGGACATTGTTTACTTGTACGAGGACTCGCTGGAAATTCGGCGGAAAGTTTTGCTCGGTAGCAGTTCGGGAAGCAATTGCCGGGGCCCACATCGAGGACCGCGCGTGTTTTTTTTAGGCACTGAGGAGCCTAGGTCGAGTAAAAGAGCGTCGGACGAGTTCTGAACGATGTTCAGAGGAAGCCTGGACGCTTGGAAGCAAAACGATCACATTATCAATGCCATTCAAGGTTCGACAGGGCCCCCCGACCACACGTATACAAACAAATACACAGTCTGCCATGCCAGGCCCCCATCGAATTTAAATATCTGCAAAGAAAATTAAAGTATGAAAGTGTATGTCATGTCCACATTACCTTTCATAACCTTACACTTATCTCAAAATCTCAACTATCATAAATAGCATCTTCTCTTGTTTAGAATTTAAAATCATCAAGCTGTAGATGTATAATGCATATACATGCCTACGTGCACTCTATTGCCAGCTGCTATCCTGCTACTAATATTCCCGAAACCTTCACCCAACGGCAAACAGCTATTTTACCAAATGTGAATACAAACTCCCTGGCAGAATATTCATGATTTATGGTGATGCAATACCCCTATTGAAAACTGGGTATGTGTTGAAAAGCAAGTAAATTGATATAAACCAGTACATAGAGGCACCGAATTACAATGTACGCGATAAAAATATGACCTGGTGACACCCGGACAGTTTGTGCATGTAGTCGACTTGTACATGTTACTAATTTGTTTAAAAAAATGATCACACGGACCATGCAGTCATCTGCACCCGTTGAACTCGTACCTATGAACTTGTTATAAACACAGGCGGATATGTTTACATTGCATTCACAATGGATGGCCTAGTGACCTGAGTTGTTCTTTTTTTATAATATTACCGCCAGGTTTTTATAGCACGTTTCCTGATGTATTATATGAGCTATACTATATAAGGAAGCGTAATTTGTTTATATATATATATGATATTACCCTCCTTATCTTTCTTTGTCGGCATGATAATAGTGGTTAATTATAGAATATCAGCGGATAAATTTTATTTATACATGGGACAATTAGTTTAATTCATATAACCATTAAGAAGGTTGGCAGGTGCAGTGACTAGAGTTCCACTTTCATTTTTGGATTCCAGCATTTGTATCGGTTTTCCTAGGCCTAAATAGGCAGTATATGTATATTTGTATACTGTAATAAATAAAATTATATTTTAAATTACCTTATGTTCAAGGTTTGTTCACGTGACAATATGTAGATATGTAGATAGATATAGGGAAATACCGACAGTCCCACCGACAGATAAATAGATATCGACAGACAGATAAGATGGACATATAGATGGACATTAATAATGAAACGGACAAATAGATAGAAAGGTTGAAGCCGATTCTTGTCGACCACTTAAACAACTATAACAGTACCGATATGGCGAGGTTTGAGACGAGAAGACTATGGCGTTCTCAGTTTGATTCCTGTATTATTACAGGGCCTGACTTCAGCAGAACACTAGAGTTTTTAGGAAGGTCGCCAGAACAGACTCATCCATGTCATTCAGGATAAAAATGGACCACTTTAGGTCTGATGCAGCAGACAACACGACTCTGGATGGCTCTTTAAAACGGAGAGCGCACTTGGCCCCGAGGCCCAGTGACATTAAGGCCCGACCGCCCAGACACTCCTTGTGTATAATTTATTCGATGGTTCCCATTATCCAAGTATTGGAGAAAGCCTGAAATGTTTTAAACACTACAGTATTCACAAATGTTCCAACAACCGTGGCTGGCCTCGTGCCATCAGATAGATATAAAAAGTGGCCGGCCTATTCTGGCCGATACCAGGTCAAAGTCAAGTGCTGTACACACTGGTACAGTCAAAAGCCCAGACCAAAAAAATAACATCGCTCACTTGCCATTTAACTCATTGCTTGTTCCAGGGATCGATTGTTATTGGTAGGCGATGTGCTACTGTTTATAAAAATATATATATATATAAATAAATAAATATATATATATTTATTTATTTATATTTATCAAATGTTCGATGATTAAAAAAAATTAAACGACCAAAGATCGATTAATTAATTGATTTTATATATATATATATATATATATATGTATATATATTAATGCTATATATGTATACATGTATGTTATGTATATATACGGATGCTAAGAATATTATGGTGCTAAGGGTTATGTTATGTACCGATGGCAAATACATATTGAAACTAAGTTGTACATGTATTGCGTTATCCCAAATATATAACGGTTTTATCATGAACTGATGCCAAAATCATTGACAGGCGAGGCACCATGAGAAAGTACATCATATAAAATTGCCTTGTGGGACCCATTATAAAATTAGGAAAGTAATCTGGATAAACATGATTTGCTTAACACATCTTTATACAATCGAGACATAAGGGGCATTTGTTGATAACGGAAGAAGATGAGAGTTTATCACTGGTACTATAAGCTGCTTGTGGTCTGGCACGCAGAGCTTACCTGTTATACAACCATGGAGTTGTTGAACCGTGACACACGTTTTCCTGTGTAATCAATGCTTTATTAGAATCTTGATGAAGTTGTACACCTGGTCTCTAGCTAAACTTTAGTTATCAATACAACGTGAGATTCAGTGGCGTTAATTAATCTTCCACAGTGGGGTTGGGGAGGGGATGGGGAATGAATCGCAGACACATCTGTATGACACATTCCAAATACATACACTCTAGAAACAGATTGGTCAACTATTTGAAAATTTGGATGGTTTAGTTGAAATTGGTATAGATTTAACCAACACAATGGTTATTTCAACCAACTCGTTGGTCATGTAGCAACCAAAACGATTGGTCATTTTAACCATTTTTTTTTTATCGACCATTTGGTTGCATATATTTTACCATAAAATTTGATTGGTTGAGTTAACAATTGGTCGATTTTGCCAACATATTGGTTATTGTTATCAATTGATTGGTCAAGTACTGACCAAACAGATCAGTCAATTTCACATCAGAAACAAGTGTTCCTGACAATTAGCAAGTGAAGCAAGCAGTACTGGCTGAGGGGCAAAACGTCTGACGTGTATGCCAGCGGGCACTGGTTCGATTCCACGGTCGGGCTGAACTTTTGTTTCCCCTTGAAACCCGCACCAAAGCAACCCGAATCTGAAGAATGGATTGTAACATGACTTCCACCCAATCCGGAGAACAAAACAACTGAAAAAAAGGGAGTGAAAGTAGCAGTGCACACGTAAACGTGTACACTGGGATAATCAACTGAAATTGGTTAATATGACCAATTTCTTACCTGATGAATCCGATTTGTTATTGGTAGATTAACCAAGATATTGGTAAAACAGGCCAAAACTAGTTTGTTAGTATGTAACCAATCTAGATTAGTTAAAAATTCAACCAAAAAAGACTGGTTGCCGTGACCAAGAGAATGGTTTGACACATATCTACCAACTAGTTATATTGGTCGTTTCAACAAATCTGTTTTTAGCGTGTATACTCAATCCAATTTCAAATATATTACAATTAAGTATAATGTTTAAGAAAATAAGGTATTATGTTTCTGTTGCAAGTTATTTCTAATCCAGTTTTAGATATAATAATACATAGTAAACTCATAAATTAAACCAGAGTCTATAATACTAAATATTATTGTATTTAATTTGCAATAAATATTTTTTTTTCATAAAAAAAAGCGACGGGGGGGGGGGGGGGGAGTGATTACATTGACCATCCCCCCTTGCCAAAAAGTGGGGGGATATATACCCCCATCCTCTATTACTGTCGCCCCTGATGCTAAATCAGCTTAATGGTACACAACTTATTAAATATCTTGACCTTACGTGTATCTTGTAAAAAAACAGGCCTTACATACCAGGGCTAAGACCTGCCGCTATTGCGTCTTTACCTTGCAGTGATGTAAGACTCCACCTTTTATGGACTCGGACTTGGACTTGAGGGTCCTGGACTCGGACTTGGACTCGAGGGTCCTGGATTCTGACTTGGACTCGAGGGTCCTGGACTGGGACTTGGACTCGAGGGTCCTGGACTGGGACTTGAAACCGAGGGTCCTGGACTGGGACTTGGACTCGAGGGTCCTGGACTGGGACTTGGAACCGAGGGTCCTGGATTGGGACTTGGACTCGAGGGTCCTGGACTCGGACTTGGACTCGAGGGTCCTGGACTCGGACTTGAACTCGAGGGTCCTGGACTCGGACTTGGACTCGAAGGTCCAGAATTCGGACTTGGACTCGAGGGTCCTGGACTCGGGCTTTGATTTGAGGGTCCTGGACTCGAGGTTCCTGGACCCGGACTTGGACTTGAGGGTCCTGGACTGGACTTGGACTTGAGGGTCCTGGACTCGGACTTGGACCCGAGGGTCCTGGATCCGGACTCTGGACTCGAGGTTCCTGGACTCGGACTTGGACTCGAGGGTCCTAGACACGGACTTAGACTCGAGGGTCCTAGACTCGGACATGGACTCGAGGGTCCTGGACTCAAACCTAAACTCGAGAGTCCTTGACTCGGGCATGGACTCGGGGGTCCTAGACACGAACTTGGACTCGAGGGTCCTGGACTCGGACTTGGACTTGAGGGTCCTGGACTCGGACTTGGACTCGGAGGTCCTGGACTCGGACTTGGACTCGAGGGTCCTGGATTCTGACTTGGACTCGAGGGTCCTGGACTGGGACTTGGACTTGAGGGTCCTGGACTGGGACTTGGACTCGAGGGTCCTGGACTCGGACTTGGACTCGAGGGTCCTGGATTCTGACTTGGACTCGAGGGTCCTGGACTTGGACTTGGACTCGAGGGTCCTGGACTTGGACTCGAGGGTCCTGGACTGGGACTTGGACTTGAGGGTCCTGGACTCGGACTTGGACTCGAGGGTCCTGGACTCGGACTAGGACTCGAGGGTCCTGGACTCGGAGTTGAACTCGAGGGTCCTCGACTCGGACTTGGACTCGAAGGTCCTGGACTCGGACATGAACTCAAGGGTCCAGGATTCGGACCTGGACTCGAGGGTCCTGGACTCGGGCTTTGATTTGAGGGTCCTAGACTCGAGGTTCCTGGCCCGGACTTGGACTCGAGGGTCCTGGACTGGACTTGGATTTGAGGGTCCTGGACTCGGACTTGGACTCGAGGGTCCTCGACTCGGACTTGGACTCGAGGGTCCTCGACTCGGACTTGGACTCGAGGGTCCTCGACTCGGACTTATACTCGGACTTGTAGGTAAGGACTCGAGATATCAGGCCGAGTCCACATCGAGTCCAATAGAAATAATCCAATATTATAAAGACTTTTCACACACACTAACTACTTACATAATATTACAAAATAATAACACTGTAAATACCAAGCTTTAATCAGCATGGGGAGGAATCAGTAGGATTAATCATTACTGTAAAAGCATTGTGTGTACTCAGACTAGGAATCGAATTCCAAATAACTCTCTTTAGAAAAAGGTGGACTTGTACTCGAACCTCCAGGACTCGGACTCGGATGGTGTGGACACGACCACGTCACTGGTCTTAACGTAAGGATCAAACTCACAACCGACAGGGAACGTGGATGATAAGCCTGAAATGGCTAATGTTTGAAGCAAAAAACGCCTGCATTTACAGCGACACCAGCTGGTAAAGGACATTTTTAAGTTAAAGAACCATTCTCGGACCTTCTTAACCGCTTACCCTTTATTGCTAACTTCCCCTACGCCGATATGTAGCCCCCTGCGTCTGTAAGATACCGGGTTTCAGATACAGGGTGGCTGTTGGGGATAAGGACTCGAGTGCTTGAGTGTAGTATTTCTAAACATTCCTGTAATAAGGTTTTAACTCCAGCTTGGGTTCATGGCAGGAATACGTTAGGTGCACAGACGATGACTTGGTGCACAGACGGAGAGTGCTATACGGACGGTCTCAGAGACTTCCTGGTCTAGCGATTTCAGTTGATATTCCCCGGTAACATGAACTATGTTTCAGTTGAACTCTATGGGTTAATTGAAACTGAATTCATTCTACTTGCCACGATTTCAGATTACCCCTCAAAATGTCTTCCTTTATGTTTATTGACCTATAATGATTGTATTTTTCTGGTTGTATCGTCATATATATATATATATATATATATATATATATATATATATGTAGCAGTGTTTGGATCAGTAACAATATATTAAATCATATATTTAACAGATTTTTTTCTATTTTTCAGATATTGATTCCTAGTTTTGAATCTTGTATTTTCACTTTTTTTATTCAACTTAAAGCAAAAGAATTTATCAGAATCTATCAGCCAGGAAAGAATCATTAATTAGGGCAAAACTTAGTGGGAATTTTAGCCTGGTCAATTAGATCCCCGCCTATGTCAAGGTGTTATATGATTTCACGGATTATTTCTGGACAATGAATTCACTACCTGATATTATGCAGTCTGATTTAATGTTCTTGATATTGAAGAGCTACTCTTCCGCAACTGTATTTTGTATTTGTGTCATAAATATATATTCAGGTAAAAGGAAAGAAATGTTACGTGATGCCTTATAAAAGGTTACATGATGCTTAACAAAATAGTACATGGTGCCCAACAAAATAGTATATGGTGCCTGTCGATTATCACGTCTCTTACAATACTGCAGAAAGGAATCCCCTAAAATGACTTAGTATTTTTATGTCAATATCAGGTAAACTGAAGCGTTCAACAGTGTGAGCAGCTTTATGCTTTGGACTTTGATGGGTCCGTTCCTGGAATAGCCTGCTCCACGTACTGTATCATGCACGGACATCAAACAGCTCATGAATATTAGTTAACTGTTTAGTCATATATTGATAAGCAGTCTCTCCGAGAGTGGTCACTGAACTCCATCTACTGAAATTCAAGAACACAGTGTATTTTAGTTTTCATCCATGGTAGAGCGCATATAAGTCTGTCGATTACAGGCGTGCAGTTTACTACGTGCGGACAACTTGAACTTATTAAATGTAGACGGAACTATCAAGTCAACCGAACCCTTCAGTCTGTATATATATTATATAACTGACAAGGTAGCATGCCTTTTAAACAAACAAACAAAAAATCTTCATAAAATAATATAAAAGCATTAATATTATTGCAAACCGGCATATACTTAAAATTGTAACATATGCTTGACAAATATTTAAAACCTGATTCTAGATATCTTATGAACTACAAAATACTTCGCATAAGTCACGTGAATTTTTGTCATCGTGAATTTCATTTCCTATCAATGTAATGACTATAGGGCCCTGAGGTATAACTTTAAGCAGTTGAAAGCAGCTGAGAAAGTCTCCATATTTGTAAAGTAAAGCAGGGGACTAGAGTATACAATGCACACATCATTGGTCTACTTGGGTACCATTACCAGTGAGTAGTTAATAGCTACAATTTAAGGAAACCTTACCAAAATGTATTAGCTGTGCAGGGCACTAAGATACCATCTATGATAGGTGGCCTAGCCTTGTATAGTAAATATTTTAGCTCATTTGAATATTTAAACATGTTTTTCTGATTTGAAATTCTAATATGAAATTTAACTTTTAATTTAGTTAATTCAAAAACAAAATCAAATGCTCTGGCCGCTGCCACAGTAGTCTTTCATGCAAAAAACTAATCAAATTCAGGTGTAATATCATGCAGAGATTTAACTGTAATGCGACTGAATCCCTGCCAATCTGATAGCTGCAAATTCAAACAGAAATAATAGTGTAAAACCTAGTTAAACAAATAAATGGAGTATCACTGAGAATTTGCATAAACTAAAACCTGGCGTACCTTTGTTGACAAAGAAACCATTGTATCAACTTATGTTGTGTTAATTTTTTTAATCCAGTCATAACGTGTAATGACTGGACATTTAAGTCATTTCGCGTAATGATTTGTGGTCACAGGCATTACGCGAAATGACTGAAATGTTTAGGCATTTCAGGCAATGACCGATTACACATATTGACTGTAACACACATACACACACACACACACATATATATATATATATATATATATATATATATATATATATTTGTGCGTGTACATTTATTTATATATATGTATATATATGTATATCCTAGTGACCTCGACCTTTTGTGGCATATGAATGAGGCTGAACGTGTGACGGAGCGGTTACCAGCAATTTCGCGTACTGAGTGACCCTAATCGTTTGAGAGCGAGCAGATAACTCGCCAGCATCATCCATAATGCATGGACTGAACAAAACCACCAGAAAAGACTCCACTATCGCGAAAGAGGTTTATAATATGTATATATCTATATTTATACGTACGCTGCTTTTATGCACCTTGTTGGCGATCAATGTAAGCTACCCTTTCAGCGGGAATTTGTTTGCTGTCAATACGCTTTTTGTTCATGAAATTATACAGGTAGCATGCTATACTTCCTTCCCGCGCTTCAGGCTCAATACAAGTATCGTCTGCTCGCTGTTTGCAGGTCGTCAGGTGCACATGAAAAAGCGCATGCGCATTTTATACTTGTTGGTTGGCCAGGAAACTGCGTCCCCGCCTCGCGGACAGTAGGTCAGAAGCCCCAGGAGCGACCAAGACAGAAACACAGCAAAAGTAGATGCGAATCTGACAACATTCACATTTGATAACAACGTTCCAAGCAGAGAAGACGTGCATTAGATGAAGTTACCGCTACTTCATAACATTGTTGCTTTTTACCGGTGAGTGCCAGATTAGATTGAATTTTTAAAAATATTTTTTACCTTACTGTTTTTTATATTATAATATAGGTGCGACATAAATTGAAAGCATTCCGATCCGTTTTATGCATTATTGACTTTTATTACTTTCTATGTATAGGCCTACTTAAAGAAGGCCTTGGGATATTGTTTTAAGTTTTTATATAGCATCCATACCATGGGAAAGTTATTTACAAGAATGGATTAATAACAAAGTAACAATAATATACGGTAAAAGCGTAGTGTGAGCATCAATAGAACGTTATGTTATAAATAAATGAAATACATTAATAGAGTAGAGCCTATTTTGTGTCATACACAAAAAACCGCGTTGGCATAGACAGGCCAGGTGTATTTTATCGATATTTTTTTTCCAAAGGGTAGTGAGGGTGGGATATATTAATCGGTTGTGTAAAGCAGCGATCCCATGGTTCCGGCTGTTTTAGACCCACACCAGTCAATATTCAGCAGGCAACGGTGTCTTGTCCTGACGTAAATCCTTAATATATCTTCGTAAAGGCATGAATCAGGTATATGTATTACTAAATCGTAGACGCCATGAAGCTCTAAAGTTAAAGTTCATTATTGGATAAGAAATTTAATGTTTTAATAAAACCTAAAAGCGGAACATCCAAATACAATTAAAGCATTTAAGAAAAACACTTCGTCAAAACATTTTCTCTATCCTTAAAACCAATTCTTCTCCTGAAATTACCCCAGTAAAATATTTTAACTGTCTTCGAATCTGACAGCTGTTGTCAGGTAGAAGGAGAGATATGCTTCTTATAGGAAATATCAAAACATGCCTAATTACTCTGTGAGGGCGAGCTCGTTTTCTTTTGACAAGCGTTTAAGACATGACTAATTTGGTCGAGGAAAAGCCTGTTTTCTGTTGACAAGCGTTTAGAACACTCCTATATCTGTCGAGGGCGAGCCCGTTTTCTTTTGACAAGCGTTTAGAACACGCCTATATCTGTCGAGGGCGAGCCCGTTTTCTTTTGACAAGCGTTTAGAACATGCCTATATCTGTCTAGGGCGAGCCCGTTTTCTTTTGACAAGCGTTTAGAACATGCCTATGTCTGTCGAGGGCGAGCCCGTTTTCTTTTGACAAGCGTTTAGAAAAGCCTATATCTGTCGAGGGCGAGCCCGTTTTGTTTCGACAAGCGTTTAGTACATGCCTTATTTATGTCGAGGACAAGCCTATTCTCTTTTGACAAGCGTTTAGTACATGCCTTATTTCTGTCGTGGACAAGCCCGTTTTCTTTTGACAAGCGTTTAATACATGCCTTATTTCTGTCGAGGACAAGACCGTTTTCAGTTGACAAGCGTTAAGGACATGCCTAATTCCGGTCGAGGACGAGTTCGTTTTCTTTTGACAGGCTTTTAAAACATGCCTAAATTCTGTCCCGTTTTTTTTGACAAGCGTGCAGGACATGCCAGATTTCTTTCAACTTGCGTACCTGCTGTCTTATTGCTGCGCAAAGGTGTTACCGTTGTCTCTTGAGAAGCGAACCTATTGTCCGCAGGACATACCAGACATATCTGAATGATAGCGAGTCCATATTTGTTGACAGGGTGTGTGTTATCTTAGGGCATATACCTAATGTCTCTAGTTTGAGCAGCAAGCTGCCTTTTACACAAAAGACTCATTGGGGATACACCAGTCTAATGTCTCTTGTAGCAGGTGGCGGTTGTATTTTTTTTTCTTCATAATCATATACGTAAACTGCATATCGACAGGCGTGTATGTTTATAGTTTACTGTGGGACATACCAAGTGACCACATCAATTCGAGCTCTTTACTTTTAGAAAGGCTTTTCCACTTTTTAATACATATACATAATGTTCGCCTAAGGACGGCTTGTCCATCGTCTATCAGACATGCCTAATTTTTGGGTTCAGGCAGCCCCTTCTCTTTTGACAGGTATGTCAATACATTATTGTGGACATGACTATGTCCGTATGAGGGCGAGCCCAGTAGTCTTTTGACAGGTATGTCCATTATCTGGAAGGTCTACCTATTGCCTGCTTCGCGATGAAGCCACCTTTTTTCCTTTGGGACATGTTAAATGTCTCTGGCAATCTGTCTTATTGTTTTAAGAGCATGCTTTGAGGACGAGAGGTGTGTTTTCTAGAGGTCTATCCTTTGTCTTTAGGGTGTACATAATACTTGAGCGAGGGCGAAGGAATTCGTTTTAAATTCTTTTCCACAGGGGTGTTTGTTGACTATTGGATATTTATACCTATATATAGCGTTTGTGGACAGGCGAGTCCATAAGTGTTTATAACTGATTTATCTGAAAAGTAACTGTTAAGTGAGGCGACTTCAGGGGTGATTTGAAGAGACCATGATATTTGACTGTTCAAACATAATTTCGCTCGTAACGATTTTATTATATAAGTAAAACTATATTTATTTTATATTGATAATACAAGTAGTTATGGTAACTAGTATGTAGCATTCTCTGTGGCTAGGATAGTGGCGTTAGGTAGTCTGTAGGGGAAGAGGAACCCGGATGGCCCGTAAACATACATACACAAACAATCGTCGGGCCACCACAACCTATTCTCATGGCTTCGCCGGGAGTCAAACCCGGGTCGCCAGCGGAGAGAGCCGCGTTTTTATCAGTCGACCGTCCAGGCCCATATTTATAAGAATGTATCCAAGTATAACGATAAAACATATGCAAACAATTAGGTTCCTTCTAAGATAGCATGTATGTTTTACTTGTAATATCTTACTCGTGTTGGACATCAATATCTTTCATATACTCGGATAAAAATCATAATGCTACATTTTAACATTACACTGGTAGCACGATTTCGATTATGTTCACTTTTTGGGTCTCTCGCACAGGCCAGTCCAACGACTCGTTCCTTCCGAAGAATCTGTTTCTAAAACAGTATAGAATTCCTAATATAAAACGTATTCCGGGAAACGTGAATCTGTCATTTTTGGCAAAATACGTAAACATAATACAAGTGCTTTGAGTATATTTATTTTTATGCATTAAGGGTTATCTTTACCAGGGTAATATTTATCTTGGTTATACTTCCTGTCCGTAGTATTTATATGTAATAAAGAGTTGCGCTATTTAAAGGCAAGTCATACAGTTCATGTAAACCTGATAACATACTGCTATATAAGAGATATAAACAATTGACCAGGAGTTGAGGTAAAAAATAACGGATATAATTGTACGCAATGCTCTGGCTATAACTGTATCAAAGAAAAAGTTTCTATTGCGTAAGCTCAGTATCCTTAGTCTAACTAGGTGTGGGTGTGTGTGTGAAAATGTGTGTATAGCTTTGTCTACGTGTAGTTTTGTGTAGGATTCACCTATAATTATGTCGTTAAATATATGTATATAATCAGATATGATATCTAACCGAATATAAAAGCTCACGATGACATGCTCGTGACGTCGGTTTAAAGGTCTGAAAAAACACCCGCGCCTTACATTAGTAATACGTCATATGAATGTGATTTTTGATATATCATGCTCAGTATAATTCAAACTCTGTGTGCTGTCGCCACTTAGTCTTACACTGAGCATGCCCTTTAGTTTTATATTTAAACACGGATGAGACTATCCAAGGCCCCGTTCACGCTGATATTAATGACACTGACGTCAGCTGCAGTGGTTGTCATAGCAACCAAGACGGATATTTTATATATATATATATATATATATATATATATATATATATATATATATAATAAAACATTCTCATTCCCTTATTTCATGGACGTTACTGATGTAATTTTTATATGTTTAATGCTTATAGTAGGCCGTGTTGTGGGTTCAGAGGAGTCTTTCTATGTTAACTCAATTGCAATAGAAAAAATGTGAAATGTATTTCGCCATCAATTTTTTCTGCTGTCAAGACTATCAAAATTGAAGCAATGAGAGTACCGTACTCTCGCTTTGTGGGCTTGCAGGTGATTGACAGACCTTTCTAAATGTAAAAGAGAAACTGCAGTGATTGAGGAAAAATATAGTGACTTACTCCGGCAGCATAATGCTTATGCACTAAGGGACCTGCATTTTATTTAGAGATCTTTCCCACAAGCAGTATTTCTTGTATCTAAGGAATTACGTGTTCCATTTGGAATTATTTGCTGTACTTAACTTCTTAATATTTTGACAACTGTTGCGTACACGTTGATATCGCAGGGAATTGTCGGAACACATATTACGTGGAGACAGTCAGTATGACACACCCTGTATTCCATCCCAATACTGGAAATCGAGCAAATCAAGGGGGGGGGGGGGCAAAGTTTACTCTGTGTATATCTTTCAATCAACTAATACACAGTGACCAGGAGTGTTTATATTACAGACAGGAAGAAAATGTTGGAAATTGTAGAAAAGTTTCTTTTCTTTCTATTTCTTCTGATAATTAATTTGTCAAACCTAGATTCTACAATTAATATCTATTCATTCGGAACGTCAGGAACTACTGGAACCGGCTAATATTGTAATCATTTTTTGTTTCAATAGCTTCTGTAGATCAGGGGCAGAGCAGACGACGGTATTCGATACCGTATTCAGTGAATGCGGTCGAAGTGTCAACCCGGCTATATAGACATCGGCTGTAAAGTGACATGGGCTTAACTGTATCTGTATCAATACACATGATTAGCTGAGCTATCAGCCAATAACAGCGCATGTAAAGAAGTGCCCAACAGTTCGTCTGGCCCCCTCGTGGCCAAAACCTGGTACACCGAGCCAAAACAAGCATCGCTTTACAAAAACCAGTTATTGAGTAGGTAAAGCGCGGTGTAAAGAAATCTCTCTCTCTCTCTCTCTCTCTCTCTCTCTCTCTCTCTATATATATATATATATATATATATATATATATATATATTCATACGCACTGAACCACCAGAACTTTTAACTTCCTCTACTTTTTGTATTGAGCACTTTAGCTGAAACTGATGCAAGTTATATACACACACATATATATAAGATTTCTTCATTCGAGTACAAACAGACACAGACAAACAGACGGACAAAGTAAAGACAGCAATGGGTGAGAATATAAAACGTGAGTTTAACTTCATAGAGTGGGGTAATTCGTCACATCGACAACTTTCAGAAGTTCAACTGTAATTTGTAAGTCTGAGTGTTCAGGTGATAACAGTCCGTCAGGTGCACTCGGTCAGGACTCTAATTTCTTCGTAATAACCCGATAATGAAAGTCATGCACACAGCGTCACAGCAGCGTGCCAAAGGGGCCACGCCTTGACTCATTTCCCAACAAAACCCTCAGATTCGTTATTACGAGAAAAAAATTATGTATATATGTATAAACAGCAGGTGGAGTTAGTGCGCATTTAATATATACATATATATATAAGTAAAATTTCTAAAATACGACCAATAACGGGACCTCGTTAAAGCGGTCGCATTTTTGAGGTGGTCGTCGAGGTGAGGTCTTATATAAAGAGCAAAATAAAAAAAAAAGAACCATGAGCAAATTGCCGTTATTTAGAAAAGGTGATCGTTTAGCATAGGTCTCACTCACCACGTTCTCTCTACGGTTCACCACGTTCTTGAAGGTTTTGGGAGAATTTGTTAGGACATGTCATTTACCGTACGACAGCGTAGGGGAAGGTGAATGAACGTGAATGGTCGTGCGGAATCCACGTTCCCATTTTCAAAACGAACGGGACAGAACGTTGTCCCAGAAACAGGAATCTGCTCCCCGTGGCACCTGGATAGAACTGAATTGGCAGGTAAAACCCATGGAGCTGGGCCACGGTAAATCCTTTTGTCACCTCAGAACGTGGTCCATTGCCAAAGGATATCGTAAGAAAAAGGACTGAATGTGGTTACCGTAACGCTGCCGTGACACTACCGTAGGAGAACGTAGATAACAGTGCCAGTGCCGTAGCTAGAACGTTGCGAGCACTTGAAAATACGGGGCCTATCCACGTTCTTCTACGGAAAGCCACGTTATACCGTAGGAGAACGTGATAAATACCGTAGCAGCTCCGTGGATGAACGTTAAATATCGTGGGATCAACGTGCTACGAACGTCACGAGAAGGCGGGCTTTAATTTCATTAACGTTCTTTCCTGACACTGCCATGTTCTCGCTTGCCGTAGCTGAAACGTGAGACATCGTAGAAGGACGTGGCAAGGGTAACCTATAGGCTTAAGGCAAAGTTTTACTATATAATTTACTATATGGATTTCTTGATTGTATTTATTCACAGGAATACGTGATTTACCCTTTAAAAAAGAGCGTCGGCCTGTCTTTCAACCGGTGTGCAACTGTCACCTGATTCGGTGTCATGAAGTACACAAGTAGCCCGTGACCAGTGGCATGACAGGGAAGTTCGACTGGTTCAGTCAGTGGGATAACATTTTTGGCAAAGAAACCAAGCTGATGTTATCTCACACCATCAGGGTCACTTTTACATTATTTTCTCATTCTACACTCCATGAACTTGCTTTCATGATTGCAATCTGGAAACGTACAGAGAGAGTATTGTTAAAGATAGCATACAAACAAACAGGTGTTCTATATATAAACACACAACCACACTTATGTATGTCATCGATATGAAGCAAAGATAGGGGTTGGGGAGAGGTGGTCCTATAGGAAACATGATTCTGTATCCACATCAACAGAAATAAAAGAAAAGATATAGAATCAAACAAAGTATCGATGGGAGACCTTGGCAGATAAAATAAAAGTTATAACACAAATGATCAAGCAATGTATTACACACTATACACAGCGGTTATACACTGTGCAGTCGCTTTAACTATAACCGCTTTAACCGCTGCTTAATAAACCAAGTCTTCGTTGCTTCACCGCTAGTCCTGTTACAGAGCAAAGAATTCTTATCAAACCAATGAGAGCGGGATGTCCCGGATCTAAAACTAGAGTTTGATGCACAATGCGACACCCGGCTCTCATAAGTTTGATTATAATTCTTGGCCCTTTGACAAACAAGCCTAGCGGTGAAGCCCCGAAAATATTGTTTTACAAGGCAGCGGTTTAGGTGAATGAGATATAGAAATGCTGAAATGTATATGAGTAAAGCGCCATTTTGGCCCTCTGACATTAGAGAGTTCACAGCAAGCGTGCTGTCTCTCAAGTTAGGTTTACCAATTACCACGGCCAATAAGAATAAAGCAAAATCTAGATGTCTTCTGCTGGCATTGAGTTTTGTCCTCTAGTTGCTTCTAAACAGTAGCAAATAATCTCCCGTCTTCTTTATGGTACACAGAGGGAAACATTTATAGTGTCTTGTATGGTTCCTTGACGAATACCCTCTAAGGAACTTCAAGGGATCCACCTAGATCCTCTAAAGGTTTCTTTCAAGAAATGTGGGGGGGGGGGGGGACTTTTGAAGGGACTAGTCGTGGTCTTGTAGCCGTGAGCTGGTCGGAATGATTTATTTAATGTTGAATTCTCCTAACACCCTGTTTTGAATGTTTTTCATCAGACCCTGGGGTTTTAATATCGTTTTGACCAGTTTATACACCATATAGAGAGGTTTATTTGCCATGATAAGTTTTTATACTCTTAGTTTATGATTTGAATCCTGCTGGAACATACTGTAGGGTTGTATCATGTATTGATATCAGAAAGGTAGCCCTTTTGTTCTGAGCAACAGATGTACAATTTGCCTTTGATGTATGATACGATTGATTTTTGTTTTTATTCAGTGGACAATTTGTCAGAAATGTTCTAATTAATTTCATGTAGCAGGTGCGTTGACACAACAGTTCATCTCTTATTAGTTGGAATGTCTTAATGATACCAATTTTTTCATAAGAAACGAAAACAGTTGTGTACCTTAGCGAGTAGCAACACATGATCTGTGCATGCAAATAATCAGAGGTACCGAGTGCATCATAACGTAATGTACAGGTAAACACAATAAAACGTATGTCATGAATTTTTATTTTTGAACAATGCGTCTTGAGCTCTAGTGGAGGAAGAAGATTTGCACTTATTAACCTATTGACTAATTTCCGGCTTTAAAGGTGAGCAAATCTGTTAATTTACATTGCGGATCAGATCGATTACACACGAAATGGGAAGCTAACACTAAACAAATCTAGTAGGCGTGACCGTTTAGTTAAAAAACGTCGGGACGGGATGCGGTATTTAGAATCACGTCTCGTCATAATGTGTACCCGTTGACACGGAGGACAGGGTCCGTTACCAACAGTCCTCGCATACGTGAACAAATCGATTCCAGCATGCGTGACTTTTGAAATTACCTAACCCATGATCACAACGACCTGCGCTCTAACAAATTAGAAATAATGAAAAAAAAATCACCAATGCTGATTTGACTTGAAGCTTACACTTAATACTAATTGAATATAAACATACTAAATTTAACTTCCTTTTAACTTTATGGCATCATGGAAATTCAAGATTTATTGTGGCAATAATCATTTTCCTTAAATACTGTTCACAGTATAATTCCTTCTCCTGAGGTGAATCACTTTATTATTCTCGGGCGCCGGACATAAGTGATATTTTAATAAATTTTCCATCTAATGGAAGTTTTATCCTTGTTATTTTAATGACTGACACTTCATTAGCCGGAGGCAAAGATTACATAGATTGGCAGATTACGTCATTCAAGCAGGTGCATGCTATTGTCGTAATTCCAAGTAAGACTAGTTAGCAGGTAAAATAGACACTGAGACACTCAGTGACCTGTCCAGGTTTGACAGCTGTCTTGACGTATCACTGCGCCTACTTTCCCGAGGAAATCCTTCTCAGTGTAACCTGTCAAATTCGTTTTAACGTGTAAATGATAATTGGATCTTACAGCCCTCCCATTTTTTCCACTGTCATAACTGTTTGAGTCTGCTTTTGGTTAATAAGTCTTCAAGCGCGAATCTTCCCGTTGGGGAGGCAATATTTTACATACGGCGCTTTAATTTCAGTCATGATAAAAAATGTTATCAGTTGTTTATAAAGTTTAAAATTGATGATGCCTCATGTTTTTCAAAGGTAAAACGTTTATGTGAAGGGTTGGTTTAGCTTAATTGAGTGCATTTCTGAATTGCCACTTAAATTTAATTTATATAGCTTTGAATAGAAGTTAAGAATATTTTTGAAATTATAAAACATTTGTGTGAAGGGTAGGTTTTGCTTATTTGAGTTTATTTTGAATTGCATCATAAAATTCATGTATATAGTGTTACAGGTGCCCTTTTTATTGTGTGACACGGGCGTAACTCGTGTTATAGCGCCCGTGGCTGGCCGCGTATTGCATTCTCAGGTTTATCCGTACTGGTTGAACTCTCGTTGTCATGCTAGCTTCGGGCTTTCTCGCCTGGCCGAGCTCACGTGTGAACCCTTATATGTAGAGACACAGCGATGTTTTTCTAGATGATTCCTGTTACGCGTGTTTACTGTGTGTTGTGTTGGATTCTTTAGACTGTTCAAGAAGTGGAAAATTCTCGGCTTGGGGTGAGAAGTTATAAAGAGGGGGCTGTGTTTTAAACCGAGAGGGAGGAGAGAATATTCCAGCGGACTCAGACATGTTTATGTCAGTTTGTGGGACCTGTCCGATTATCCAGTAATTTCAGGGATTCTACTTTTACTAACTCTATACAATTTAATGCTGCCTGCCTCAAGTTTACTTTCTGGATTGTTACAAGAGCTTTACATCGGACTGTTATTCTCCGAGATGATTGGTTTGGACTTTTCATCCGCCATATACATATAAAAGGACTTATTGTTGTTGCGGTGATTGTATCCAGGTACTGTGCACTTTGTATATTAGGCTGTGTGATTATAGTGATATGATGTTATATTGATATTGTACTGTGTAATTGTATTGATTTAGTGTACTGTAATGTCAAGGTTGTTTTAAGAATAAATTATAGTTATTTGTTAACAAAAAAACCACTGACTTCTTTATTCATTCGCCTAGACATTTCACGCTGCCTAGTGTTACAGAATCTGATTTTTTTATCTCCATAACAATATTTGTGTTCATCACGCATACGTGATCTGTTTATATTAGGTTCCGTAACAACAGTTTAGAATAGAAATTCAGCCTATTTTGCAAGCCATAAAACGATCATGTGAAGGGTTGGTTTAGCTTAATTGAGTGCATTTCTGAATTGCCACTTAAATTTAATTTATATAGCTTTGAATAGAAGTTAAGAATATTTTTGAAATTATAAAACATTTGTGTGAAGGGTAGATTTTGCTTATTTGAGTTTATTTTGAATTGCATCATAAAATTCATGTATATAGTGTTACAGGTGCCCTTTTTATTGTGTGACACGGGCGTAACTCGTGTTATAGCGCCCGTGGCTGGCCGCGTATTGCATTCTCAGGTTTATCCGTACTGGTTGAACTCTCGTTGTCATGCTAGCTTCGGGCTTTCTCGCCTGGCCGAGCTCACGTGTGAACCCTTATATGTAGAGACACAGCGATGTTTTTCTAGATGATTCCTGTAACGCGTGTTTACTGTGTGTTGTGTTGGATTCTTTAGACTGTTCAAGAAGTGGAAAATTCTCGGCTTGGGGTGAGAAGTTATAAAGAGGGGGCTGTGTTTTAAACCGAGAGGGAGGAGAGAATATTCCAGCGGACTCAGACATGTTTATGTCAGTTTGTGGGACCTGTCCGATTATCCAGTAATTTCAGGGATTCTACTTTTACTAACTCTATACAATTTAATGCTGCCTGCCTCAAGTTTACTTTCTGGATTGTTACAAGAGCTTTACATCGGACTGTTATTCTCCGAGATGATTGGTTTGGACTTTTCATCCGCCATATACATATAAAAGGACTTATCGTTGTTGCGGTGATGTTATCCAGGTACTGTGCACTTTGTATATTAGGCTGTGTAATTATAGTGATATGATGTTATATTGATATTGTACTGTGTAATTGTATTGATTTAGTGTACTGTAATGTCAAGGTTGTTTTAAGAATAAATTATAGTTATTTGTTAACAAAAAAACCACTGACTCTTTTATTCATTCGCCTAGACATTTCACGCTGCCTAGTGTTACAGAATCTGATTTTTTTATCTCCATAACAATATTTGTGTTCATCACGCATACGTGATCTGTTTATATTAGGTTCCGTAACAACAGTTTAGAATAGAAATTCAGCCTATTTTGCAAGCCATAAAACGATCATGTGAAGGGTTGGTTTAACTTATTTGAGCTCATTTCTTGATTGCGTCATAAAAATAATTTATGCATTTATTGGATGAGTTAAGCGATAATACATGAATATCAAGTATTTCACCGTTAACCTTAAAAAAAGCCGAGAAGTTTCAGAGTGAATTCAGCTTCCACCAAATCCACTAGCACGTAATCGCACATTGCGAGATGTGTTTGTCTGTCTTTGTGTGGTAACCAGTTAGTTATTGCTGCCAATTCATTCAACGGATACATACTAATATATAGGTATTATACGTTACTTTGAGTAATGTGTAATACTTTACGTAATTAACTTTATGTTAACTAATTAACGTATACAATATCGCGGGAAGCAGCTGTTTTCACGCGGCGTCAGAAGTAATATCGATTGCATAATCCAATTTGCCATGCTTAATTATTAATTACAAGTTTAATGATGCAAGATGTGAACAGTTAACATTTCTTATATCAAAGTGACCCCAGCTGGCGATTACGTCATCAAAAATGTATGGTTAATTTCACAGCATTATCACTGTAAAATGAAACCGATTAAATGTATAAGCATCTTTATACTTCTCCCAAGAATATAACAATTTGCATTACGTCGGTGAAAGAAATAGACAGACAAGGTAGGGGAGAGGGACGAGGTAGGGGAGATTCCCGAATGAACAGGAACTTGAGAAAAAAAAGCTTTGAAACAAATATTTGTGACACGACCTTACTCAGCTAAACAGGTTCCAATGAGTCGGAGAAAATTATTGTGGAGAATGACATTAGAAAAATAATGTATCTCGATTATGTCTCTGCTCTTTGAATAACAAAAAGAGGACAGGTTCAGTTTCACCAAATACCAAATATGAATGAACAAACATGTCTCCTTGTACCTGATATATACCATATGTATGTAAATAAACCTTTTGCCAGTTTAAAAAAACTCTCTCTCTCTCTCCTAAGAAATAGGGTTTCAACTTCATGATGCATGACCTTGGTGGTTAACTCGAGAAGCGCCGGATTACTGGTCACATGATCCGGGGTCACGAAACATGAAATAGAGTAGTAGTGAATGGTTTCGCTTGCTCTGGTTGGCTCTAGCCATTGGGCCAGGTGGTGTTGAAAACCCCATTATTTGATTTTAATGTAGGTTAAGCATCATCTCAATATCGAGATAAACAACCCCCGATTTTCTTGGCCTTGCACAAGTTTAGAGGTAACAAACTCCCAGGTAAGAAAAGTTAAATATCGTAATTTATTTTTAATTTTGTACAATAGAGGCCTTGACTTTTAGCTTTAAAGATGCTATATAAGAAAAACCATATACAAACATGTTTGCTACTGAGAGGCTGGTTCGGGGCCCGTTTAGACACTAATTATAGACCCCTTGTCAATGCGTTTAGCACGATAGTATGTCCTTTTAATTCCTGTCATATGCATATGACGATAATCTTCCTGCCCCGACTATAGCCTTATTGATCGTATGCCCACCATGCAGTTGAGAAAGTTACAAGAAAGCCACAACAGGCCAAAGTATTCGGAAAAAAAGTATTACGCCTGACAATATGGTATAAGACTATAACCCATCTTTTCACATATTTCAAACGAAATTTAATATTTATATGGACATTATGATGACATATATAGAGACGGCAGGGCAGTTAGAAACGAGACAGCACAGGACAGATAGATTAATTTGTTTTGTCCAGCTCTGATATAAAATAAAAGGCGAAGCTATATCAACAATTAAGAACAGACACACGGATAATGTTAGTTCATATCGATACGTTCTATTGTCATCCTGATGCATACGTTGGATTTGGGCCCAGCCACCCGGGAAACTTTATAAAACAATAACACAATAGACTCAACCTGGCACTGGGTCAAACATGACGTGCATACATGTGTGTTAATTTCATCCACGCCGGGGGCTCGCACGCCACTATACAGTAGAAAATATATATTTACAAACGTTAGTACATAACCACTTGCCACACGTTGTAAAGATTTATCGAGCGTTTATGTGGTACTTATATGTCAAACAATAGGAACAATACAGTGTAGTTGTACCGCCTTATTACACCAACAGCTATGCCTGTCACACAAATAATTGTTATGGGACTGTTATTTCATCCGTTTTATACACATCAGGTGATATACCATGCTCGGATGCTCTCACAATGTTTGACTTTAAAACGACTCTCTGTATCTTGAACAAAGAATTCACTTGTTATATAAAACAAGGGAGGCAAGCCCAGCTGTGTATATCCCATGCCTGTATCTGAAGTTGTGAATGTGGAGTCGTGTGCCGACATTTCGCGCCGCCTTAAGGCAAACCAGTTTAAGTCAAATCGAGTCGATTAATGTTGCAGACTTGTTGAGCTAAGATACAGTTAGAAAAAAAAATAAAGTTTGAAACCACAAATAAGAATACAAAAGCTACGATGTAAAGATACTTATGCCTGACTGTGAAGCTGATTGAAACAAATGTATTTACCAACCAAACTGTCATTAAAAATCAGGATGGTCAGTTTGCTCCATGCACACATATGCAAGAAAAATTGCCACACCACAGGGTTATGAATAATGACATTTATTGGTATGTGTTAATAAAATAAATGTTCCAACTTTGAAAACCCTCCTTCGATTACTAGTCATACCCACCCCCACCCTTGAGGATAAATTGACGCCACTGTAAGATCCATATTTATGAAAGTCACTGTTGTTGACGATCAAATTTCCTGAAGGGCTTGTTCACATATTTTTGGCACTTGTTAGACGCAGGTGCGGTTGTGTTCATGTTTTCAAGAAGAAAGGTACTCAGAGAGTGCAGACATCCGCCAGGGATGGGTATTTACTTAGGTAACACTTAATATATAATGAGCACTTCCTGCCCTTCAGGTCAATCATTTTACCAAATGCCATTCCTATACACACAAAAAAATTATTTAGAGATGGTTTGCTCATAGTAAACAGACAACCAGACGGGCAAACAAACATAGGAAGTTTACACGGACAAGTTCAAACTGCTTTATGGTGACACTCTTGGTGGGTTTTTTTCTGGTTACAGAAGGTATAAATACCTGACGAAATCCTGCCACAGAACGTGAAACATCTATCACTGGTAGACCTGTAACGCCAACCTTTTAATGATGAGCGAGTGGTAGCGAAACATGTCCTTAAATCTACACTGATAAAAAGTGAGGTACGTATCTCTTCTTATTTTCATAGAAGTTTCTCATTCGATTGATATTCTGCCTGCCACAACGAAGCCGTAGAAGTGGTGGTTGTTGGGGTTGCACGCCCCCTTACAATAATCTTTTTTTCTCTATTTGACTTTTACTTAATATCATTTTACTCGTTATAAAACTTTTTAAAGCATGTTTTGATGACCTATCCATGGATGCCTCAAAGGCCCCCTTAAAGAAATCCTGGATCAAACCTAGCCCAACAATAAACGCACACATTATATTTAGCAAGAAGAAATATTTGTATAGACTTATTATTTATGCATTCCGGTTGTCTTTAAGAATAAAGATATTTCATTTCTTATTGAATAGGAGTGCATGCAGAAGGAAAAGTGTAAACATTAAGAGGGTAGTTTTTGATTTGACTGGCATCGTGATCCCAGGTAGGCCCTATCCGGCCATGGTTAAATAACTACTGAAAATCGTGATGTCACGGCTACTGCTGCATGTATTCAGATGTAACACATTCTAAGGTCTCAAGTTATAGAAAAACTTCCACCCATCCCGCTTTTGCTTTCCTTTTGTCTGTTTGTCTGTGATTCAGAAAAAAAACCTTTCCTTGTATTTCACGTAGTTTTGTGCAGAGGCAGTCTTGGTGCAAGAAATGACTTTACAGCATATAGGCTATAACAGGGACAATGTTTTAGGGGTTACAAGCAGGTGTGGTTAACAAATAATACACCTTTAAGGACTGCATTCCCTCTGAGTTTCACAGGTTCACATATCTTTTACATGTGGTGTTTTGCACATACCTGACATGTGGTAATGTAAGCCTTTGCCACGGTTGCGCTTTAACTCAATGCAATGACTATAGTTACCAGGCAATTTCATGCATGTTTCAGCTGAGAACATAAAATTACATAATTGTAAGTCATGTAATGCAAGAACTTAACGATTTAGAATGAGTCACAAGCGTTGTAAACAATTTTTAGGACAAAAAGGTATATTTACGTCGACACACGGAATACAGGAAATATTTAGAATTATAACAAACGTGCATGAAAAGATAAATATCTCAGTTGTATATCGGCTGCATTATGTACGACGCTTCAGACACCAGTTGAAACAGCCAATTAAGTGTATATTAATGTCTGTCATAGGACCATGAGGAACACATAAAATTAATGTACCACTATATACTCATAACCATATATATTTTGCGAAATTGTTACGTAATTTACAATGCACCTAATTTATCGGCAGACTAATAAATCAAGGAGTAAAATGGCGACCGGACCGTTCTAACTGTATCAGGGAATGTCATTACGTCCCTACAGTTTCACATTGGTAATGAGCCGTTGTTTCAAACATCTGTGTATTGTGTCATTTTCCTTTTAGAATGGGATATTCCCATTACTGTTTATGCATCTCGCGTTGAACATCAGAGCAAGCCAGGCCTTTAATAAACATAAATATTGAAAATCTTCTTTAATACTTTTGAGTCAAAATTGTTAGTCTAATCGAGGACATCCCAGGTTGCATTGAGCATTTGATATAATTTCCTCAATATATCCTCATTATGAAGAAAAGACCTTGAATTAGTGTGTTTTCATGGTCGGTCACAGCCGTGAATGTATACATTGTTTGCATGCACTTGTTACGCCGTATAATACCAAATAGAGACGGGAGGCTTACATGCAGGGGTTGATGAGTTTATTTATTTATCTATATTTGGGTCTAGATTTTGTTTTTTTTCGGGTAGGGAGGCTTTCTATGAATTATGAAACATTCGACGGGGACAAATTGTTCTTTTTTTTATCTCATCTTCTTCCAATGTCTGCGCTAGGAGTCCATTTCTGCTTGGTTTTATTTATTTGGCCTTTAAATAAGCAGAATAATAGCCACAAATGACAGAATTGCAGAATTGAGTATTATCTTTCTTACCTTGACCCAAATTTCAAGGTCTCGACGGGGATGTTTATATTGATCGCTTGGAGATTACATATGGATGTAAATGTGACAAACTATTTAACCGTATCATCTAGAATATTGAATGCCATTTTTTCTACGGTCGAGTCATTTATTTAGCGATACAGGCTTGCTCTCTCTCTGTTTCGATCGCCAGAACCTCGAGCCTTAGCAGCATCAGACTCATCCCACCGGCATGGAAAAATTGAACCACCACATCCTAAAATAAATAAAAGGTACTTGCCAAATGCTTGGTGCCTACAGAAATATCGCAGGTGCATGTGCTCTGGAATTAAGCCCATAAGCTCATTTTTATAAAGTTTGGTCAAAGGGTCATAATAATTTTAGCATAACCCATGTTTGACGCATCGCTACATAAAAGTACATATATAGAAAGATATATGTATATAAGCCACGAACACGATATCAGGTCAAGTGCAAAACTGTGCACATGACCACTAAATCATGCCTGCATGGCATACCAGTATCCGCAATTTTTGAGTTAGATATTACCTTATTTTGATGATAATACGAGGACTACCGATTCCATCATAACTGTTTAATGATTAAGCGATTCCCTTACAAATTCGGTTCCTTTTATTTGTTTTTTGGTTTTCCACTTTACGTTTCAGCTATACTTCTGCATATTAACGATTACGTTGTTTTACTGGTTTGTAATCTACATTATGTTGTAAAAAAACTACAGATAAATGTATTTACTGCATTTCTTTCATCTTGAATTATTCTGGCAGAGGGTGCCGGCAGAGTGTGTCGCAGGGTGATATACCCCCCCCCCCCCCGTCGATTCGAATTTGCTTGTAATATTGAGGGTTAACATCCAAGACAGTAATATCCACTAAGGAAATTAAACCATGAAAATAGTTTTTCCTCTTGTTTTCAGTCTTAAAATAGTATGAGGATACTGAAGTATAGGCTGCTTCTATATTATATATATATATATATATATATATATATATGTATATATATATATATACATATATATATATATATATATATATATATATATATATATATATATATATATATATATATGCATGGCCAACAGATATGCTATGCATCCCCCCATGCTCCCCCGCTCCGCTCGCGCACCCATTTCCGTAAATCCTGGCTACGCCCTTGTCTAGCATACCTATATAAAAAAAGAAGGAAGAGATATCATGATTTAGCCTTTATAGTGGAGGAAAATTCATATATCATTTGAAAACTAAATACTATGGTTGGCTTTTTGTTCGTGAAGGTTCCAAATTCGCGAAATCCGCGAGGGGAAAGTTGTTACAGAAGTAAAACCTTCGCGAAGATTATGCCCAATCTGTATAGTTGAACACTCTTATATATAAACTACAGCCTCACTGGAATCTTTCGTATATCCATATTTTTATATCCATATACATTAAAAGACAGATATGTAAATAATAACATATATTTTATATGATCCGTAAACTAAATATTTATTTTATAAATAAGATGAGATATTTTATACTATCTAAAATTAATGTAGAGGGATTTCCGTGCTTTGAGTTTACATGTTCACATAGGTTTTTATCAAATTGATAAGATTTTGTACGCAATTTAAATTATCAAGATATTAATAGATATACCTTTGTAGTATACTTTAAGGTAAGATCGCAAAAAAGAAACACCTCGCGAAACAGTGGTAAAGAGAAAATAACGAGAAGTTTAAACTGTGCATGAATATTACACTCTTAGAAAAGGGAGGTCTAGTTATTATGATCATACAATGTTTACATTACGGAGTCACCATTGTGTCCAGTGTCTATGGTGGGTTACGCTCTTTACATGTAACGTTTTATTCCCATGTTTTCGTTTGAGGGCACTCATTTTTATCGTCCTCTTGATCTCAGTCTACGTCTGAGAGATCGTCGCCATTCAAAACAATCTTATTATGCACGATGGGAATTGGGTCTTTGAGGAGAAGAACTTTGTGGGAGGTCTTAAAATTTGAGCGACATGTCGGGAATTATATATAACCACAAGTGGGGCCTGCAGATGTATTAAATGACAGGTTCCTCAAATGTTGTTTTCTTGAATACACGTATGGGGTACACACGCAGGTTCAGTTGAACTGTTGGTATGTCAGCGTCCTAAACACCGTGTAACATCGTGAAAAATCAACCGTATTTAAGGTTTCTAACAACGCGTGCAAGTAGCCATAAACATTTTCAGGCTTCTATATTTAGGCCTATACTGTTGATAAAGTTGATGTATGATAAAGTTAAATTTGTGATTGTTTTCTGTCCGAGATATTATAGTTTAACCGTGGATTGAAATATCTGTAGTTTGTAAATATATATCTCAAAGGTTCTCTAACAAGCATAAAAACACAGGAATTATATGGGTATTGTTTTCTTTGATCGGCAGGTGCGGAATTGCCCGGGGTTCTCTGGGAGTAACCGTGTTTATTCATATTCCAGAATATTTTTGTGCAAAAAAAACAACGAGCACACCAGCCAGTGGTGAGCTTAGTGCAACGATAAATAAATATGTGCATATATGCAATATAAAGTTCCCAAAACTGTGTGGTTACAGCGCAATTCGGACGCTACAAAAGAAACATGCAATGTTCAGGGATGGTATTCTTTTGTCAGGTGACCTCGCACCCAATGCACCGTACGTGCCGGAAATGAGGTCACACGCACAGTCGCAACACCTGCTGTGGGTCACTGAGTGCAGTTGATAGAAACATTCGGGAGGGCAGAGAGACACAAAAACAATCTTTACTTCAAAGGTCTTGGGAATTGGACACCTTAACAGTCGGGGTGTCATATTTCATATAGTGCGCGAATATTTTCAAGGAAATAACACCCAGAGGTCACAGGTCATTCTTCAAGGGCATCCAGGGAGGAGTATTTATAATCCTGCGCTGATGTTTGCTGCTTTAGGGTCACTGTTTCTCCCACACAGCATAACCTCAGAATAACTTCTATTATTTTCCCTCGTCTGTTTCTATTCTGTTATTACTGTAACCAGCTGTTCTTGGCAAAGATTTAATTTTCGGTGCTAGTAACAACATATTGTGTTTTGATCACAGATGGCATTGTATTATAAATGTTGTGCCGCGATGTGCTTTTAAGTGCATTTATTAGAAGGAACGTCGCCACATTAGCGTCTTTTTTCTGGAAGTCATTCCCTAGCGCCGCCCAGTTCGCTGGGTTCACACGATGTTTATATATCAACCAAAGATAATGGCAAGAGGTAATGTTGTCACTCATATCTGCCAGACCTGTCACTCGGTTTGTCTGTTTCTTTCTGTTTATAAAATATCTGTTACCAAAGATACACTCAAGAGTCCACAAACATTGTTACGTATATCGGTCAGCCTGTATTTTTCAGTATTTATATTAAGTCTCTGTTAATAAAATACAGGAATAGAGGTTAACATTATGCAGGGGATTAAATTTGGAGTTGGTCAGGGTCTTGGGGATATATTTTACTTCTGTTTGCTATGTAAAGGATGACTAAACATCATTTAGATATGGTATGTGCTGTCCACATTTTTTTGTGTCCTAACCATTTCTTTTTGTGTGCGTTTATCTTTGGAATGTATTTTTTTCCGTCATTTGGTATCATGCACACTTGTTGTGAGGAAATGTGAGGTGAATGTTTATCATCTTTGCTTAATGCAGTATCAGAATGCCGCAAAGATAAATACGGTCACGGGCCTTGTTTATTGAGACCCCCCCCCCCCCAAAACACAAGGCCACCCACACACAAACTCCCCTTTTATTCGGCCTCCCTCCTGCCTACAGTGATGAACAGATCAAAATCCCTCCATAGAATATAATAATTTTCTTTACTCCCATCATAAATGTAATTATGAAATGTGAATTTTCATTTTACGAAAACATTTTTGCTCGATTTTCATCTCTATATTATTTATAATTTTCGTTTGATTTAATCATTCAGAACATGGGCTGTTTGCTGTAAGCACATACACTCTTGTATATATATTGTCTCATTATGAGAGGTATCATTGAACCATAATTCGGGAAAACATCACAAGAATATAAACTGGTCGCCAGAAGTATCTCAAAATTTAAAGTTATTTCTTTTTTCCTCTTAAAGTGAGGGGTAAAGGATACATTGTTCAGAAGCCTTAAAAGAGAGTTGGGCACATGTATACCCCTTTCCCACTGAAACAAGGCCCATGGCTACAACGATCAACAAAACCTCACACTTTATTATAAAATTTATACTGGAATGTAGCCTATTCTTGACGCCAACTATGCTGACTAACTGTACTATTTGATGTAATTTTACCATTTTTTTAACAATTCAGGAAAAAAAATTTCCATTTTTTTATCAATTTAGGAAAAATTCCTTCAAAACTGCAGATTTCATATAACATCAAATATTTTTCAGTGCGTTAAAACAATACATATTAATTGATTAACCGTTCTTAAAATCTTTGTGTGTATCCCGCTATGAAAATGATAAAGTCCGTGTGTCTTTGCACCACGTACTGCAGCTCGGAGCTACGAATGAGGAAAAAAAAACATAGTTAGATGACATGGTAACAAAATGTTCCATTGGTATTCACAAAGGTAATGGAACACAGATCTTGAAAAAAATCGTACCCCGCAGGCAAGAATGGCAGAGCAAAAAATGTGGCAGGACATGGGCATGCCTTTGATTTATAATATATATTTGCATTTATCTGTGTGTATGAGTGTGTTCTTTTTTATGTGCAGAGTGCATGAGGCTTTATGTATTTGTTTTGTAGTTGTGTGGGGTGGTGAGGAATTTCATGTCCCCTTTGTTTATAGCTCTCCAGGAAACAGACTGCTCTTGTATAAATAGGCGAGGGGTCGGGTGGGTGCAACGGAAACCCAAGACACCATTTAGAAGTGCATGTACTGGGGTGTATATGTTGCATGTATGTATGTATGTATATGTGTATGTTTATATATGTGTGTTTGTGTTTAAATATATATATATATTTGTCGATTATCACGCTAGCGTGAAAGTCTTAAGGGATATAGCCCCTACCAAACTCAAATTAAAACCTGGTAAACCATATATATATATATATATATATATATATATATATATATAATTATATAATATTTAATTAGTTCAAGTGCCTATTGCGTTTTATGTTGACATTAGACCGTTAAATGGCAAACAGCTCAACCATTCAACTCCAGGTGTAAAATGTATGGCTATTCTGATTTCATCTGAGACATCTTTGTCGAAGATCATTGACCTAACAAAACCCTTGTCACTTCTTATGTAAACAAAAAAAAAAACATGCATTTCTACGTCATTTAGAAACAAGAATAAATATAAGGGGAAGAAAGTAAAAGGCACTTTCCATGCAAATCAGTTGGGTTAATTGTTTAAAAATGACGACCCTGTTTGGATCAGAGATGAGTGTAGCAGGGGCGGATCCAGGATTTTTGAAAGGGGAGGGTCAAACTCAGGAAGGCCAAATGTAAACCTAAGAAAATGTCCTCTGCTCCATAAAGGAGGGGGTCGAGGTCGCAAAACTTGGTTAAAAACCCTAAAAAAAGGTTGTTTTGGCTCAAAAAAAGGGGGGTGGGGGTCCTGACCCCCTTCTTGATCCGCCAATGTGCATTAACATGGGCAGTAGGCCTACGCTTCTATTCAGTGAATTAGGGAATCAACGGATAATATTTTTTTAGAGCAATTTATGAGAAATTTTACAAGAGCCCCTTTTTGAGAAATCGTCAATAAATTTATAACAAGAAATTATTCGAATACCACCGCTCCGCTGAAAGAACATGGAAAGAATACCCTTTGCCCGTCACCTTCGACGCCCCCCTCCCCCTTCGGTACCCTTACCCAAGCCCGAACATTCCAGTCTCCATTTATAGTTTTTTTTTTTTAAAAATGCAATAAAGGCTGTTGCTAACCTTACCCATGAAACGTGATTACATTGTAAATGTTACATAGAATAAGTGGGCACTGATAATGTCTGATATAACATAAGTCTATAATCATAAGTGTGTGTGTGTGGTGGGAGGGGGGGGGGGATAAATGTCTTTGCAATTGTCGCTCTCTCAACTGGTCTTGTTACCTTGTCTACCTAAAGGTGACGCTAGCATCGCTTCCGTTCCGGCCGCACAGTGCACTTTAATTACTTCCCGGTATAAAGTTCTGTGTGACACACGCATTGGCCGTCATCTGGTGTATATTTCCATATAAAAGAAATAAAAACCTGTTTCAACCTTTGAAGCAATAAAATGAAATTACCCGACCCAGATGGATCTA
Organism: Sipunculus nudus; assembly: GCA_026874595.1. NCBI lineage: Eukaryota > Metazoa > Annelida > Sipuncula > Golfingiida > Sipunculidae > Sipunculus > Sipunculus nudus. The sequence goes on from CM049319.1 coordinate 6,174,615, forward strand.
AAAATAAAAATGATTCATAAATACCAAAGTCATTTTTTTCATATCACCTAACGGAACTACGAGTTAGAACGTACCCTAACACGTGACATCATCTTGTGAACTTTGACATCATTGTCTGATAATGACCGGCGATTTTAGTGGGACACACTTGATACTTCCTTACAGGAGGTGGTAGCAGCTATCCCTGAGTAAACAACACTCAAAACGTATGAAGGAATGTAGTGTAAGCTCGAGTTCTTGTATGAATCGAAAGTACATCGTCCTGAAACGTTTCCTTTGGTTCAGCTATAGGAGAGTTGTCGTGTATACATGATACCTCTATCAATGTACGTGACGTCACACAGGAAAACCCTAAAGCACACACAGCTGTGGAGAGTAATTTATTGTGGCCGGAGGAAATGTTAACAGTTTTAATCAAAGCTTCATTTCAATTGTCAAATGGTCGAGAGTAAACACCGTTAGATCAAATTAAGGTTCAAGTTGGGACAGCTAGGACGGATATATATATATACAGTGAAACCTCGTTGTTTCGAAGTCAAAGGGACCCTCCGAAAACTTCGACACATCCGTGGTTCGACACAAGCGGGTTTTATTAAGTAATAATTTAGCTAGAGTTGTCCGGAATATCGAGTCTGTAACTTCGACATAAGCGGGGTATTCGACTTAAGCGAGTTCGACACAACGAGGTTTCACTGTATATATATATATATATATATATATATATATATATATATATATATATATATATATATATTGTATACTTTTTTATTCTTACAGTTCTATATTTTATATATATCATTATTATATATATATATAAATTATATATATATATTATATATATATATATATATATATATATATATATATATATATATATACAAACATAAGAATCTGTATAAAGAATATATGGTAACCATACCGGTGGAATATTACACAATTTTGGTAAGATATTGAACTAAATAATTCATTTGATCATAATAAAAAGTACACACAAAATTCACCAGACGCAAAAATTAGTTTCCCAGAAACAAGATCCTTTTAGATGAAGCGAGTAATAATGCTGACCAATGACGTCCGCATCCGGGATTCTCTGTAATTTTTACTTCACAGTGGTCCTTCCGTAAATTGTTTGGCATTCTACCGCTTAAAATAAATTTATATTCGTTATAATACATCCTTTACACCTTGACGCAGTCAGAGAATACTATGTTATAACCACGATAGGAGGACTCAGAGAAGAGGTCTCCATAGTGTCACCTGACACCGTGTTCTCTCCATTATACAGAAACCAGGTCATCTGGTTCGTTGTATCAAATGCCTTTGTGTGTTCACTGACTATCCAATCATCAAAAAGGTCATGACCTCAATTTGCATGCGTGCCACAATATCAAAGTCCAAGAGTAACCTGATTATATATAACATCAGACTTCGTCATCAAAGCATCGGGATATCTATTATATTTATATATAATTCCGGAAGAACGCTTGTCATGGGTGCTGAGTTAACATTAAGAGTATGCGGGGAATCCCCTATATAATAAAACAAAAGACACACTGCGCAGGGTAAACCCCTTTTTGCTGAAAAGACTGTTTTCGTTTTCGTTTGGGATATAGAATGTTTTATTTGTCGTGGATACTTTGTGAACACCTGTTTCTAAAAATAACTTCAATTATCATCAAAAGATTTCCAACATGCAGACGTATTGTGTGCGAGGAATGCATGCTCTCTAATTGTGAATTAACTATATCTTTACAAGGAGTTTTTAATAAACTCTTTGATCTTTAGGATACATAACTATGCTAAATTCTTGTATTTTTGTACATTCTCATATAAATGCTCATACATGTATGCACGGCTCTCATATATTACAGTAATAAGAATGTAAATCTTGTTTTTTTTCTGCCAGAGTAGAACTCATACGTATAACTTACAGATAATAACAGACAACAATATATAAAATATGCAAACGCTCCAGGTATAAAAATTTTAACAAATTATGTTAGTGTACGTATATGCATGTGCTAGTTTTAAAAAATATGAATTATGCTAGTATTGGTTTCTAGTATATCTATTTGCTATGGTCCGTTTCACCACCTGCTGTCCACCTGTTTTTTGGAGATAATTTTCGTAAAAGTGTATAATTTTCAATATTTTTTTAAAGAAAACTACATATATTTAAGTGACAACCTTATATGGTAATTAAGCATTTTACAATAATCCCAATTTTATATTTCACAACTTGTTAGACTCTTCACTATGATCTGGAAGATATATCTATATATGATGTGTCCATGCCAGAGTTGCCATCTTTGTTTTAGTTGGTTATATTTTTTAGAGTGTTTACATGACATCATCCAATCAGCAGCTATTAATTGAGGCTGTTTTTGCTTGTGACCAATGACCTTGATGGCCATAAGTGGGTCTGATATGTTGTAAAATGTAGACTGATTTTTCATATTTTCAAATAATTTTTTTTCTTAAATAAGGATACGGTAGGTATTTATTTATCTTGTTCAAAATTAGGTCTTTTGATCCTCTACTCTTCACTATGATTGTTTCCCTTGAAAAATAACTAATACAGACTTTCATATAAAATAAATTGGTGGTCATGAGGGGATGAAACGGACTATAGTATAAGTATATGTATTATGCTAGTGTATACATCAAAGTCCCTCCGACTGTAATCGCTAAATATATATAGCAATCGTGCTTTTCTATCTTCGCAACAAATTTTGCAAAATACTCTGTTGGATATTAATAATAATAATAATAATAATAATAATAATAATAATAATAATAACAATAATGATTTTAATAAAAAAAATATGTAAACAATCACATTTGAGCAACACACAGCATACCTTTATACGCCATGTATGGGCCTTGTATTGTTCTTTCAATACAGACACACACACACAGGTATCTAAGGATGGGTCATAAGCTCTCATTGGTCTGGTTCTTGGCCACAAATGGGGTTATCAGACCAACGAAAGCGGGTGGTGCATGTTTAAAATTTTGGCTGGATGCACAATCAATACACGCTCTCATGGTCTGATTACAATTATGTGCTCTGTGCGCAGTGTTCCTGGCTAGAGAATTTTGCCCTAGAAAGCAGCGGTCACTGTCTGTGTGTATAACCGCTGCGTGAGAAGCGTAAATGACACAAGCCTCTACTGATGTTCAGATACTGGTATGAATAATATTCATATATTAATGTTCCATATATTACTATATATTATACCAGCAATAAAAACAGACAAGGGTTTTATAGATTTTTTTAAAATTACTTGAAATGAATATGATATATGAACATGCATAAAAACATTAAAGGTTGTAAACTTTCTACCCGTAAACTATTGTTGACATATGATAGGACATCGAACCCTCTTGGTTCAATATATAAAAAAACTGAGATTATTTATACTAAACTGTGAATCAAATTATTGTAAATTAGATATAACTATTTTCCTCCACATATATCTACGTCATCCCATTCTATTTTCAAAACAGGAAGCAAAAGTTACTAATTGTTCCCATATTTAACTTTAACTGACAACAAAGAATGCCACACCGGGTGCCCTGTGATAATATATCAATGAACATATAATTAGGTGCACAAGCTGTATAATACTCGTGTACTGATGGCGTACATACACGATCAGTATGACTAGTGGATCGTATAGGGGAGCCTTTGTTTAACCTTTTTTCCCCCTTTATTCAATTCCTGCCCACTTCAAAGTTATATGTATGCATCAGTATCATGGTCGGAAGATGGCGCGAAACACGCACAAACACCCCATTCTCCCACACAAGCGTACAGACAGACAGACACACACACATATAAATATATATATATATATATATATATATATATATATATATATATATATATACACACATATATATAGGGATACATCTGAGTCAATGCGTCGATTTCGCCTTATCAGTTCAGCAGGTGACTGATATCAAACTACAGCGATATCGGTACCTATATACATTAATATACTGTTACGGGGTGACATAAAGGCGGACCGAACTGTCTCGCTAGAGAAGCTTGGATTTCTAGCGAAGCGGTTTGTACGCTGGAGTTGAGCGCCACCGACCTGGATTCGACTCCCGGATCGGCCCAGGATTTTTCCCCTAAAAAATTTGTCTTCGTAACAAAATGGGGGCTTGTCCGACGTGACGGTAAAACTTTGTGGCCCAGGGAATGAGCTCACCAAAGTGTGACTTCTGGGGATAATTTGTCTTGTTCTGATAGCAGAACGCTCTTAAGAGAGGGTGTGTTACGGGGTGACATAAAAGCAGACCGAACTATCTTGCTAGTGAAGCTTGCTTTGCTAGCGAAGCGGTTGGTACGCCGGACTTGTACGCCACCAACCTGGGTTCGACTACCGGATCGCCCCAGGATTTTTCCCCTAAAAAAATTGTCTTCGTAACAATACCCTGTTCTGTTGTTAAATATATAGAGCTCTGTGTGACCGCCGAGGAAAGACTGCATTCCCGCAGATCATTTCTACTAATATATATATATATATATATATATATATATATATATATATATATACATCCTAATGGGCATGCCATATATATTATTATCGCGAACATAAACTTAACATTGACTCACACGGGCGGCTCATATAAAGGATATCGAACAGAGGGTCAAAGCGAGACTAAACTGCTTAAGAGTGCTAAAAGCAGGGACAGGTGGCTTGTCAACCCAAAGTTTGATATATCTTTATAAAGCCTGGATCAGACCGGTTATGATGTACGGCTGCATAGCCCTGATCTCAGCCAAAGAGCACCACATTAAGACACTTCAACGGCTTCAAAACAGAGCCTTAAGGACGGCCTTGAGACTCCAGCCTCGAACCCGAGTATCTATGCTTCACGAGAAGGCAGAAATTGAATATGTGAGAGATCACATTCTAAGGTTGAGTAAAGGCTTATCGAAAAGGTGAAGCAAGAGAAGTTCTATAAAGACCTCAAAATGTGGCTCGACTGGCAAAAGATCAGTGGTAAGCGGAACCCCAGTATCATCACCCCACTAGAGAAAGTGGGGGAGGGGCAGAAAGGCTCCGGAGCTCTGCAGCGCCCGACTGCAAAAGTAAAATACGGGCCGTCCATAGGATGAGGACGTAAAATGGCGGTCCCGTGTCCAGAAGGGGACGGGCACGTTAAAGACCTTATACTGTCTTTCGATAGAAGAGTAGGCCAGCCTGTTGCCGACAGTATGGAACCAGGCCCTGTAGAGCCAGCCGTTTGGTGGATAAAAGTTGAGGGGATCCCGAAAGGATCAGGGACAAGGCTCCGAGACGTAAAAACCGGGGGTCCGGTTAGGACCAGCAGGGACAAGGCTCAAGCATGATGACACAAGCACGAGAGAAGGCTCCCGAGAAGGCTCCGATCGAACGAAAATTGTACCTGGTCGAAAGGGACAAGGCTCAGGGCGGGACTTACGGTAGTCCAGGGGTAGGCCGATGACGCTCGGACATTACTGGCAGGTTGCTAGGCTCAGGCTCCCGGGAATAACTGGGGGATTCCCCGGTAGTGGACGGTCAGCGAGGGCGGGCCGGACCTGGCTGGCTGGCGTGTCAGTTCTGGCGACCTCAGTGCATAGAGGGGGGGGGGGGGGGGGGTACCCGAAGAGGCAAAACTGCGGCGTAAAAACCCTAGTTATTGCCTGAGCGGTGTAACGGACATGGCATAAACTAAACATTATTAACCAGATTATTGTACTAAATAATCGTGTCTCCTGTACTGGATCGTGCATGGACTGTCAGGTGATTATTGTGTGATCGTATGATTCACAGGTCAGGTAAACATTAAAGGGGCATCATCATAATATATACCTGAACAAAGGAACTATAATCTTTTGTCTTTTAAATGTATTTTTGTTAAATGTGAGCTATTTTGAAGCTTCTCTTGTTACTTGCCTCATGTTATTTATTGTTGTAAGAGGTCACATCAGTAATTGGAGTCATCTGTGGTCAAAGGGGGTGTCTCATGAATGCAAACGATTATTCAACGTTCTCCATCAAGCTGGTGACACCTAGCATGCGATGACCGGAACACTGCAGACTTTAGGGAACACATTGTATATAAACACTTCGCGGCGATCTGTAAGCTTATATCAGGGTCACGTGATGATATCTTCGTTTCCTGAAACTTATGTTTTCACATCCGGCCGCAGGATAGAGAAAGAATTTCCTACAACGACGATTCCAAAATCCTTGGCACGCGGAAGCGAATACTGAATGTATTGTTTAACATCCCCAATGATAAAAATAACTGTCAGTCAAAATCAGGTAAAAGGAAATAATTAGTAAAAGGAAAGCGAAAGTAAGTCATAAACCTGTGTAGATTAGTTCCCAACAGGGAGACCCGATCAAGCCGATCTAGAGGGATTCTCTCAAACCCCACCCGTTATCTACTGTCTGTTATCATTCTACATCAGCCCCGGACATAGGTTATACGTGCACGTACAATGGTTATGATAGTGATATGAAAATTAAATCGGCTGGTGCACATGAACTACATTAACGAACTTGGTCATTGATACAGTCATTCGATAGTCATTAATTTGGTGAAACCACTGAAGATAAGCATAACCATGTGATTGAGATAATCATATATTTCAATATATGTTCATGATAAATAGGTTTGGCACGATGTATCATCTGGTAAGAAAACTACCTGTCGTTACACCGGGAAAACAAGAAAACCTGTCGTTATCCCGGAGGTTAAGTTACCGCCCGTGTCTGTCTGACCACGTTTCTGTTTGTGTACAAGATGTTTTTAAAAACTGACTTATCTTCATGAGATTTTGGTCATAATAAATTTAATGGCGTAGGATACCGCTCTATGAGTTTTTTGCAGCATTTCTTTTCTCTGGCGCAAAAAACTGTCGAAGAAAAAGAACAAATACAGAATTGAGCGTATAACTGTCTTACGAGAAAATTTGTTGGAAAAAAAAAAAGATTGAAGTAAAGACTGGCTTTGTACTGTGATATCACCGACGACGTCATGCAGTCTAATCCAACTTTCCTGGTCCTCAGGCCTGTTCATTCTGGTTTATTTCCCGGCTTCCTGACCGGTGAGAATGCAAGCCTAAAAACGCTTTAAAGGCACCATGGGTGCAGAGGACGCAACTTTGTGGTCAAGACATTTGCCATGGGTCTTAGCGCGGACGTCGGTCTAAACGGAACGCCAACTTATAACTTTGCGGTCACATGTCCAGCGCCCTAAAATTGGTTCTACTAATCACTACGTTGTAACCTCTCCTTACATTCGTCTTCCTTTATAATGAATTAAAAAAGGAACCAGAAGGTTTAAGAATGTGACATTTATTTAGCCCAGTATGGGTCATGGCAGTTTAATTGCTTATTGCGCACAGACTGTTTAACCAGAAATTCTCCATAAGCAATAAACCATTCTATGATTATAAAATTATTAAATTTATGGAATAAATTTCAAACGGTTTACATTCTAAAATACAAGTACATACCGCTTCAACGCTCTTTTATGCAACTTCTGACATATAAAACACACAGGAAACATTTGACTGTTTTCTTCTTTTCATCTTTTAAATCCCTTGCAGTTTGCAAATGGTGTGACTGGATTTTGGATCAATGCTATATTTCCTGCTTTAAAAATTAACTTTTAAAAGTAAAAATTTGGGATGCTAGTCCGCTTAAAGTCAGAGAGTGATTTTTATTAGTCCAGCTGTTTTTACCATATTTACGGTTTCCCGGTTTGCACCGCAGTGCCCTCTTGCAACAATGACCTTAAATAGCCAGGAAGAGACTTCGCGGCTAGATTTAAACGTGTGTGGGTGGAGTGTGGGTGTGAAGCGTAAAAATACAAACCAACCTAGTATGTGAGCTAGTCTTCAAACACGGGAATCTGTCCAGTACTCTTTGCCCTACGTTTGTTTACTCGTTACAAGTCTGCTTGGCAATACCGAAGTTGGATAACCAAAAGTGTTCCCGCGTGGGAGACTTTGAGGGTTATACGGGTTCACCACCAGCAACTGCATGGTCACCGCTAACCGTCTTCAGATTACACGCCCGTGATATGAGAGTAAGCCATCATGACCCGCCCGAGGTATTTATTTATAGAATACCTGATAGGAATTTAGCCTGATGGATAGGAATAGAAGGATAAAGAATGTCTTCCTTACATGGTATACCTGCACGGGTATATATATAATATATATATATATATATATATATATATATATATATTTCTATATATATATATTAATATCATAACATGTTTGGGCAAAACTAAGTGGATAAACAAACTCGGTGCACAAACAAAATAATACTTTTAAATAGAATATATAGACGTAAATAAACCTATATAATCAAGATACATTTACAAACATAATAAACATGTCGAACAGGAAAAGACAATTAACTGCTCAAGTGTATTTTAGTCTTTGTTGTTCTTTTGCGGGAACGTTTCTTGTCAATGGCATCTGGTTTAAGGCGTTAAACTTTGAAAAATCTATTATTTGGTTCGGCAGTGATGCGATGCTTTATAAAACGTGTCTAAGTAAAGTATATACAACTCCTTAAACCATCGTTTTCATGCAAATCTTTGGAGAATAATCATGTCATCTACTTCAACTGTGGCATGACAATAATATACTACCCTCAGTGATTCAAATGTATAGTATGAATATAGTGATGAAAATTTATTCAACTTTATTTTCGTATAATGAAAATATATTTCAAAATAAATGATGGGAGTTAAGAAAATATCGATATTCTGGGAGAGGGGTTCTTACTATATGCCAAAGTGGTAGCAGTAGTTATAGTAATAATATAGTAGAATATGAAAGTGCAACATGTACATAATTTTTCCATTTTATACACTCATATTAACACATCCGGCCTCTAGGGCTTTTGAAGCAGTATACTTTTAAAGGGGGTTCAAAAGTAGAATGGGGGCCTCTGCCGGTACTCCCGCTGGTTGTCCCCCTCAAATTTACTCAACAAAAAGGGCCCTTTAGCGGAATATTATTTGCTTTCATTAAAATTTTAAGGGCGGAACCTTGGCTCATTGCTCGTATTGTCTGTGGAATCTAGATGAAGATAGGTGTACTATATATGAATGATAATTTGCCAACACTTCTTCCAGAATTCAGAAATGTAACACTCACTGGCCATGAAAAATTTGAGAAGCCATAATATGCAAAAGGACACAGGATCATATTTAAGCCTGGCTCCAGGGGGCCGGGAGGCGTATAGGGTTTGATCTATTCATTTCTATATTCTTTATTTGGAAACAAAACTGTTGGTGGGCCGACTTAGCTCCCCTATAGGTGCAAAACCATCTTATATTGCATGGATAATCATATAAATATTTCATGATTAAAAATAAAAAAAATAAATTTTAACTAATCAAAATCTGCAAAATTCAATTTAAAGTTAGAAAGAAACATGAAACAAGAAAAACAACAACAACAACAAAAACAGTTTTTGGTTGGGGTCATGTATAGTTTGATGTGAGTCTATTACAAAGTGGTTTGTTGTTACTGGTTGCCTAAAATTGTGTACCATTTAGAAATTATAATAAAGTAAAATACATATAGCCATATATCATTAGAAAGAGCGCTGTTCCAGGTTTAAAGGGGTATGTACTTTTTTGAAGCAGGCTTATGGTTGATTTAAAATTGAGGGAATCTGCCAGCGGAGCTACCTTTAAAGATAACAGTCGAGAACAGTTTTAATATAATAACGTTTTTACATCCCTCCGCGTTGCCAAACAAACAGGATCCATCTCTTGACCTTTACCCCCCCCCCATCCACCACCCCCGCAAATATTTAATAGAAATCGATTCAGCAGACTTTGCATAATCCTAAAAAAAATAAAAAAATAACAAACAAACAAAGAAAGGCAGAAACAAACACAGATGGAAACTGAATCGGCTCGGAGGAAGGCACAAATTAACAAGCAATCCCACCGGCATTAGCGCT